>VXBW01001765.1:355530-428549 GCA_013400375.1 Thinocorus orbignyianus
AAAAAAAAAAAAAGAGCTGGGTCAAGTTGACATTTCATTTTCTACTCGGTGTCACCACTCTTTTTTAAAACACAACTATCTGGATAGTTCTTGTTTATCGCTCTGCTTCAGACGCTCGTAATGATTCACTACAAATCTGGAAAAAAGACAAACCTTACAACTCCAGGAAGGGCTCTATGTCCTAGACGCTGTTTTTAATGAGCAATCATGACACTGAAGTTCTACTAGAAACATGATAAACACGTCACTACAGGGGGAAAAAGCCTTTATTTGCTTTGATTTTTTTATTTTTATTTTTAATCAAAAGATGGATGTGATCTCAAGCTGTACTTCTGTTTTAAGAATGAGTGACCTGACATGTTAGGGACAGATTCCCAAGAAAGGTATAAAGGCCCAAATCCCACTTTGGGTGCTAAAAGCCATCATTTAGGAAACCTGACTTTTGAAAATCTAGTGTCAATTTCTCTTTTAAAGTCTCAGTATTATCAGTGCTTTAGCCACAGAGTAGTAACTAGTACTTAGTAACCCCTCAGGCCGTCTGGGATGCACAAGCTAAATCTTTCCAGACTTTTGACACAATTTGGCAGTAGTTACCACGGTTTGAATCATATACAATCCCACACAAAGTACTTGAGAGAGTCATGTGTCCTTTCACATCCAGAAATCTAATGATTTTGGTCTTCACCTGACACATTAGGCCAATGCAGTGATTCCTTTTTCTGTTTGATCCATGCCAGAAGTCTGTACCTAAGTCTGTACTTAATTACGAGCCTGCACTGCACACTGAGCAAAAGCTCTCATGGTCCACCTGTGAGGCTGTTTTGCTTTGTAAGAAATGCTTAGGTACTCAGGGAACAATAGAGAAAGTAAAAGGAAGATTCTACAGTCTGGTTGTCAGGGCATTCACCAGAGAGACCCAAGAGCTAACCCCTATTCTGATGAATATTTAAAGATCTCTCTTGTTGAGGCTTGCCTACTTTGTATAAAATCTTTAAATATTCATTTGAACTGGGATGAGTATTCCAGTATCCCAAATGACCCTGTTACTAACTGCAGATCTATTCTCACTTCAGGCCAGAGTTTACTCAGAGCAGAACATCCCCCAACAAGGAGTACTGAATGACCCCGCTCCTAAAGCTCTCATGGCTCAAAAGCTACAACAGTTTAATAAACCAGATGCTTAATTCCTCCCTTACAAGCTAGGCAAAACTGTTAATTGGAGTATCCTTCAACTTAAGTGAATGTTCTAGTATAAAAAAGGTATTTTCTTCTCTCAATTTTTTTCCAGAAAGAACTATCTTGATCTAAATATTACTGATATAAAGAAAAAAAATGATTATTAACATGTCTCTCCGTACTGACTCTAATTAAAATATCCAAGAGAGAAATTCTGTTTCCCTCAGCAAATCATGTATTCACCAAGCTGGTCTCACACAAGTGAAATGCAGAAGACTGGTCTTTCTACAGAGAATTACAAAGGGAGGGACTTGAACAACTTGAAGTATACTCTAGGTTCTTAAAGAGTATTAAATAATTAAAATTATGGGTGAAGTATACCCACCTAAAAGAATAATTCTTTAAAATGAAAGATTCAGGAGAATAGAAATATAATAGAGTTGCTGAAGTGTGCTTGCCAGAGGAGGTTCAAACCCAAATTCAAGCTGACTCTAAAGATCCAAACAATTAGTCTTACAGTCAGTAAATGTCCTTAATCCATCAGTCCTGATAAAATGAATAGGATATCTTGGATGGTGAGGTCATGGCCAAGCTTACAAGTACTCAAAATCATTGTCCCACCATCTCCACTAACTTCACACTCTTTTCTGCTTATATGCACTGCTGAAGAGATTGCGTGTGCGTTCTCTAATTATTCTGCATTTGGCTACTTGTGGCAAAATTGCAAAAGGGATTGTAATGCTGTATTTAACCTGCCTCCTTCCTAGCAAGTCTTGTCTTGAGGCTTCAGCTCCAAGAACCAACCCGAATGTTTTCCTGTTGTCTTGAGGGGAAAAGCTTGAGTCTGAGCAGTTTCCCAGACTGGAGAGCTGGTCAGCTCTGAGAAGAGAGTCAGAGCATGAGGCCAACAGGTAAGTGTGGTGGGTCATTAGACATTACATCCCACAGTTAGAGTGGGATCGCTCCAGTCCTGTGCATACAGAACACCTCAGTACAGTCTGAACAGATCCACAGCAAAGGGATTCCTCTTCCAGTGGGCCTGAATCACAGCAAGGAAGAGAAGAAAACAGAGGAACTAAAGCAGACTCTCTCAAAGTGATGCATGGGGAAGCAGAAGGAGAATGACCTGCAGTGAAGTTTTAAATCTTCAGATTTGCAGATTTTTAAATCACAACCCAAAAAAAAAAAAACAACAAACCCAAACTTCTTTGATGTAAAGCAGAGAATGCTTTTACCAAGACAGGTATTGTAGATGCAGATTTAAATTTACTAAGTGTATTCGCTCTGGATAGAAAATATTCCAATGGTAACAGTTAAAGTGAGAAGGAGTAGAGGAGAATCCAAAAAACTCAGTATGGCATCACTGGAGAGGTGTTTTTAAGACTACCTGAATACCTCTAGCCCACACATGGGCAAAATAATTTTTCTGTCAGTCCCATGCAACTTGTCTTTCACTGTGGAACATTTCTCTACATTTACTTGTCTTGCTAGAAGTTTCAAGCAGTGATTAATTCACTCCTACAAATATGTTCTATTTGGTCCTTCCATTTCCACCCAGGTTGTGGAAGTGTTAAAGAAACAGTGCAGGATTGAGAAATACAAGAACTACATCAAAGCAGGCAGCAGGAAGATCCAGGCAGGAGCTGCAGGCACACTGAAAAGTTCATATGAAAGCAGATGAGGAGTACAATTTGGGATTCTAACAATTTGAAAAAAAGCCAAAACTTTTTAATCTTCCATTTCTTTCTTTTTCTTAAAAAAAAAAAATAAAAAAAAATAAAAAAAAAAATCAGCTGCCAGGTAGAGGTTTGCAGGTCGTCATATTTCCGTTTCCATTCCAATGTTCATTATTACATATTGACTGCTTAAGGAGGATTTTAGCCTTTTTAAGCAGTTCACTGCCCTGTTAAAGTGGCAGTGAGCCACAAAAATAAAGGCTTTCCTGATTTTGTTGCCCCATAGCAAATATGAATAAAGATATAAATAAAAATCTGTCACTCTGATTTGCCACTTGTGATTAAAAGACCAAATAGGAGAAATCTATTAGTGTGAATACTGTATGTGGAATAAATTAATACTACAATCATTTGCCTTGCCTAAAAAATTGAATCACGGAAGAGGTGTCTAAACTTTCAAAAGCAACTGTAATAAATTATTTAGAATTTAATGCACCTGATTCAAGGGAAAATTAATTTATCCTTAACAGAAAAAACTCAAAGGTTTCATTGTAATTCTTTGGAAGGTAAAGAATGAGTGCTCCTGAAACTGAACTAATTATGAATCACTTGCCACAATGTTTAAATGAGAACTGTAATGAACTTAAAGAAAAGAAAGAAATTGACTGAGACTTTGTATCATTAGTGGAATGCATCTAAGATTTATGCATTAGAAATAAAATCATTTATCTGAAACAGGATTGTTTTTCTGTGAAACAAGTCAAAATATTTAAAAGCTTTGCATAAAAGCAACAGTAAGTAGTCTACCCCTGTTGCTCATTACCATCAAGAAATTAAAAGTATAATGAGCTTAGTCAGAGATTAGGAGCACATTGTCCCAAACATTGGACAAGCCTTTCATACAGACACCTCTTTACATGTAGTTCAGCACCTCAGACCACAAATCAAGATAGAATTCAGCAAAGCACTGAGATCTAGGTTAATTTTGAATGTACACACTAGTATCTCCCAATTCAGCACTGCACTAGCCTAATTTTGCTTTGTCTGATTACAGCCTCAGCCCAGTTTCTCTTCTATGCCTCCACAGAGAGGTTATGTACATATTTAGGGCCTGGATAAAGATCTAAAAGAGATTCTTCTTTTCAGATTCAAAGATACTCATTTACATTTTTAAAGACAGACTTAGCTATGCTCAAAGCATTTTCACTAAAGCATACAAGATCATTTAGAAATTAAGTATATTCACTTATCTTTCTGTTATAGTCCTGCTATAACTATATAACTCAGAATAGCAATATAGTTAATAGTTAATGCACACAGTAATTATCATTATTACAATTAGTAGGACCCAGAGAGACATAGAATTCTAATCTTCTGAAATTTTTCATGTTTAGTGCTTCTATGAGAAGGATCTAAAATGGCACTGCAGCTTTCCATCTAATTCCCAGAACAATATTTTTTTATCTCCTAATGAAATATGTATTTTCACATATATATTTACTTAGCATCTCAAACTTAATTCAGTTTCTCATTTGTAGACTGCTTTCACAGACTTAAGACGCTATTCTAGCAATCATAGTATCAATTACATTTAAAGAAAAAAAATCACAATTATTATTCAATTTAATCTAATAGAAGTAGGATATAACCTAACACAAGCAGAACAGTAACATATCAATTCAATGACAGTCCTAAACTCTTTCCAGAAACCCCGTCCTGAAGCAGTCTTCTGCAGTATACCACTAAGGTCATCATATTGAGGCTCTTTTCAGTTAAAAAAATGAATGACTTCCAGAGGCAGCAAACCCAGGTGGAGATGGCTCTACTCTCTTTTTCCATACTCAGAGAACAATTCAACTCCTACTGCTCCATTCATTTCATCTGTGCCATGATATGCTGGGATTGTGAAAAGAAAATCACTTCCACGTTCAAAACCTTATCCACTAAAATGATTGGCCAAAAATCTCAGTTAGTTCAGTATTTCAAGTATTTTATTTCTTTGACTCAGAAGTCACTTTCCATTATGTCATTTGTTCTCTTGTAGACAGGATAGCTAATTCTGGGATATGAAGTCCTTACAGCTGAACTGTGCAAAAACAGCAACTATCATCCAGCCAATAATTTGTATGTAAACCAATATCCTGTCTTCCTCAAGTTCCCATTCCAGTTTACAATTTCACTCCCTTCAAAGGCTCCCTGTTCAGATAGAAGCAAATCGACTGAGAAACGGATATTCTGCCTGGAGAAAGAAACCATTCTGTCTAGTCATTCAACAAACCAAATAAGAACTCAGCTAAAGATTTTCATGTATCTACATGCAGATAGATAAATTCTAGTAGGAAAGCAGAGACAGATTGAAAACAACCAGATGCAACTTGCCATGCATAGAAGTGACTCTAAAGAATTACATAAGCATATTTGTCCCTTCCTCCAGCAAAAAGCATCCCAACAGTTACCACAAAAGCTTAAAGGTATACAGAAGAATATTTTTAGGCTGCTCTAGGAGATGCTTAGAGGTGGTTTCTGTAATTGATGTGGCAATTGAATTTTCACACATATGCAAAATACGTAGTTTCTTAGCATGTGGGAAACCAGTTATAGTTTGGGAAAGCTTCTGCCTCATAGACTTCAAAAAATTTCTTACAGCATACAGACCATTTGCTTCAATTCTTGGTGTCTCACTTCTATTCTCTTCATCCTTCAACAGGACCAATAGATCATCGCAGTTCTTGTTGCTGTTCCTTACGAACTGTTGGTTAAATGTCACTGGGCCCTCACTGATTTATAGATACTTTAAATTATTGAAGCATTCTTTTACTTGCCTCTTATTAAGTCTATTTCCTCATATTCCCAGACCTTTATACACATTTATCTCACTTAGCTGACTCCCATCTTCTTTCTCTTTGTGTTGAGGACTGAAACAAAGTAGATACTGAGAACATCATTTATCTTCATGCAATCTATTATTTAGATTCTTCATTTTAAAGAGACTGGATGACTCAGGGGATTTTTAATTGGATAAAACTTTCTCTGCTTGGTTCCTAGGTCATGTCCATTATAGGTCACTAACAACTGAAAGCTGGCCCCTGCATAACGAGTCAGTGATTTCAGGTGTTCACAAAGAAGTGATGGAGGAATAACTCTTATTATTATGTCACCAATTCAGATTTCACGCAGTTCAGTGAAGATCAAAAGTGTTCTGCTCAGTCAGACCTTTCAGTGCAAGTTTGAACTGAATTTCTGATCCTAGCAAGATCAGCTGAAAAGAAACTTGCCACGCAGGTGGAGCTAATTGTATTTTCAGGGTAGGAAGGCTCTTGCTAAATGGAAAAGGAAATTAAAGAACTCTGTAAAACAGAATGAGGATACTCAGATGGTTATGTGAGCGGTTAAACTGGCATCATTCACCTTGTTGTTCTTTTCTTTTTAATATAAAGAATTTTATTTACAACAGCTGAAAGTAGGGAATCTTTAACCTAACCTTTAATTTTAAATTGAGAGTATAAACAGTCCTGACTGCAATACTATGCAACTCCATGATAACTATCCATGAATGCCAAAGTCCTTTGTACGCACAGAGGAACTCTGTAAAGAGAACATCAGATAAAGGTGGGCGGGTAATTGCAAGTAGACAGATGCTGTGAAACAGGATAACGAGAGGGGAGCACTCTGCAGAAAAACACACATTGAGCTTGGACGGAGGAGGAACCCAGAAAGCATGTTCTCAAATCTGCTTTTACATACACACCTATTTCCATAATAATCTTTCAGGAGCTTATTTTTGCTCCTGAATTTTCAGCTAGATACTATCCCTGCCAAGTACGATAGCTCTGAAATTCAAATATATTTGTTCTGTAACTTTTATATTAAGCATCTGTTTCCCATACACATGGCAACAGTACATTCTTACTGTGCTTTGCTGTTTGAAAGCAGAGTAGAAGCAGCCTGAGACACATTTTTTGTTTAAAAATACAGAATCAGAGACCAGATTGTTGTCGCAACCAAAGAAAAAACCGAGGGGACCACATGAATATTCTGAGATGGAACACCCTTCATGAGTATCCCTACATTATGTTTGATGTGTCTGCATATTTCTATTAGCAAAAACTAACTGTATATATTCCTCTAAAATACACAGAGTTATTCCCATGACGCTATTTTGTGAGGAGAAAGCTTTTATGGACAACAGCTAAACAAAGTACTTATTTTGCAATATTAATTTTTTTTTCAGTTCTCTCACTTATGCAGATCGCCTTTTCCGACTTAAGCTGTTAAAAGTGATGTTTTGGAGTATTCCATAACCTTTTCATCAAAAAATAAAGAACAGATTATGAATACAAAGTTTGTAGATCACAGAAAACGACAATACAAATTTCAGTTCCTTCCTTACCTTCCTCTTTCATTATATGATAAATTCACAGTGAGAAATAACTCTGTTGGCTTAAAGTATATATGTATACAAATGTACTGATGTGTTGACTGTGGGGTCTGTTTATCTAATGAGATCCAACATACATCTGTCTCTATATATATGTTCGCTTTAATATATACATGTGTGTGTGTTTACATATGCATATATTAACAATATACACAAATATACACAATATACACAAACATCTTTATGGAACTTGGTATGTGATCAATAGTTGCACACAGATTTTTTTCTTCATTTTCTGGTATGATAACCTCTAACTTATTTATCTGTGTTAAAGAGATTTTTAACAGTGGTTAAGAAAATGCATCTGATGTTGAGGCATGAGGCTAGAAAGGTAGACACACGATGTTTAAAGTGCATTCTGTAACAGAAATATAGAGTAAGAAATAGATATCGTGTACTCAGTACTGACTTCTGTAACACAAAACCAGAACAGTATTCAATCAACAGATGCGGCCAAATTGCTAACACTAAAAATTAGTGTACTATTACTGCAATCATCAGTCCACCCTTCTTCAGGCAGGGCGTGATGGAAACTTCTTTTAGAAGTGAGGTCCAATCCTTGCAGAAGAAATAGGGAATTTCATAGTAACAAAATTTTTCATTTTAACCAAATATTGCATTGCTTCTGCTAATAAAAGATCTAGACTTTAATTATAAGAACCTGTTCCTATACAGTGCTTTAATGTTTTTTCAAAGTATATCACAAAGTTCATTATCTTTATGGCCATTCTAAAGGCAGAAGAACAAGGAACAGAGAGATGGATCTCCACAGCCATTGTCACCCAGTGGTCATAGAATAATAAAAGCTCCCTAAACTTATGCTCTTTTAACTAAACAGCACCTCTCCCTTAAAAGAATTTTTAGTTTCATATTCACCAATTTTAAAACTACAAGCAAAATGGTTATTTTAAACATGTCTTATGGGGAAAAAAAATAACCCTCAGAACAGGAACATAAATATATACAAAAGGCAGCCTGGAGCATTGAATCCATCATCCATGTACAACGTCTTATTGAGAAGGCAGCGCTAGCGCTATTCTAGATGCAGCTACGAGACATTTCTCCCCTAGAAAATCAGACTCCAGTACTTGTTCTGCTTCACAGAATATGGTAACACCAGGAGAATGCCTGCCCTGATTGTTTGACAAAGCAATGGAAGCTTTCAGTTACCTCAGTCTTTGTAAAATTAGAACATTTTACAAGGCTTAAAGAAAATGAAAATAGAAAGGATTTGCATGAAATCAGAAGCAGTGGCACAGCAAAAATGTGAAACCAAGGCTGTGACCGGTTCTGGTTGTCACACTTCCTATAACAGTCTTTGTCTCAAAATCCTGGCCCGAGTTCTAATTTAGATAATTACATTCTTTTTAGCTAAAATTCTTCCTCCAGTTTCAGTTGGCTGGAATATTTTTCTTTCTTTCTAATATGAACCTGACACAGAGTTAAACTTGGCAGTGTTAAGCAGCTGCTGCGTTTCATTCCAGGCAGGTGGCCTTTGATGGATCACACTGTATGACATTGAGGGCCACTGAACCAGAGATGAGTATCCAGAGTGAATATCTAAGGCCAGTGAATCAACACCAGAACTTCCTTCAACATCATTTAAGGTAGGATTTCGTAGTTTTGTTAATGCTATGTACTTTGAGCAAGTCACTGAATCTCTGTTTCTCTATCTTATTTTATCTACTTAATCCCTCTGGTACAAACCCTTCTGCTTGTGTTGTGGTAATCTCCTAATGCAGCAGAGTCCTGATCTCAAATGAACATCATGGCACAGACTGTGCATATTGCACTAAATCATCAGGCCCACAGAAATTCTAAATTTCATATATGCTTGTTCACTATGACCCACTGCGTATTTTGCCAGAAACGTAATCCTTCACGGTTCTCAGTCCTGCTCCGGACCTTCAAAACAGCAGAAACCCACATAGCTTCTTGAACCAGCAGTTTCTTGAAGTCAACCGACAAGACCGCATCAAAACCAAAACGATCCAGAGACAGAATTGATGCAAGAGAGGCTTGCACTGCCAGAAGAAGTGGAAGGAAAATCCATCTGCCTGGTTACACCTGCCAAATGGGGAATGTCCACTTTCTAAAGACTGTGCTCTTTGGCCTGTGAGCAAGCAGCAGCACATCAAGAGGCAAACCACGCAGGACGGGGCTGGATGATATAACCAAAGGGACAGCAAGCAGCTGGACATGCTGCTGTGCAAAGCAAAACACAAAAGCAAAAGACAAAGGCCGGCCTCCACAATTACACTGCTATAGAAGCGGGGAAGAAACACAAGGAGAAAATACGCATATTTAAACCGTTATTTATCATTTATGATAGCAGGATGTTATTTCACGGAACTTTAATCACCACTAAAGAAGCTTGTAATCACAGAAGGACTTGGCTAACTTGAGTGATTGCCACTCCTCAATATTTTTTTTTCATATTTTTTTTCCAGTGAAAAATGTTCTAAGGCTGTAGAACAACAACTAGGTTTCAAATTATCCATTTCAGAAATTATGAGCAGTTCTAAACTCACTAAAGCTTGGGTGTCTGTGAAACGCCAAGACCCAGCATCTTAATTCCTGGTATTAAAGAAACAGCCTCACTAACCAGGCTCAGCTGAAAAAAGGCAGAAATAAATGTATAAACCTAGTAGAAAAAGACTGGAGGTGAATGGGGCAGCACTGTTTCATCTGGTTTGAAGTACAAAAGGTTGTTAAATTTGGGGGATTTTCCCCTTTTTCAGGCTCTGCATCACAGTTACTGCTGATAATGACTGCCTAAACATCAAACTTTCTGAATTAGTTTTGATTGCTAATTTTATGCTTTATTTTTCCTTCTTTTCCTCTTTACTCCTTATTCATAAACCATTACCCCAGCCTAAAGTCTTTCAACTAAGACAACAGAAGCATCTTTAAGTCTCACTATATGAATCCATTTGGAAGCACTGTGTATTTGGTTATATCTGTTTATATCAGTATATCATGTTTATATCTGATTTTAGCACCTACTTAGCTCACTGCATATCTGTCTGGTATTTTTCCCCCTCAGCGTAAATTTGTTCTTTGTAAAGGGTTTTTACACTACTAATGTAATTATCCAAGGAAGAATTTAAGTAAGCAAGACTGCATCACCAAACTTGAAGAGGAGTTTCAATGGCATCACCGTCAGAAAAAATAAGTTTGTGGAATTTTGCAAAGTAAAATTATTTTAGCTATACTAAATGCACATAGTAAACAGCTTCTGATGTTGAAAACCTCATTTGACATTTGAAAGGTGATCGAAGGGACATATTCCCTTAGGCTATTATTTGAATTAAAACAAGAAACAAAGGCTTTCTTGCTTCTAGGTGTTTAAATGAGCTCAGAATTACGCTAAGCACAGTATTCTGTCTTCCTCAGAGCCCACAGCTTTGTGAGACACTAATTACTATGCCAAAAAGAATCGATAATGACAGCCAGATATAATACAACATTCTGAATCTCAGACATTGTTTTCGAGTTTGTTTCATCTCCTGATTAGAGAAGGCTTTGGGTTTTTTTGAATGAGAAATTACAGGTGGAGATTTTCTAACCTGCAGTTACCCGGAGTGGCAGAGGAATCACTTCTGCTTGTAGAGAGCTCCCCTTTCTACAGAGGCTTCCCCTCCCTGGAGGACCACGGGGAGGTGGAGAGTCCCAGGAGTGGTTATTGGAGGGCATGGCCAGATTTATACAGTCCCTTACACAACGTTCAAGATAACTCCAACATATTTTCCATTGCTTGCCTGGAGCTGCTCATATGTTTTTGAAGCTACATGAATTGTTTTTCAGCTACCCCAAACAGGAAGACCGTTTCACTGAATGTCACCTCAGCCATCCATTTGGAAAGGATTCAAGACTCCTTAGTGACTCTGAGAGCTAGTTCACAACATGTGGGTGTTAATTGACAACATCCCAAACGTCCTGTAGATTTGATTTGTATTTCCTTCCATTCATTATAGGGCAAAGAACCAGGTTAAAATCTTATCTAAGAACTACTTGGAGAGGCAGCTCTTTGCTTTTAGCTCAATTCCACCTAAAATTGTGTAAAACTCAGTCTTAAGGATGGGCAAATGCAGTCAGAAAAGCTGTAGCACTCCAAATGAAACTTTCTTTGTGTGGACTGCATCCCTCGTCTGTGTACAGGGAATTTGTGCTACTATTTAATTTCCAGGCAGTCTTCCAAATGTCCTAGCCTTCTCCCAAAACTTCAGAAAGTTTTGAAAATCAGTTTGGCAACATTTTTCTAGTAAAGCTTCAAAAAAGGAAAAAGTAATTATTTTCACACTTCTCTGGGTGATCAGCAGAAGCCTAGAAGCATAAGGCTAGGGTAATACACTGCCAAAAACCATGATTATCAAGTAGTAACTAAATCTCTTATTTCTCACTGTGCTGTAAACTGGCTTTTTTGGCCTACTTCTTGCCATAGAAAATATTGCAAAAAACAAAGATTAATGTCTAGTTTTCCCCGCTCCTTGGTATGAGAATGAATCATCACCTTTCTCCAATCCTGCACTCACCTAAGATAAGAGTCTTGTACAACCATAGAGCTTCCTTTCATGAAAATTTTGGTGTGACTAGCGATCTCATCGACATATGCCAAAGTCATCCTCATAAAGCACTGGCAGCTCCCAGGATCCACATTTCACTGCAGTCTGTTTAAAGAGACGCTCACGTATCACAGCTCACAATTAAATGTCTCCACCATCTTCACTGCAAGCAGGTTCCACACACACACCTCTCAATAGCAGCATTCTGCTGGAGGAACACTTGTAGTAACTGGCTTACAAGGTCTGATAAAATATGTTGATTCCAATAGAATAAATCTGAAACATCCAAAGCAGTGAAGTTTATTAACCTCAGCTTTTTGTCAGCTTGGGATAACTACATGAAGTCTTGAGAATGAAATTTCGTTACGAAAATTAAGCTGGAATTAGTACCGTGCTAGTTTGTGCCCTCTAGACAGGAACACAGAAGAGACTTGCCAAGCACAAATAAATGCTGTTCATTTTTACATCACTGTGCCTAGATATTAGGATTCTAAGAGGCACAAGGATAATGTCCACAGATAATGG
Organism: Thinocorus orbignyianus; assembly: GCA_013400375.1. Classification (NCBI taxonomy): domain Eukaryota; kingdom Metazoa; phylum Chordata; class Aves; order Ciconiiformes; family Thinocoridae; genus Thinocorus; species Thinocorus orbignyianus. Next base: position 367,911 of record VXBW01001765.1, read on the forward strand.
CCTGCCCAAAGGCAAAAGAAACATACAGACATCAAAACGATAAGACTAACTGAAAGCTGTAGGACATTATGCCACATGGGAGGGGACCCACGCTACAGCAAGGGAAGAGTGTGAGGAGCCCTTCCCTTGAGGAGAAAGGAGCAGCAGAGACAAAATGTGATGAACCAACCACAATCCTTATTCCCCGTCCCCCTGCACTGCTGTGGAGGAGGAGGTAAATAAATTGGGAGTGAAGTTGGGCCCAGGAAGAAGTCAGGGGAAGATGTTTAAGATTTAGTTTTTATATTTTTTGGGGGGTTTCTCACTAACCTACTCCAATTCAATTCTCTATAAATTAATTCCATTTCCCCAATTGAGTCTGTTTTGCCCGTGACGGTAACTGGTGAATGATCTCTGCCTGTCCTTAGCTCAGCCCACAAGCCTTTCATTATATTTTCTCTCCCCTGTCCAGCTGAGGAGTGGAGTGAAAAGGCTTTGGTGGGCACCTGGAGTCCTGCCAGGGTTAACCCACCACAACAGACAATATCTATTTTCAGTTGAAAACTCAGTCTGATAGTGAAGCAAATTTTAGTTTGCTTGGTGCCTGCCTTCACTCTCCCTGCTTCCTTAAAGACAGCCTTTGAAAGCCTGTAAAGAGCAGTATCTCCTTACATTTTTATTAAAATGCATTATGCAAGGCATACATGTATATTTAGGCCGAACAATACACTTTTGCTTTCATTGTCAGCATTGAACAACCCATTGGTCTTCACATTTTAATAAGACAAAAAAATGAAATAAACCCATACCAAAAAAAGCCCAACCAGCCCTCAGGGAGACTTATCCCTGATTTAGCAGGTAATTATTTTGGAGAAATATTTGCATGTGAATGCAGTGAATGAGAATGTCAAAAAAGGAGGGACCAGCATCACTATTTGCAATAACAGATTGCAAACAGATAACCTACAGTGTTACCAGATTTTCCCAGACAGTTTGGGGCATCATTTGCTGATATTTGTGTCCTGAAGTTCATTGAGCAGAGATCTCTATTGGGCTATTTAATAAAAAATAAAAAAATAAATAAATCCAAATGTACTGCTACAAAACTTCATATTGCTATTTTAGGATTTTAAAATATTTTTTTTCTTCATGTGATTCCATTAATTTCAATTAAAATAACCTTCTTTTTTTTTTTTTTTTTTTCAGGGAGAAGCGCTAGTTCAGGAATGTTGAAGACCACAGTCTTCACCATCAGAACTCGATTTTTCTCCCTGAAAATTCTATACAATGAACCTTCAATGGACTCTATTTGAAATAATATTGGGAGTGATTTAATATATTTCCAAACATACATATATATGTATATATATATTTTTTTTTTTTAATAGAATATTAAAGAGTTTATCTAAATATTCACATAGGACTATGAAATAGGATAAAAAAGAAACAACATTTTCTGACAGCTCTGACTTGTCAAAAAAAAAGGGGGGGGGATGGTGTGCACACCAATAACTTTTCCGAAAATCAAATTGGGAAAATTTAGCAAAGTTTTTCTGAAATACAGCTGCTTAGGACAAAACACTACCTTCTTCTTATTAAAACTGTTTAGGTTGTCTCATCTGATGAAGATTTTCCATTGCTGGGAAATGACAAACAACTTCGGAGAAGCTGTGGCTCCATACCAGCATTCCACACCACTGCTGCTAATTATAGTGCCTTTTGCTTTTTGGTAGACCATCAAAGTATAATCCATTAATATGCAATACACAGTAAGGTTTTAAGAATGTACTGCACTTACTCCTAGACCTACATGATTTACTTTTGGACATTTTAATATCTGCCTATATAGATCCTCACAAGCCCTACATGTTAAAATTCTACTTAAAGACTGTTAATGGACAGATATTAAAACATAATACCAAGAAAGTCTTTGACACAATGCAGTGAAGCCAAAAGGCTTTCTTAAATTGCTTTATAACTTAGAACAGGAGCATCATTAATCAGAAACATATCAGTGTAAGATCAATCAAATAGAATGATGTGATGGGAGCAATAATTTGCTGTGACAGAAATTTACTCCCTGCTAGATACTTTGCCTAAATAGAAAGTTACCACTCTCCTTGAGCAGTGGAAAATGAAATAATGTGGGAAAACTTGGTGCCAACCATGTAGACACAGAAATTCACAGATCTATTCCTATGCATCAGAGAATTTGTACATTTAGAAGGCTTCATATATTCAACCTCAAATATAACCACAAACTTGAAGCAAACAGTGAAGTTAAACAAGCTCATGCACCACTGCTTAGTATTTACAAAGACTAACTTTTTATTATATCAAAAATCTTTCATTTTGGGAACAAAAGGTAGCTGCAGAAAGCTGGTTAGGCATTTTGCGTAAGTGGTAAGTATTCACTCAATTCCTCCCATTTACTGAAATAAAGCATCACATTTATCAGTTTTATAAACATTCTAACATGCAAAAAAAAAAAAAAAAAAAGAAGAGAGAAAGAAAACATCAAATCTGAATGACATTTAAACATTTGATTAAGAAGGAGCAACACAGCTGGGAAAAAGAGATGAAATTTTGATAACTGATATAAAATTTTGTCTTTAAGTTAGTTAAATCATTACATTAATGTGAAGAATAAATATTATTGGGATTTCATAAGCAGCTCTAAAAAGATGGTGATCTAGTTGGTCATAAACCCTAATGAAGATGTTGTACCAAACTTAATGAAATCCAGGATTTGAGACAGATCAAATATTTTTTTTATCTCAGAACATGATAATAAGTAGCATCTAAATCTTTGGAGCTACACAGTCAACAACTCACTCAGCACTACACTCTGCCACAGGAGAATTCTACATGCCAGTCACACTATGTGATTTTGCTACTAGGCATACACAGACCATGACACCCGTAGTACCAACAGCCCTAATTATCTGAGAGGCAATATGGAAGAATGTTTTAGATTAGAAGTAATTTAGAAGTCCAAATTCAAGCTCAAAACCTGATAAACTCCAATAATTCTCATTTTTCTTACAATATGAAGTGTTTGACACAATGGGATTGACAGCTGTACATGAAAACAGTGCTCTGTCAAGGGAAGGGATCTACCGTGATGGCTTCTTAACCAAGAACCTGCTCAAAGTGTCTGTGGAAGGGGATGATTTATCTCATGACTACAGAGTTCTGGCTGCTGAATTTTGCTTCATATTTTATGTGTATTCAGTCTGCACTCACACTGTTTCTTACCCTCAGTTATGCCTGGGATGAGTCACCAAAAAATTACTGCAAAGCGTGTAATTTCCAAGTCAAACGAGCAAATTAATGTCATTCTTATCTTAAGTAGCTCTCCTCTGGACTAACATATTGTTAGAAGTCATCTACTAGAAATGAAAGCCCTCCAGTTTCCTGGATGCTTGCAGGAACCTGAAAAAAGAAACCGTACAAGGGCACTGCATATCATTTGGAGTATGGATGAGGCAGTCAAGCTCTGTGAATATCTCTGGAGTGCTCAGTTTGACCACAATCAGCCCAACACAGCTTTGGAAATTCCATGCTGCTGCACCTCAAACATCGATTTAGCACTTCATCCCAGTGGCTCATTCCAAACTTGATCCAGAAAGCATGACTGATCCCAAGTATTAAGTTGAACCCAAACATTTTGGTGGTTACCGAGTTGTACAAGGAAGAACTGCCAGGTAAACAGTCCTTTTAAAGTAGAAAGAAACTATTAAAAAAAAAAAAAAAAAACCAAAAACAACCACCCATCAATATCTATTATCAAATATATATTTTGCTGTGACAAATAGATATCTTAGCCTTACCCCTCATACCTTCTGTTTGTGACTCAGTAACTATCTCAAAATTCTTCAGACATAAACCAAGTGAAAGACCTGCTTTTGAACCCTCAGGCGTGACTTGCTAATATCTGAGGCATGTCACCCTTGCCTACAGCCAGCTTTTAAGATACTCTGTGTCTGTAGGCATGCTTTCAGAACGCTGAATCTTTCTCTTCTAAAATGCAGAATATGAGACCATACCTGAACTTCTGGCATGGTCTTTCGCAGATGAAAAACTTGTGAGATACATCAACTTACAGGAATTTTGATCCCTGAAGCCTGCACAAAGAGCAAGCTGCTTATATATTTGCAGCACAAACACCCTAAAAAACAGCGAGGCACTCAGCACTAATTCAGCAGCAACATTAAAGTATACACCTGTACATCTCACGCTGACACGTCAATCAACAAAACAATTTATGGAAACCTTGCATTCAGAAAATGAACTATTTTTTTTAATCTTTAGAAAGAAAAGCTGCATTAAAAGTTCACAACATGAGCCCATATGAAAATTCTTCATAAATAAATGTAAGATTTGAATTCACATTATGAACAATTACTCCTTTATAATATTTCCATTTATCTCTTTCTTGCCTTTCATTCGCAAGAAAAGGGAAGTGCTGTTGGGCTTTACCTAGTTAATGCTATTAAAAATGTATTTAGTAGCTCTGACAGGCTTCAAATTATATACCTAAGAAATTATACAATGAGGATATCATTTCCTCATCATATAGGTTGAAAAATAGATCTTTCTGTTTGCAACATCTGCCTTTCCATCAAATCAAACTTTTAATGTCAGCTTCACCTACTAATTTGGGAAATGCAGGTGGTGGTGTTCCTTTCATTTTATTCTGTATTTTGGAGAAGTCACGTTGCCTATTTTGCAAATGTGCAACACCTATCATTGTGTCTCTACAAGACTGGTTTTTTACATATTACACTTGGAATTTCTTTTTTACTTTTTAAAGTCTCTTGTCCATGATGACTGAGCCATCACATTAGATTGCTTATGTTTCTTGCATATAATTTTTTTTTTCTCAAAACTGTGATCTTTTTCAGGAATAAATGCTTGACTTCGCAACTGAATCTGGCATACCTTTGAATCCCCTGCACCCCTTATTCACAGTTCATGTGGCACATGAACAATATAATCTGCCATTGGCTGCAGAACTTGGGAAAACATTCAGTCCTAATGTAAGGTTTTAAACTTCCCAGTTTTCAGATGTATGGCTCAGTCTACAGAAAAGAGTTCATGATAGAACTCATTGTGTGTGGGTATCTCAAACATCTCTCAAAGATGCAAACTGAGTTAATCCAGTATTTTGTTCAGCATAATATCTCATTATGACAAATCCAGAACAAAAAGGGAATAAAATAGAGGAAAAAATAGCAAGAGCACTAATCATGTGGTTAAAAAATTCCACCTGACTCAAATATCTTCACTGGCTGTAGTCTAGTAATGCCAACACTTTGGTTTTAAAAATAAATTTAGCAGCAAAGCTCTTCAAAGTTTATACAGCACCAAGTTAGATTTTAAGCAAGCTGAAAAAATGGAACTGAGATACACAGTTGAGGGTTAGAAAACCCCACAAGAATATCCGAACCATCTGCTGCCCAATAACTTTCAGGGGCATACAAGGAAAAGTACAGCGCTGTGGTAAATGTCCACCTACAGAATCAATTAGTTTGGGACAGATTTTTCACCCTTCTCTAATATTACAATAAATATTACAGAATATTTCTTTTCTTTAACATGTTTAAAATAAATTGGTTTGTCTTTTAACAAACTTCACCTCTGCACAGCAACAACTACCTCAATTAAGAGACAAAAACCCTGGTGATTGCTAAAACATTCACTTATTTCACAATGCAGTTAAATGCTACACATACTGAATACAGGAACAAAACCAGGCCTTAATCCTGTAGAGATTTATGGCCATTCTTAAATATAGGAATATGTGAGCAGTCCCTATTAAGTCATTGGGTAATTGAGACTACATCACATGTTTAAAATTTAGAAACCTGTATAAGTTTTTCCACAATTAAGTAATATTACTGATGTTTCTGCTTCAGATGTTAAGTTTTGCTGAAAAAGAATTCCATGTCCATATCTGAAAACAAAACTTCATAAGCAGGGAAGATGAGAGTGTGCCACAGACAACTAGGAATAGCTTACAGATTGCAGTGGGACTCCTAAACCAGTAAGAATCCTCACCCAGAAATGCCACAGAGGAAAAAAAGATCATGCAAATAAAGCAGAAAATGATGTAGTCATCTTTTCCTTTAGCCCATTATTGATTTATATTTTGGCTTCTTTTCTGAAGTAAGCATCTATCTAGAACAAAACTGTTCGTTTCCATGTATGAAAGATAGAAGACATATATAACAGAGAGTATGTCACTATAGATAAAGTAGTCCAAGAGGCGATTAGATAATTTATCTTCAGTACTGCTTACCTTGTGGTTTGGCTTGCTCTGCACAGCTCACAGAATCTTGGTTTTCTGCCACCACATAGGAAGGTAATACTGACTTCTGAGTTCCTTCCTGATGAGGTACATTCCTGCTCGTTAATGCCAGTTCTTTCACTTTGAACAAGGAAGATGTTTTCTGGAAAGGATAAAGATTTCAACTTAAAAATAAACTTCGGCTGCACAAGATGGCTCTTCATGAGTGCCCGGAGTTCATTTGCTTGTAGCACATTCTTGCCATGCATTGCAGAGTCAGGACCTTCCTGGGTAGAAAACAGGTCATTCTCAGCAAAGAATCAAAATCCCATTCAAGATTTATGGCAGAAAGGACTTCTTAGCTCCACAGGTTCACATAACTCGGATTTTGCTCGTCTGAGCCAGGGTTGAATGGAATTTTTGGCAGATGAGTTCTTTTGACTAGTTGTTCAGCAAAAGCCTCAAAATGTTAACTTTCTTCTCTCATGGGGTGAAGGACCACCTCAGCCAGAAATACAGCAAGTAGAGCATTGGAAGGACTTCCTCTTTTCCGGTTTGTCCCTGCAATAATTATTAACATTAATATTACAAGCCTTAGACCCCGTAGCCATACCATTCCCTGCCGTCTCCACCAGTTTTAGTAACTGATTTTATGAGAAATCACACTGCTATTTGACCTATATCCATGACACCTCTGCCCATGAGCTCTTGAAACTTTTAAAAAGGTCCATCCTGACCTCTCCCTGTTCAATCTTCAGCTTTTTAGCAGATGGCTCCCAACACAAGGCTGTGGACTAAAGCCACTGTAGGAACATCAGTAGCTGAGTGTTTTTTCTGTGAATTTGCTTAAAATTAGCATCTATAGCACATCTGGTTGCCAAACCCATAAACAGCAAACAATTCTTATGCTAAATAAGAATAAACAGTGAAGCAGACAGGATGCTCCAGGTGCTTTTCTCCGTATTTGCTGGATTTCTGTTCTATCAAGTCACTTATCATCACAAAGATGAAGGAAATGTTGTGCAGCACACTGCAGTACAACAGGACAAGAGTGATTTATTATGTAAGAAATGATGAAAGCATTCAGATATTGAGTGGTATCTCATTTTAACAATCGTGGACAAATAGGAAGTTATTGCATTTCCCTGCCCAGCAAAAAATCAAGTTTCACTACTTGGGAAAACACAGGCATAATGTTGCAGTTCAGCAAAGCTGATGAGAACATTTTTGTTTCATTTCTTTTGTCTCTTTTTATGTTAGTAGTGAAACGCTACCATGTACTGCAAAGAAACCAGAATGCTGAGATGGTTTGGTATTGCATAGAATAAATCATGCAATTTTAACCTTAAATTAAAAACAGCCAGCAGACAGTACAGGATGCACAAGGATGAAAATCATCATTACGTGACTACACTGGGTGAGGTGCCAAGGCTGATGCACAGCACTTACTTCAGGCAAATTCCCAGAGAAATCTTTGATAGTTACATCAACTATTTAGAAAGTTTAGTATAGACCTCAGGGGATTTGCACTCCTTGTTAGATATTTAAGTCTGCAATTACCAGTCTTTTTTGTACTGTCTCTATATTAAACACAACTGTATTAGTATAACACTTTAAAGCGCTTTGAAATTTTTGGATGTAAGCAGGAGAAACATACATTACTTCAAAAAATTTTCAAGATCTGAAACTGGAAAAAAGTAGTTTTTCATGAAGGACTAATAAGATCGAGTCAAAGGCATTAATGGGGAAAGGTAAGTTACTTTTTAAAAAGGGCTGATCGTAGCTCATGGTGCAATGCAGCTCTGCTCCTTATGTGGCTGCTGACGCCACATCAAAAGATACACAAAAAAAGACCGTTCTTGTTCAATAATTGCTTGTAAATCCAGACAGTCAGTGTGTATGAGACAACACGAGATAAAGCATAAATACAGTGCAAGATGACAGCAAATGGATGCCAAAGAACCTCTCATACAATGAAAAGGATGAGACAGGAGATAAGACAAGAACTCTTAACTTGAAAGGAACAGGTTTGTGAGATGATGGCCTTGCATACAAAGACAACATATTACAAGCAGATGCTAGGGGACTATTGCATCTCTGTTTACCTTGGTACAAGCACTTTTACCAGGAACAGCTTTCCTTACTTGATAATATCTGCTCTTTCATTGTTGTCTGTTGGTTAGACCAGGTCATCACACCACTCTATTCATAGACTATTGTTTACCATTTTTCTCAGGTTAAGCCCAAAGTCTTGGTGTTCATTCTAAACTAGGAGTATTCCCTTCACATGGGAAACTTCTACCAAATCCTAACACTGTGGGGAAAGTTATTCTATCATATGCAGGATTTCTGCGAGAAATAGGAGGAAGCTTGAAGAACATTGCTTCATCATTTTCAAAATGGAATATAAACATCATTTCTGGAACCAAGCATTTCTACTGTTAACTGTCTAAGCTACAAAGGGGACTGTGGAAGCAGAAAGAGTTCCAAATAAGCAGGTACGTCATTAGAGTAAGGAAAAGGAAGATGGGTGCAACCAAACATTTCCTGGAAGTGGAGGGTATACAGAAAAGGGAGGAGTCAAAGAGGAGAGACCAAGTCAGGGAGTATGGATGGCATACATTGCTCCTGTCCTCTCTGGGAAGTAAATATTTCTGAACATTAAAGGACTAAATGTTATTATTTTGTACACAAATATTTCAGATCATCTTTTGACAAGCCTGGTTTTTTGCTTTTTTAACATTTCCCCACAAGCCACAACAAAGAGAGTTCCATATACACCTCTCCTGGATCCCCGTCTCTCCAGTAGTATGGGAGAGACAGCTCATAACATAAGCAACAAAATTCAACTGATTACTCTTTGGGAAACAGTCACAGGAAATTACAGCAGCAGAGTGACACTACCTTCTTCAAACTGCAACATGTTTCTATGTTTTTAATAGATCTGTTACTGATTTGTTTATATTCTGCTTACTTGATGATCTAGAAATACTGATCTAGAAATATCGTGTCTACCAATACATTATCATACTTAATTTTTATTTTCTATTTCTTCAAGCCTTTCTTTGAATTCTTCATTTCAGTCTTGTATCCTGTGATTAAGAAAGCTTTTGCACCTTATTAATTTAACAGGAAAACCACTGAACCCTGCTTCTGGATCTGTAAAAAATTAAAAGTATTCTTCTACAATCAAATTTAAGTAGGTGTTACAGAATATGCATATTTTTTAAAGACAATAATAATTAGTAAGAGAGAGATAATCAGCTGCTTTTGGCATGATGTTAGCTACCTTACTTAGAGTTTTCACAATGAACAGTGAAGGAAAGATATTTCTATTTTTACAACACTAAATACAATTACATGAAGAACTAATAATAATTCTCTGTAATTCAAGTTAGAAATTCAGATTCTCAGTATCAAGGCATTGCTATGTTCCATGGGTAAGATTTCTGAAAACACAAGTTACTCAGAAGCACAAACTTCTGGAGAAAGTCACTCACCTGAAACTTCAGCATCATCGTAAGAGACTGAACTGGGAACGAACTGCAGCAGCTCCATTACTCCTTAACTTATGCCCAAAATTATGCCTAAGATTATGATGCATCTGTTTTCCAATAAAATCTTGTTTTCACACTAAAGCTCTGTTGAGAAAGATAAATCCATATTATGGAGGATTTTGATATCTCACAATTTGATTTTGTCCCCATTAGCTTAAACCAATTGTCAGCATAACTGACAGGGAACCTATAAAGGGAATTGTTAACAAAACCTGGGGACTACCTGAAGCCATCTCAGGAAAAACTGTGAAACCATGTCTTTCTCATAAACAGAAAAAGTTACTGCAGTCAAGCAGTTTTGCTGAGCAAATACAGATAGAGAAGCAATAAAAAATTAAAAATATATATATTATTTCACAGAAAAGCAGAAAAAAACAGGACAATACAGATAAAATAAAGCCATGAGAATAATAAAGAGGGTTAAAGAAATCATTGAAATATCAGCATTCAACAAATCTGAAATATCAAAAGACATTTTTTAAATTATTAAGAAAAGAAAAAAAAAAGTCTGTTTTGACCACATAGTTCAACTGCTTGGAGTAAATAGTAACATTTTCAAGTAATTCAGGAACAGCCAAAGTGTGTGAATTAGCTAATACTCTTTTGTGTTTGGAGCAGAGTAGGAGTCTGTGTCCAGATTATATGCTGTCATGAAAGGACAAAAAGATCATTATCTCTAACTGTACTTAACAGGAAGTCTTTTAAGTATCAAAATAAGGGTTTTTGCAGAAAGAATGCAAAATCAAGTCTTGGATAATTTCTTATCAATCGATATAATGATTGTAACTAAGGAGCTTTCTATACCAGTAATATTTTATTTTTAGGAATCCTAGAAGACTGAGGCCGTTCAAGAGAACTAGAGGACTGCCATTCTTAGAAGGTGTAAGAATATTAGATAAGCATTTTAGTGTTGTCCCATGGAAAAAAATCAAATCAAACATTGGTGGCATTTGTTAAGGATTACTGATCTGATTGTTAATACGCGCTTTGTTGACAGGCAGATTTCTACAAGGCATTTGATTCAACATCACATGAATCTTGATTTAAAATCTTATGTTATATGGACTTAAAAGAACATCTATTAAAATGGATTAAATACCAAATCACTGAAAGATTTTGAGAACCTTTTAATGGGAAGATATTAATGGAAGAGAACATTTCAAGCATAACATTACAGGCTATATCTGTATAGTGAATACCTGCCTTTCTACTGAATGTGCACATCTCAAAGTGCACATGAGCTTTTCCACCTTAATTGCTTAGTACTTTTTTTTTGCAGGAGTGTACCCTGTCACTCCAGCTATCTCATATACCTCTGCGTCTCACCCCCAGACCCTCCTTACATACATACTCACAATCATTGTGTTGTTGCTACTGAGCTAAGTGAGGAATTTTGTTTGGCCATGTGCATCCTTGAGAAAGGAGTAGATGAACTAGAATGAAGTAGTCTGAGCAACTCCAAATCTACCTTCAACAGTGGATGAAACTACAGCCATCCAGAATTCCTGTGGATATCAAACTAGAGTGTAGCAGTTGCAACATCCAACATAACATCCAGGAAATCTTTTATTGAAGATACTGTTCTGGAGAAAGTTTAGGAGCTACCACTGAGACATTTTAGCTTCTTGATATGAGATTGTCCAGCAGGTCCAAAGGAGGGCCACAAAAATGATTAGAGCGCTGGAGCACCTCTCCTGTGAGGACAGGCTGAGAGGGTTGGAGTTTTTCAGGCTGAAGAGAAGGCTTGGGGTAGACCTTATTACAACATTTCAGTACTTGAAGGGGGCTTGTAAAAAAGATGAGGGCAAACTTTTTAATGGGGCATTGGACTAGCTGAATTTTAAAGGTCCCTTCCAACCAAAACTATTCTTTTAGTCTATGATCTCCTCTCTACTTGGGAATTGCCTAGCCAAATACCTTTCCTAGGAATTCACAAGGATGTGAACTTGATAGAACTTCTGACAGAACACAGTTGCTACCTGGCTTGGGTGTCCAGACATTAAGAAGGACAAAAAACTAAAGGGAGACACAAAACACCATCCAAAAATTTGAAAACCTGTTCCACAATCTAATTGGCTGACTGACTGGAGGTTGAGAGGTATACATAAGAATTTGCTTATGGAGGAGGTACGTGGCAGTTTGGGAGAGAGGAGAAAAGCATATTTTTTCTTGGGTAAGAGTTGCACATGTCTCTCCCTTGCCAATTTCCCACCCCTAATACTTGCAGACATAACAATTTTGTGCAAGACAGTTCTCAGCCCCCAGAAGCTTAGGGCATCAGAATGACTAAACCCAGGAAAGACAGTGCAAAATGTACAATGAAGAATACCAAGATACACAGGAAAACTGGACATCTCTTGTGAAAAGAAAATGTTCTTGAAGTCTGCAGAGAAGAAAGACGCAAATCTTTGGATTTGCGTCTTCCTTCATACTGCCTTAAATGCTGATTACATTAACACTAGTTAAAAACAGAATCAGACTATAAAACACTACTTTTATTTTATTTTTTTTCTGCCAGAAACAATTGTGCTCATAATTAAAGGTCTTTTCCTATTATTGTAACCTTGAAATATTCTATTACAGTGAAAGTTTTATTAGAGGGGAGTCATTACCAATATTCAAGTTCAGATTGAATCAGAGCTTCTGTCAGAAAACCCAACTTTCCAATTTCCCTGGGACATTTCAGATTGCATTGAGCTCTGATACATGATATCTAAGGAGCTCTCAGAAACAAGTTCAGGATTTCTTTTTTACATAGGGTTTCTTTTTTCACTTTGTGCTGCTCACTGTAAGCAACTGAAATCTGAGTGGTCACTTTTCAGTGCCAAGGTTTCAGAAAATATTCTTTAGACATGGTCTCAGAGGTTATTCTGCCAGAAAAAAACATAATTGAATATCAAAGGAATATGTAAAAGTTAAAAAAAAAAATGCCTAGAAGTGGGAACAAGAATTCTTATGAATAGAAAGATTAAAAACCATCTTCAAAAGTGACTCAGACATATTTAAGATTAACCCACTGAACTGTATGTAATTCACTACATTCTTATTATCTTTTTTATTGCTTTATTTCCAGAATTATAATTACAAATTTTAACTTTTTCTTAAGTGTTTTCTTTGCAATGGTTGAAGATAAAAGCGTGGTAAAAAATAAAGTCAGTTTCTTATAAACTACATTGTTACACATGCTGAAACAAACAATCAGCTTGTGCTTATGAATATCAACAAGCCAAAGGGTCAAACCTCATAATGGTTGTGATTTTTCATAACATTCAAAACAACAGGCACTCACAGCAGGTAAACAAAATATTGAGACAGTTTATAGCAATAAGAAAAACATATCCTGACTGAAATTTTGTTTCTTTATGCAGAGCTGTTTTCTCTACAGTTTAAAGCTCATTATGTCTTTCCCTTTGAGATCTGGGAATAAGTAACATTTCATTCCTTTCCCTGGAGTAGTGATAGGGAAAGATAAGAAAGATTAATTCCAAAAGGTCCTTGCAAAGAGGGATGGCTGAAAAGAGGCATAATCCTAGAGAGGAAATTCACAAAAAAAATTAGATGCAACAGGGTCTCTAGAGCAGGGGTCTACTGTTACGAGTTATTTTGGTGAAGAAACATCCATAAGGAATACGCCATCTTGAGGCTACAGGAGAAGAGAGGTTCCAATATCTAAAGTTTATTAACAGCATGAGTCTCCGTCAAGCTTGTACAGCAGAAGACCAAGGGATCTTAAACCTAGCTTTTGATTAAGTCTCGCATTAGTCAAATACCAGCTCCAACTTGGTATGAAAATAGGTCTAAAATAACTGAATGCAATTCTACAGCAGAAGGGAGGGGGAGCTGGCACCCAAAACTTTGTCTCAAGCTGACTGAAATCAGAAGGAAAAAAACAGCACAGATTCCTGTATTTCCTGCCTAATATCATCCTGCAGGTACAAAAGCCATCATTATTGTGATGCTGATAAATTCCATTTCCTAGCACAGAAGGTTCTTCTCTATTTGAAGGAGCACTTGATGATGGAAGCCAACCCTTGGAGCCAAAAAGGCCACTCCACAATAATCGCTTTGCCCATCGAACACAAAGCCATGTCAGCTGCACTGAGGATCACCTGCAGCCTGATTGAGCTCAGCTAGCACTTGCCTTCTTCTAATTTTCTGTCATTTTGGTGGCCTTAACACTATTTGTTTAATGATATCAAAAGATAACTGTGAAACTTATCAGAGATTTGACAGATCGCGCTCCTTCACATTAAGAAAAAAAAACAAACAAACAAACAAACAAAAAAACCACAACCACAAACAAAAACAACAACAAAAACTAAAAGAAAAATCTAAACATTTGTCAAAAGTTCACAGTACATATCATTAGAATGACGAGTGTTGTGAAAGGTCACTGTGTGTTTTCCTCATTGTTTGCTTCTCTAAGCTTTGGAAGGTTTTTCACTAGGAGATATATAATAATAAACTTGATAATAAGTGGAATATTGTGACAGTATGTATATTTTCATTTGCAGTGCATTTTTCCTGGAATCACAGAATGCTATGGGGTTGAAAGGGACCTCTGGAGATCAGCTAGTCCAAGCCCCCTGCCAAAGCAGATCCTCCAGAGCAGGTTGCACAGGAACATGTCCAGGCAGGTTTTGAATGTCTCCAGAGATGGAGACTCCACCACCTCTCTGGGCAGCCTGTTCCCATGCTCTGCCACCCTCAAAGTAAAGTTGTTCCTCCTCATGTTTAGCCACCCCTCACAGTTTTATCTCATCAGCAAACTTGCTGAAGGTACACTCCATCCCTCCATCTAGGTCATTGATGAATACATTGAAGAGGACTGGACCCAGGAGTGACCCTTGGGGAACGCCACTTGTTACAGACCTTCAACTAGGTTCTGTGTCACTTATCATGACCCTCTAAGCTCTGTTTTTAGCCAGTTTTCAACTCACCTCATTGTCCATTCATCTAACCCATGCTTACTAAGCTTACCTATGAGGGTGCTGTGGGAGATGGCATCAAAATCCTTTCTGAAGTGAAGGAAGACAACATTCATCGCTTTCCCATCATCTATCCATCCAGTGATGCCATCACAGTAGGCTATCAGATCAGGAAATAGGCTTGATTTTTTTTTTCACCATCAAAAAAGATATATTTTATTGTCAATCAGTTGAGCAAACCAATGAGAATAGATTAGCAGTGATATAAAAAACACAAGCTCAGTGAAACCAGCACCAGAGTGTTGCTCTTATTGCCACTTTAACTTCACAAATAGACAAAAATATTCTTGCCACTAGGATGGGAGCCTCTCTATAGAGAAGTCTCTTTTGCTTCAATACACTTAATTGCTTCTCGTGGGACTATTTTTTTTCCTTAGTGCATTTGAACAAGTCACTCACACATTCACCAGGCCGAAGAAATTAAAAATCACCACTCTATTTATCATGCTAATTAATTATTTTTGAATGTTAGACAGATGATGTGGTTAATGATAAACTAAATATCCATATGAGATGTAAAATCAAAACCCTGAGCACTTGTGGTCATTAAAAATCTGGAACTGCTCTGTGGATAGACTACGGGCTAAATTACATTCTGCTTACCTGAAGTTTTCCTGCAGTTTCAGCTGAATTCATTTGTTCACCAGCCAACCACAAAGCACATACTTAAATACAAGTAGATAAGCAGAGCGGTAATCACCAACATCTCTAATGTTATGTACATCTTTCTGTATCAGAACACTTCTTCTTTTTAAAAATTTGAGATACCACTGTTAATATACTGCTTAGCATTTCCACTGCCACTGACTTATGCTGAGTACAACATCCCTCTAAACTGGATGTGCCATAGACCAAATATCCAGTCTAATGTGAAAACATCTCTTGTTGACTGCCAACATATATTCTGTCTGTGCTTACACCAAACAATATTGCTCTCTTAGCACGTTTGCATACAGATAGTGATCCAATATCTGCTAGAAAAGGATAAACCACAGATAGTTGTGATCAGCTGTTGAGATTGTTATGGAAAATATATATACATTTTGCCAGTAATGAAACCAAGCATAGAAAACAGTACATTGAGAGTCTTTTTTTTTTTTTCCTCCCACAAACACAGGTGTACTTTGCAATTCTTACTTCTGTGCTTCCCAAATGCTCAAAAAATTATGTTTTAACAAACTGAAAAACTGGATAAATATCCCTAAAGGAAAAAGCTGACTAGTAATAGACACATAGGCAACACATTTTGCATTCTGTGACTCTTCCTCAAAATATTTTTCAATTCTACAAATCTGAAGCACAAGGATCTCTCAAGGCAGACCTGACATCCTTGTCCTACATAGAGCTTAATAGCTTTTTCTTCCATGAATCTGCCCAGTCACTTTTAGACGTACATCACATCTGAACATCCACGGCCCCTGCTGACAAATAATTACCTATATAGCAGGAACTGCATATTATCTTATTCTTTTTTTCCTTTGTTTTTTCTTAACCCTACTACCTGCTAGTTTCAACTCATAATAAGAGGGGGTTTTGTATTGGAAGAGACAGAGAACAATTTTTCCCAAATGCTCGGGATTTTGTAAGCCTTTGTATCCCCTTAATCATTTCTTTCTGAGCCTCAGGCACACTAGCTTATTTAATTAATCCTCAAACAGAAATCATTTAACATCTTTGATCATTCTTATTTTCCTTCTCCATAAGTTTATCTTTTTTTTCCCTTCAAATAGGAAAATGAATTCTTCACACATTTCTGAAAACATTTGGCTGTAGACTGATACAATTATTTTTTCTTTATTCCTAATGTTTGACCTAGCAGTTGTAGACTAAAATTTTCTTCTTTCAGTGGATAAATTGAACAATTTCTGACTCTCAGTCATTAGTGTACATAAGAATGCATAATGAAGTTAAGTGGAGGCAGAAGTTTACACAGAACTTTGTCAATTTAGCTCACTACCTTTGGTTATTGTCCAGAGCACCAGAGAGACTTTTTTTTTTTAATGTCATTTCTAATAGAGTCTGAGGATGAGCAACATACCATCCATACTCAACCAATGCAATGTACCCATTATATCATCATAATTTCAGGCAGCTTTCTTGCTTCCACTAGCATGCAATTCTAAGCATTTTTACATGTGCTTTATTATTGAGATGACTTCTTCCACATTTCAACTACTCAAGACTCACCATAGCTTTTGAGGGAGAGTGCTAAGATTAAGCAGGTGCAACAATTACCAGAGATCATAACTCAAACTTAAAAATCCTTTGACACTATTAAGTAGCCATACTGCAGAACAAATTTTAATCTGACATGTGATGTAAACAAAGCTGAATCACTCTCCAGTAATATAAAGTAATACAAATAAAAGGAACAATGCTATGGATGTTATGAGGTATGCCCCTATCAAAAGGGCAACCATTTGCTCAAATGCAAGCATAAGTATTTCTAGCTGTGCCAGGTAGAAGATGTAGTCTCACCTCAGCTTAATGATCCCAGCAAGTGAGGCAAAGAGTTCTTCCGGAAATGATCATGGCCAAGAACTGTACAACAATCTGCTATCATGCACAGTGTGTCCACACACTCAGATGCACACCAGTCTTCACTCGGACCTGAACTATAATACAAGGTAGTACCAAAAAGGAAAGGATCTCTCCCCATTACACTGAAGGAAGAGTCATAGAATTAGAGGAAATAGTATCTGAAGTGATACTTCAGGTGCCTACTGGAGTAATCAGCATTTGCAGAGGCAGTTTGACCCGGATTAATCTCACTGAGAGGCAGAGGGATATTTCTAAGTTTCTGTTTACTTTTCAGATTTCTAGAAAGAAACAGCAGGGAAACCTGTGTTTGGCAGACTAGTGAACCCCCAGACACCATGCAATATGACTTTAGATATTAAAGCATCATTCGCAAATTACTCTCTCCAGCACAAAGGTAGCAGTGAAGTTTTTTTCCAAAATGCTGTCAGAGTACAAGCATCAAGCTATAATTCATCTGCACAGTTGAGTTGACTGGACTAACATGCAGCCAAGTAACAACATTGCTTATTACAACTAAAAGACATAAAAGAACACAACCTGCATTCAGATTCTCTGCAACAGTAATGGACAACCAACAAATCCTTGCATAAAAGCACGTTTGAAATATAGAGCAAAAGAAACACTTTCAGAGATCAATAAACTACTTATTGAGGAAAACATGTAGTCTGTAAAAGCAGAAGGAAAACATTTCCCTCTGAAAGGGAAATGAAGGAGCTAAAACCATCACAAGCCAGCAGCACGCAATTTTGCTGTTTACTTCAGTCTTGAACAAAGTGACCAGATGCCTAGAGAGCCACAGGAAATAAGGAAGGCATTTACACTTCACTCCAAAGTGGGTATAGTGACTGGGCCACCAGCTCTTAACATCTTACAAGACAGATATTTCAGCTAGAGGTTAAGATGTTAAAACAGAAATTTTAAAATCCATCCATTAAGATCTAAAGCAAAGTCAATAGACTTCTTATCTGCAAAAAATGCATTATAAAATAATCAAATAAATAACGAATTGAATTGTATTAGGTCAAGACTTCACCTCCTGAAGCAATGCAAAAAAAAAAAGTTATTATACAGTGAAGAGATATCAGTTAGTCTAAACAGCTTATGGTCACACCTTCCCTTTTGTGCTGTACCTATCAAAAATGGTAATTCAAAGTATTTTGTTACTGTCATAGTTTGGGCCAGTCTGGCCACTGAAACAAACAACAGATGCTCTCTGACCTCTCTCCCTTCAGACAGTGTCTCTCCTTCATGAAAGTAGGGAGAGAGAAAGAGACTTTTGAGTTTAGAAGTAACTAAACTACTCTAGTGAGATACTAATAAAATAATGAAAAGAAAATAATGAAAATGTATACAATATATACAAAACCGTATCAAGTTCCTAGATTGATGAACCAGTCACCATCAGGCACTGGGAAAACCCCAGACTGGACTCAGCAATGGACAGGAACTGGATTTCAGGTCTGGATTCAGGAACATGCAGATCAGGACCAAAGGCAGAAAAACAGAGTCCTCCTTGGATGCTGGCCATCGAAGCAAGAGCCTGACCCCTTTGATCCCTCAGCTTTTATACTGAGTATGATGCAGATGGGATGGAATACCCCGCTGGTCAGTTTTGGGTCACCTCTCCTGTCCATTCCTCCCCACAGGTGCAACCCCTCTATGCTCTTCTGCTTCCGACCCTCCAACAGGTCATATAGTGAAGTGAGCTGATCTTGGTTGTTACAGAAATATGTATAGGCAAGAGCTTCTCTGTGTGCAATTCCTTGGCATAAATTATAAAGAATCAGGTCCTATCACTTTGGGAGAGAACAGTTTCTGCACAACATGTTGTAAATTTCAGAGAGTTCACTTAGGTAGAAAAGGCTTAGCTGCAAATCACTGCATGGAAAAGTTGTTCTGTTTTACCTCAAACCAGGACACACGCTCATACCGTAAATCTGTATTTGGTGGGGATTTGTTTCTGCTGTGTAATTTCATGCACACAGCAAGGACACACCTGTGCTTTGAGAGCACTAAGGAGGTAAGGTAACTAATGGCCATCAAAATTAAGTTGTCTGCTAAGGTTATACTGTATGTGGCAAATTTAGGATTGAACTTCAATCTTTTCCATGCAAAACCAGGAGTTTAACCAGAACACCAACTTATCTACCAAATTATGTAATAAATAAAAATCTGGCACATTATCTCAGCTAAGAAATTACGCAATCCATGTGTTGAAGTGAAAATGGTTGCCAGTGATGAAATATGTAGATGTGGCTTCAAAAACCCTGCTCAGTAGTTAGCTATCCCAGTAATTTTTAATTCATGCAGTTCTGCAAGTGATTTGCTACTTCCTGACAATTTGGGGACTTTATCTTTCTTTCATTAAAGAAAGGGATTATGAAACGCAGTGAGAGGCAACAAAAGAAAAAATGCTGAAAGTTCTTCACTTGTTCAAGAAAAGAAACCCACAGAACTCTAAGTGCTCTGTCAGAGAAGGGAAAATTCATATTCAACACAAGGAAAAAAACACCCTTAAAGAGAGCTATTACTTAGACAGTTATAATTTATTTGAGACTTGCTTGCAGAAAGCATTGTGGGCTATCAGCTGCTGATAGGTCATGAAATATTTCCACAGGTAAAATTTTCAATTTTATTACCAGCATTTTTCATCAATTAAACCAACACCTAAGGCTGAAAGAAGAAAGAAAAACGCCAAAGTCCTCTCAAGCTTTCATCTGTGAAAAATCTACATTTAGCATCTTACCCCTGAAAAAAAGTCTGCAGTGAAGTCACAAGCCCTATAAAGCCACAGCAAGACTTAAAATTACTTGTTTGATGGCAGTCTTTCACTTAGGGCTTCGGTGAACTACCACTCAAATGCAAACGAGATATTTCTGTGGTTGCTACCTTGCATTTGCAATTCCAAGTGCAAGGCACTTTCTGTAAACCTCTCATGGGCTTACATCAATTTGTTTTATTATACGCTTGTTCACTGGCAGGTGACGTTGGGCCCAGTACTAAATTTGCAAAGCTCTGGGCATTCCTCTGACATCAATACCAAATGATTGCTAGAGAGGACCCTGAGCCTTGGAATTCTAAGTCAGGACCTAAGCTCTGCTCAGCACTCAGAGCCAGAACCCTTCTTATGGACCAAGCTTCTAGGAACACAGTAATCTTGTAGTGACACCAAGTGACATCACTGATGACCCCTTCCTAGTCAAATTCAATCAACACCAGACCACAGCCCAAGCTGCAATTAGTCAAATGAATTCTTTCTCACATCTAATGGCTTTTCAATACCATTTTCAAAGTAGACTTCTTTATAAAGTAACACAGTCTCCACGTTTGTATTAACAACAGTCTGGACAAGTGTTAGCTGTTTATTTCAGAGCAATTTATGATTACTGGCAGCATAGAAATGCTATAAATCTCCTAGAAAACAAAGTTGCTTACCATTTGTCTCTATCCACTATGGCATTTTACAGATAACAGCTTGGGACAGTAAAGAGTAAACATGAACATGTAAGAAAAATATGGTGCCATATAAAAACTGCTTAAAATTTCAGCCACACAGTTTGGTTGAAATTATATAGCATATGTCTTTATATTAATGGAAAGTTATTTAAACTGCAGGTACGTTGGAGTACAACTCCATTGCAGTGGGGTTTTTTATCTTTTTTAATGCCATGAATTATCTTGATTTGTTTCAGGGTTAATCTCAGGAATGTTACATCGAAGTTTTTGGCTACTGCTATGCAGTCACAAATTTTATCATAATACTTCTAATATTCTCAGAGTTAACTAATGTTCAGTTTCCAAGAGAAAAGATTTCTATTCATATGCTTAATACTGACAGTGCCAACATACAATCTTTTTCAGAGCCAGTGTCAGGGCTAAACTGGAACAAATACCAGGCTTAAAGGACCATTTATAGTATTTTTATCCTTCTGCTTTTCTACCAACATTGTCAACACTAGTGCAAAATGTATTGGGTTTTGTAAACACAGAAAAGCTGTCTCTTAGATGTCAAACTGACACCGGTCTGTAACCCTGGCCCTAAAACAGGAGCAGTGTTCACTATTAAATTGATTCAGACTGAGCTAGATTAAAGTGGAACAAAGCAAAAACCAGTAGCAGGTATATTTCCAGTCATCAAATCAACCACTGTTTCCAACCGTCCATTAAACTTTTATTGTCTAGCACTTGTGACTTGCAATTGTATTAGCCATAGAAAACTGTGTCCAAGGAACAGGTTGCAGTTACTCTATATAAAGGTTTATGTTTCATTTTTGAGGGGAAACATATTTCAAAGCTTTTGTGACATAATTTTCTTCCCAACTTTGCAAAGGGGAACATACTTACAAAGCTTCTGCTAAATTTTTAGTAAATTTCTTTTCCATATGTAAAAGTCATTTCTTTGGGAATTGGTAATAATTAAAAGCTAATTATAGATAGCAAAGATAGCATATTTTTCAGCCCAGTAGTTTTCAGATGCTTAACAAAAGAGCAAAATAGGAGTTTCAATAAAACTCAGCAAGGCAAGAAACTGTAAATAATGTGGGTGAAAAAGGCTTGAAATGTCAATATGTTTTGTTACAAGTTTTCCAATTCAGCCCTTCTGTGGTAAGTGAATTATAATGAGAATCAAGACAGCGCCAAGTCTTTGAGAAGCTTGTTGAAAACATAATTTACCTTTTGAGCTTGTTCCACTTATTATATGAAAGAGTAGCCACTGGAGAAAGGCACTGCACAGTCGCATATGCATCTCTCTAAATCCTGGACATACCTATGCGCACACGTATTTATAAGTGTGGTAGTCAACGCTTTCCAAAGTAAAGTTAGTAAATTCATACCTAATCAGTACTCTGCGTCCCTTTGGGATCACTCCATGCAGGGGGAGGGCAGTCTATGCATATTCACAGTGTTTGAATGGCAGCAGAAGGGGAAGGCTGGCCACAGGCCAGTGCCTCTCAACTGGCTCCTGTCCAGCTCCCCAGGACGCCTTCTGAAGGAGAGCGGCTGCACAGCATTTGTTCCAATTCTCCTCCAGGCCTCTGAGACAATTACTTTTTTTTGGTCGTTTTCCACTTCAAAGAGTGCAAAATAATGAAACAGTACTTCAAACCTGACAAAGTAATGTTTTTGTAGGGTGTTGTTTTTTTCCTATAATAATTTGATACTAAGGGCGCTTGTTTTGTGCCCCAGAGCAAGGCATGTAATGCACGCATTTATTCGGCTTATTAGACCTTCTCTGCAGAGTTAATTAGGTTGTTCTTCTTTAAGGCTAGCTCAGGTACAGTGTTTCACTCATGAAATCCGCCACATTCACAGAAATTAAAACAAAATGAGAAGATCACAGAATCACGGAATTTTCACGGTGGGACCTCTGAGATCGAGTAGAACCATACACACACCAAAAAAAACCAATCCAACATAAAAAACTGAACCCCACAAAACAAATCACCCAACCCAACAATCTCGGCCACTAGATCATGCTCTGAGGTGCCACATCTAAACGTTTCTTAAATACCTCCAGGGACAGTCACTCCCCCCACCTCCTTGCACAGGCCATTCCAGTGCCTGACCACAAAGTCAGTGAAGTAATTCTTCCTAATATCTAATCTAAACCTTCTCTGCCACAACTTCAGACCATTTCCTCATTGCACGTATAGGTCAGAAGATAAAGCCTGAAGCTACAATCTTCTAGGCTTGTACAACATTCCTTTAAGAGAATGGTAGTGGACAGAAGTGGCCTTGAGGAAATGTCTGTGTAGCATACATCTGTATCTTGGGCTTCCTTTCACTGGGCCTCTTCTACTCAATTGTAGAAACAAGGCAATGATCTTCATTAGCAGATTGCCCAAATTACAATCTCTTCACAAAAACAATAACTCCAACCCTCTTCTCAAAACACTTTCAGCCAAAAAAAAAGCAAATAAAGAAAAGGAAAACACAAATAAAATCAACTACTGCATTAAGTACCTGGGGTGAGCTGGTGAGACCAGCCAGCCAGTCTGCACAGTCTCTGCAGTGTCAACGGTGAAAGGAACAGCACCACCAAGAAAGAAGTGAGGAAACAGGAAAGCCTGTGATATGAACATGTGAGTATTGCCTTCCTCCTCTGCCCAACCACGTGCTGCTATAACTTGTCTTGTAAAATTCATGGTGGTAAGATCCCTAGCCATCTGAAAAATGTGGTTGAATGAGACCAGTCTACTCAAGTAGTTCAGAGATCCTTATGACAGTAATGTAACATGTTCTTAAGGAAGCAGAAACTCAACCCAAAAGGCAAAAGTGATTAGTGTCTTTGCTAGTCAGAGTAGGTGTGGCTTTGCAAATTTCCAAATTGCCCATAAATTTCCTTTTTCTCCCTTTCAACAATTTCTTATCTGGGACTTAGTTTATTTACCTGCTGCAGCCAATCTTTAACCTTCAACATCACCATTGTCTTCTCAGAGGATTATGTGCAGGAAAGCTTCTCAGAGTTGAGGTACAGGGATGCGATGTCCTATATCTGTGAGGGAAGAGGAGGTCCCAGCTAATCACTTGATAGCAAAGGCCACGGAAAACTAGAATTTAAAACTAAAATTTAGGTAATAAGGAAGGTTATCTATTTTAATGTGCTTTGTGATGTAAAGATGAGTGGGCATACTTGAAATTTAGGTACTATTAGAATTTTGTATAGAACTCTTAATTAGACTGGCACAATTTGGGAGTAAATGCACTAAAATTAATGTCAGTATACCAGAGAAACTGAGAGCTGAAGCATGCTTCCAATAATTATTGGGAAAAATTGCCTTCTCTCCATCTCATTTTGTAAAGATTAACCAAGCAATGAAATACAGAAATCAAATATATCCATTAACTGGCCTTCAGAAATTAGCATGATTGATCAAGTGAGACATAATAGACCCTAAGTAATTTTTAAGCTCTGCTAAGCTGATACGGTTTCCATTAGGTCATGATTCTAATGCAACACTGTTGAGCCAGACAGATAAAAGAAGGTCTTCTCATGTGATGCCAAAAAGCAACACAGTATTATTCTATATGAAAAAAATAAAACATAAAAGAAAAAACACCACCAAAGTGAACACAAAGGAAAGAAAGAAAAATGGAGATCTAAAAAGTTAGGTTGGGTCAATGCCTGATTCTGGGTTTACTGCATGTTAATGAACAGCAGGGACACTACGAGAGCTGCACAGTACTTGACAAGAAATCAAGTCTTCATGAGCACAATTTTCTCTTCTCCAATTTCCAGGACAAAACTGTTTCAGATCCCCTCCTACAGAATGCCTGCACTGCTAGTCACATAATGATCATTGGAGTTGACACTCTCTCATATCGGAAGTGCTTCCAGTTCGAGAAGTAATCTCCAGTCATGGGCAACACCAGCTACATCAGGACAGAACAAGTTTTACTAGGGCCAACTATCTAACATGGTGCTCAAAGCACGGTAAGACAGGAATCATTTCCATTCATTTATTTGGGAGACTCTGTGTCATCCGGCTTGGAAAAGGTACTAAAGATCCCCCTGAAAGGAGATACGTTATACAGCAGCAAAGAGTTGTGATGGTAGATACCACCAAAACATCAGTTTTAACTAAATAATACCAGCATAAAAAGCTTCTAAGTGACCTTATGGCACCCACGAGGTGTCAAGGTGCACAACACAGTAACTATTTTGTTTTTAACATACTCAGTGGAATTATTCTGTGGCATGTCACTGCATATCACTACACAGAGAGAAAGGAAGCAAGGTAAAGTGGTGACATGCCGAGGTTTTCTGCAAATAACACTCTGTTTTTGTTGGCCGAATTGAATGGTATTTGTTTGACATTTAATTAAAACTCAGGGCCACTAAACTCAAAGGCCTAATGATGTCATAGCACTTAATTTGTTAGAAAATACACTTCTAGCAGCTCTTTAGTTAGACAGTTTAGGAGAAGGAGGGAAAATAAAAGGTCAACAGGAGCATTTTTTGAGATACTTCTAACTTCTAGCCTTATCAATAAAAATAGCCATCCAGCTTTCTAAAATGGAATGCATGAAAAGCCATGGGCATGAAAATGCAATTACTCTCCTGTAAATTGGTAGCACATTAGTATGCTGGAATGGAGAAGGAAAGTATAGCTTGGGCTTGGAGAGCCATGAGATTGATAGCCACCAGGAAAACGGTTTCTTTAATTAATTTTCTTCTGAAAATTATCCAGACTATTAAAACTCCTTTAATACTTGCATGCAGTGAGAGTCAGTTCTGACTTATGAAAAGCTGCTGAAACATACAAGACAACACACAGCAAGAAATTCTGAAAGGTAAACTAATTAAGTCAGATTTTTAATAACTTCCTCATTAACAAATAATCATTTTCTTTGACTTTTTACCCCCCTTGAGAATTGAGAAGCATAACTGCAGGCTAATAGTCATTCCTCTCTTTTTGATGGAGCCTTTTAGCATGTTATGTCACTGTCTAATAAATGAGCAAGGAAATAAAAATATTGATGTACTAGCATAGAGAAGCGAGAATATTAGGACCAATAATATCATTATAAACAATAAATAAAATGTGATTGGATATGAATTGACTCCTATTGAGAAGGGAGTATGTTAATCAACTGGCTTGATGCATTGCAGTTGCACAAGATGGGAGGGAAGAGGGACCATAATCAGAAGAACCACCAGAGACAGCAGCATCATCACTATTTAAAACTTCTTAAGTCAGACAGTTGATAAATTCTTCATAGTAGAAATTTTGGGCTCACATATAACAAAAATAGCACTCCAGTAACAGGTTAAATTGGAAAATGTGTCAAAGTCATAAGCTAAACTGGCCATACTTCACAATAACACACCTGAAGTGAGTTACAATGAAAGATCTGCAATTGTGTCAATTCATAGCTCTATTTAGACCTCTTCTGTCTCCAGGGCCTCTTCAAGCTTCCCTCCTTGTAATTTCAGCAGATTTCTATGCAGACCTAAAGGTGGTCATGGAGTACATGGAAAACTCTACCACATCAAACACTCCAGCAAACGCAGGCAGAGTATCTGATCTCTGAATCCCAGTCAGGCATTGGTAGGATCCCAGAGCTGACAACTCTGAGTATACCCAGCAGTAAAGCATTAGGCCACAAGGAAAATTTCATGTTGATGAGGAAAATTTAGCTGTCCTTTGTATCAACTGAGTGGGAGTTTGTAAAGGGCAAGTTTTAAACTTAGCGTGAATGTATATAGCCTGGTTCTTAGTCCAGCCTGAGTAACTATAAGATATTATTTTCTTGCACCACAAAACAGGAAACTTTTCAAAAATACAATTTACTAGATTCAAGTTGATTTTTAAAATCACACATGTGTACCTGCTTTCACTTCAAAAAGTCATCAATATCTGTAGTTTTAATCCTGAAGAGGAAAAGAAAATTTTACACCCCAAGAGAAGCAGTCAAAAAACACTATGAAAAGCACTGATAACTCATTCTTGCAAATTAATAAGATAAAGATGACCCAGTGCATGTTCTAGTTCATCTTAGACCTGCTCCCTATAAGATATTTTCTGTTCCTGAAACGCGTCTTTTTTCATATGGCCCAAATGAAAAAGTGCCCAGACTAGTATCTGTTACTTTCTGTAATATGACGAGATATTTTCTGAAGACCTATGGACACTATTAGAACTGGTATAGAAATGCAATCATACAAATACAGCCCAATAGTTTGGGGTATCTCTGGTTTTGGTATCACATAGTGCCTTGGAACACAAATCACAAAACAAACCAAGCAAAACAAGATAGCATATATTTTTTCAGGCTCAGAGGCAGCATCCAAGATGTCCAGTAAGGCATTAACACTGCTGTATTTGGACAGAGGGAGTCATCATTCCTTTAAAGCAAAGTAGTTCTAGCACTTCCATATGGTAAAAGGCACAGAGTGACGCCAGGCTGCAGATGACCTCTTTTTAAAAAATTCCGCTACGAAGCGTTTTCCTGTTTGCTAGTTTCTGAACACGGCAGTTGGCCTAGTTCAAAGACAATACAAAAAACGAATCTCTTTTCCTTACAAAATCAAGGTACACATTTACTTTGCCTTGTGCATTGTGCTCCCGAATGCGCCTGGTTTGAAAGGCAGAGCACAGAGAAGCACAGGAACAATGAGGGGGAAGAAGTTTGTGGTTGGGTAAAATAGAGCAACACCTCTCTTTTGTTCTCCACTGCAAAATGAGTCTTCAGTTCAGGAGAGAGATACATGAGTAAGTATTCTGAGAAAGCATAAAGCAAGCTGCTGGGATCGGTTTGGCACTCCTGAGGAAAATCAGTAGTTTGCCGCAGTAAAAGATGAAGATTTCTTTATGTCACACAAAGATAAAAATGCTGGAAGTGGGCCAGCTCCCTGACAGATATAAATCACAACCTGCCTGTTTTGACCAGAGTGAAAGTTTCAGGCTAAGTGGCAAATTAAGTTGAAGGATGGGGAAGGTCGAATTTGAGATACTGACTTGTTTAAAAAATAATTTTTAATAACTGCATTTATATCCACAAAAGGGTTTTCATTAAAAGTCAATTTTTATTTCTCAAAAAAAAAATAAAAAAATGAAGCATAAGAACAAACAATGTATTACGTATTTTTCTAAGAATAAACATATAAAGAGCTGAAGACTTGATGTACTAATAGGAGAGGAAACACGATTGCGGTGCTGCAGATAAAGAACTGGGCATCTGAACAATGGCTTTCTGAAAGATTTCTTTGTGGCAGTAGAAAGGCACTGAAATTGTAATTGTCAAGAATTAGCCATTCTTAGTGTGTCACTTTGTAGGCAGAGCTGAAAGGGTCCAAAACAAAGAGGGGTACCATGTGCAATAGCGCAGCAACAACTGTCTGCCAGAAAGTCTGCTCTTGAACGGCAGTGAACATCACAACAGTTTCAGAGAAACAGGCAATGATTTGCTCTACAATCGAAAAGAAGATTTGTGAAAATTTCTCACATTTAAAAGGACCTTAAAAGATAAAACAACCCAAGCACTGTATCAGACGCCTACAAATATTTTTAATATTAAACCAGACATCATTATATGTAGTATTACTAGCAAAACAGAGAAGCCTGTCTAATTCTTTCTATTTTAAGTTCTTCTTTGCAGTTGCTTATAAATTTTCCAAATTGTTTGGACTCTATATTTCCAATGCTTTCTCTTTACCTTAGGCTGTTTTGTTTTAATTTGAGAACTTAAGCCAACACGGTTCAGCTGCTGGAGAATGTTGTTACAGAATTGTTTTGGAGGTTTCCTTCTGGAATGTAGATTATTCAGTCCTAGGGTACACTAACGTTAGCTTTTTGGTTCAATTCCTTAGCTACATTTTTGACATTAATCCTCTATAATTAGTGCTTTTATTTCATCTTGAAGACGTCCCGAAACTCAGACTGCAGTTGTCTGACATGAAAGTAAACTCATAAAACAAATTCCAACAGCATAGAATGTGCTTCCCCTGGGTTTTCAGTACAACGCACCCAGACAGGAATAATCCAACACAAAACCACAAACAAGGGAACCACCAGACACGGCCAAGGCAGAGAGCCAGAAGACTGATGTTTGTAACCAGAACTGTCCCAGGGCCTCCCTGGTGGTTTTCCTGGTA
The DNA here is from genome assembly GCA_013400375.1 of Thinocorus orbignyianus. Taxonomy (NCBI): domain Eukaryota; kingdom Metazoa; phylum Chordata; class Aves; order Ciconiiformes; family Thinocoridae; genus Thinocorus; species Thinocorus orbignyianus. The sequence continues at coordinate 396,867 of VXBW01001765.1, forward strand.
GGCTACCACCAGTGAGCTCCAGAGCCCACGCCATCAAGCCTGCACACTGACCTTCCTAAATTCTTGGCCCTCCCACCAGTGCATCATGCAGGAAACCAGATAATTGCTACTCTGTGGAAAAAAAAAAAAACCTGAGTTCTGTCAGGATTCTGCCAAACCCCATTCTCACACATCATTTCTATTTCCATGGACAAGCACTTTCAGTGAAAAAAAAACTCCCCTTGTACTGTAAATACTAAGTCTGCTTCCATGGCTCCAGCTGCTGAAACATGACATGCAAAGATAGTTCACCACCATGAGAGACAGTGTAACCCAACACGTACACCTTGAGCAGCAGCACCTAGGTGGCACAGGGAATTAATGTAAAGAGCCTTCAAGATAGATCTGAGTCTACCTAGCCCAGCCGTGGGAAATGTACACTAGTGCCATGAAGAGACAGGAGCACAAACTCCCACTGTAGTATAACTGCAGTAATACTGAGCTCAAGTGAGAAGGTAGAAGGGCTTGTTATAGGTGAGAAATCTTCCAATATAGGTAAAGTAACATTCTTTAATTTTTTTTTCTCAAACACCAAAACTGGTTGGATTAAGGATTTTTAGGTTGGGGTTTTTTTTGTGATTTTGGTTTGGTGTTCAGTTGTTTTGGGTTTTTTTTAAATAAAAAGTCTGAGACAGAAATCCAGCACACCAACTTTCATTCCAAAGAGTTAAAGTTTAACAAAAGTTAAAATTATCAAGGAAAAGAAAGGGTTTCTTAAAAGTCAGAAGCTGAATTGTTAATATCACAAAACGGTGCCTACATCATTTATATATTGCAGTGACAATTTAAAATATGTATATTAGACTGTAGTTAAACAGGATTTCTACTAGCTTTACTTGCACAAAGCTCAGGTCGTCCACTTCCGAAAGCATATTGTTAAGCATATTGAGAGCAGTGTTCTCTGTCCATGAGGGATGCTTTTTCTTTTGTGTCCTGAAGCGTACAAATGCTGAAATACAATAATAACATAGCACCTCTTCTCCAGGGTATTCCAGAAGAGGACTTATTTATAACCCCTTTTTCACCCAATTTTCTGTACATTTTCTTTTTCCTCATACAATTATTACTAAAATTAAAACTATTCTTTAAGGAAAAAATAATAGTATCAAGTTAATTCAACAGCATTAATCTTTTTGTTTTGCTGTATGCATGAGTGGGAAAAGCTATAAAAATAGTGGAAAATAACAAGTGTATATTTGTACGGGCATACGCCTTCTAATAAGCTGCATTAACCAGTGTCACAGTCAGATCCATTGCTGAGAAGCAAGGCACACCACAGGCACTACAGGTGCAACAGTAAAGCAGGGATAAAGAGGGGAGAGGGGAGGTGACATACTCCTTTCTATCCCCCAAAGATGAGATTCTGCTGATAGAATTGGCCAGATTACACTGGACTCCCGCATATCAATGTGGGTCTGACGACACAGCCACACAGCCTGACAAAAAGTCCATGAAGCACATCTAATCTTTCAGAGTCAGTCCTGTGTCCCAAGGGTGCATCTTCATGCCTTAATCACCTCTGTAATGGCTGTCTGAACAGACTTTTTTTTTTTTTCGTTACAGTGCCTCTCAAAAAGAAACAAGATCAATTTTAGCCTTGGCAACCAGAGCTGAACTTGTCTCGTACGTACAGTACACAGATGCAATCATGCATTCAAGCACCATCTTGAGATGACTTTAGAAGAAAGCTTAGCATGTGCCCAAGTGCATAGTTGTTGCTCTGTAGCCCACCTGCCCTATAGCATCATCCCTTGCACATGGTCTTGTACTAGAAATGGGTCAACACAACCCACTGCAAGAACAGAGAGGATGTGTAGGTGTTCCAAGTTTGCCATGAATGCCAGCAGTTAAATTATAAGCAGTGTATTAAGAGCAACACGGACAGGAAGAGATGGATGAGAGAGCACACTAACCTTGATCCCACTCTCTGACCTGGTGATTTAAGTTAAACTGAGTAAGTCTGTTAGACATCGAAGGTTCAAGTGGAAGTGATGATGCACAGCTCCATGCATTCAACACAGGTTCAACAACCCACAAAACTACAACTGCCTTGACAGAATTAATTTACAAATGAATAGCTGAAACCAAGCAAGACAGAGACAATGTTAGTAAGCAGAAGAAGCCTTTGACAGGGCACGTGCAGTACAGTCTCCTTGGGTTAAAACTATACGTCTATAATTAGTCACTTTGAACCGTCACTGGCAGTAAGCTCTTCTGCTCCTGTGTCTGGTAGAAATACCTTCCACCGTGTCAGTCCCATAGTGGTGGAAAAACACAGGTGACCTATTATTTGTAACTTCACTACCTTCTGATTGGATAGCCACTACGTATTAGAGATTATGTTGAAGTATCCATGTCTACAAAATGGGGTATGGGGAAATCCCAACCATTACAGAAATCTGAAACCCATCTCTTTAGCACCACAGATGGCACTGAGAGCTTTAGGCTGTTCCTTCACTCTAAACCAGCAAAAGTAAGACAACAAACATGCACTAAATGTCAGCCATATTTCTTAACATACATTTGAAACACACTTAAAATACTAAATATTACCAGATAATATGCCTGATATAATAAAACAAATTCCATTCAAGATGCCACCAAGGCAGAGATGCAAAAATATTCTCACCTAGAGCTTTCTGAATCTAAATTATGCTACTGAACCTATCTTTCAAGCAGCTGTGTTACGAAGTGGACTATGATGTATTATATATCTTTAACATCGCCTCTAGAATCTAACGTGACAAAAACTGGTTCTGTGGCATGTCCTGTATTATCTTTGAAGACACTGGATATTTAAAACAAAGTTTACAGCATGGATAAAACTATAATTTCTGGTGCTCCTCACTCTGTACTTACAGTTTTAAAGCATGGTTTGTATTCTACTGAATGTGTTTCTTTTGCCCTTCCTGCTAATAATCTTTCTGCAACAGTGGGTATCACGTGCACAGAACTAATACAAAGTGCATGACAGATCTCATTTGCACAGCAGATCTGCAGTGCAAACAGAAGCAAAAATTTCTTCTCTATTTTATTCTATAAGAGAACAATTCAGTGCGTGAATAAACACTGGAGCGGTATTTGCATTAACCAACGTGAATATATTTATCCTTATGCTTTCTTATTCTGTTGCTAAACACTTTCAGAATCCCTGGTTTTATTGTGGTGATACTATTTAAAAGAGGACCAATGGAAATCTGCTTACCTGCACCCCACCAAGAATGCAAGTCTGGATTCCAGGAAGACAGGAAGGACTATTTTGAGAAACAATTTCATGTGACAGAAGGGAAACACAGGATAAGGAGAGGAAAAAAAGGCATCCAGACAGAGATGAAGGGAAGATATACTTCACAGAACAAGATGGTGCTTTTGTTTGAGTGTATCCGACTGAAATCCTGCCTACTGAAGTAGCCAGCATAAAGGAGCATACATGCTTTGTATGGAGGCGATACCTCATGCATACCAACATTTAGCTGAAGAGACGAAAATAATTTAAAAATTTAAAGGCTGCAGAAAACATGAAAGGCACTTGTCTCTAACAAGCAGGCGGAATCTGTTAATAAAAACACCTGTTAAGCAGCACTATTCATACTGTAAAGGAAATAGAGATCTTTAAGTTTCTTCACAGGCAAGGCTGAACATGTATATCCTCTAGTTAGGCCAGAGATAATTCCTCTTTGAATTAAAACATTACAATAAAAAAAAAAAAAAAAAAAAAAAAAAAAAAAAAAAAAAAAAAAAAAAAAAAAAAAACAAAAAAAAAAAAAAAAACCAACAACTTTTTAAAATTATGGAAATACATTCTTTCAGTATGTAACTAACTTACCCACACTACACTATTTCTAAACTGAATGTGTCCGAGTTCCAGCTCTAGTACTTCTGTTTTACACTTTCAGACTTTGTTACTGACCTCCTCTTTGTTATGCAACTAACTGTCACTGATAGTGTCATGATATCATCTCAGTCTTGAGGACAGCCCTAAAACAGAGGAAATGAATAGGTGAGAGACGAGACAGTCACTAAATCCTATTCAAAAATCACATACCTTCTACCACATTGATCACTGGAGAAGCACAATCCATAAGGGCTGTAAGGTAGAGTATGTGGGTAATTCACCTTCCTCTCCTCCTCTAAAGTGGCTGCCTTCATCTCTAAACTCAGCAGCAGTCAGTAATGTGCAACAGAAATTAAACTCACTTAAGTGATGATGATTTTGCCCAGTCTGGCCCAAAAAAAGCACTGCACCTCTCAGTGATGATCAGTGTAGAGCTTATGTATGCAGCACAGAAGTCATTGTCCAATTCTGCTTTATCACGTCAGCAGGAGAAAGGTCATATACAATATACATGGATTTTTAAACAGTAGAGAGTATCCAGAGGTCTGGTGGAAATAAACTCAAAACTTCCTTCTGGTGGAATTAACAATTAAGAAAACGGGGCAGCAGGAGACAGGGGAGAGAGGGGCAGAGAGATGGAAGAAAAAATGAGGAAGAAAAATAATTTCCATCTGAAATATTTCTAAGAACATATTCATAATTGGGACACAAAAAGGAAGCAGAAGCTACTAGATCCATTTTTCAGCGAATCTAGCACACAGAAATACAGTTGCACAAGGAGCACACAAACTAACTTGCTGTGATCACCTAACAGCTTCTCTGCTTGACCATAACAAGTGTAAGGAATTATTTTTATTTTCTTTTCACTTCTACTCCTCTGCTTTCATAAACTTTGTAATTACTTTGTCACCAGTTGTTTTCAATATCCAAAGACAGATTTGGGTCAAGAACAATTTTCAGAGCATAGGTAAACAGCATATGCCATTTCTTTAGGTATTGTAACATTTTCCAGGATCTAGCAACCAAATGATCTCCCTTTCGATTTTGAAGAAATACAGAAATCATATTTAAAGGGGGCTTTCCAGTGGTTGATACTTTCCAGGAAGAATCTCAAGCAGGTTTCATGGTAGTGGGAAATAAGCCCAAACTCTGACTACACTGAGGGCCCAGGTAATATTATAATAGATGTCTTAATATCTTTATAACATGCTACCAGTAAAACACCAAGGAGAAAGAAACAACAATGCTCAAAGTTGTATAGAAAGCATATGAAGGATAAGAATCATAGCAACAGCAACAGTACTGATACCAAAACTTTCTTCTCATAGCAATAAATCTTGCCTTTTATTTTGCAACAGGAGTAAGTTGATCAAAATTTCTACAAACTCACAGCTTACTACCATGATAAGTATTGGCCAGAAACATTAGGACACCATAAAGCCAGGCAGATGACAAGATGATAACTACTTTATCTTCCTTTGCTTCTCAGACATTATTCTTAGTAGAAGTCTCAGCAAAAAAAAGTAGTACAATTAAATGCAGTGAATGAAAAAAAAAAATAAATTACAGTTGCATGTTTTTCTACCCCAGACGCAAAGACTACTATCATACAATTTTATAGTTCAAAGAAAGCGTGATGGATGAGGAGAAAGGTGAATTTTACAGCTCAGTACGAGATGTGCTAAACAACGTATGAAGGAACGATGTTGTATTACTAATGGGAGATTTAAATGGGTAATGTACAATGTCTAGAGAACTGCTGAGTGGTTACTCAATATCTGCAATAGTGCATGAAAAGATGAAAAAGTATCAAGTGACTGGAAAAATGGACTTAATTGTCAAACTGCCAGAGAGAGCAGTTCTGCCAGGTTGTAATAAGGAAGTTATTGGGACTCGCTGATTTAAGAATGTCTAGTTTAGTAACTGTTACTTAATCTCCTTAATTACTGTTGGAAAGCAAAGCATATTACATCATCTAGTTCCTTCCCCCCTCTTCCCCAAATACAAATATTTATTGAACATGTCTGCCTTTTCTGCATTCACATGATCAATTCCACTATTGCCATCCAGCAACATACTGATAAAGTTGTCAGGATTTATCTTGTTCTTCATATATTTAATCCTCTTATTTTTCTTAATTCTGCTGACTATAAATTTCATCTTCTGTCCTTCCTTTATCAGCTCTCTGCAATTTCCAATTTTTGATTCACATTATTAAATTCCTCTTTCATCCACTTGTTATATACATTTATCATTCATAATAGTGTTTGTGTCCCTCAGAGTCACTTTCTAATCACTGTGACTCACACTCTGCTGTGGGTTTTGGGACGTTTAGCAAAGTGAGCATTCAGCAATTGTTGTTCCCATTTTTGGTCATAATTGTTTTCTGTTTTGTTGCAACTGGCCCTTCCAGGGCACAAAGACACAGGCATTTGGTATCCGGTCCATTTGTATGCAACTAAAACGAAATCAAGCTCGTTTGCACCAAAGCTACCACAGGATTCTAAGATCATGTGACCAACTCTACACTAGATCAAAAGGAAAGCCTCAGACTTTGCACAACCCTTTGAGTGCAAAACCAGCTAGTTTTATTTCACTATGTTGAGATGCGGCACTGATTTGGGAAAATCCTAATCTAAAATTTCATAAATTCAAAGATTTCAGGGTTGGCAGGATGGTCTATCTGTGCTAATTCAGATGGAAGTCAGTCACCATAATTCAGGTGTGATATCACACAGTACTTTGGGACATACAGAAGAGAAAAGTAGGCTATAGAAATTAAACTAACAGTCAAGCTTTTCTTTCTGTCCATATTTTTTCTGATCCCTAGGCACAGTTTCAAGTCCAGTGAAGCAGCAGCATTTTAATTTCAAATCCAATTAGACATGGTCATTTACAGAAACCAAAGTTTTATGTACCCCACTGGGGGGTAGCTTTACTAAGCTGCCTCCTGTAGCTTCTCATGGGAACTCTACAGCACTGTCCTCTGGGCCAGTGTTTTAATAACGCTGCCTTGCTGAGTCTTGCAGGATTATTGGCCTAATAGATCCCAGTTATGACCAAGTCCTGAGGCATAACTACCTCTGACAGACATTGTAGGTATAACTTAGCCACATTGTCTTCCTTATTCAATAGTCTCCTTTCATACACTTCTCCCAGCAAATGTGCTCCTCTCCATTGCTACCCTTAATCAATCTTATGTTACCACAATCATTGCTTCTTTCACCTACCTCTATCACAGGGCATTTGTGTCAAGTTCAGAAAACAAAGGAAAATTCTGACCATCTAAAAAACCCAAAATGTAAAAAACCTAAATAAAATCAACTTCCTCAGGAGGTCAGAAAAGTAAAAAGAGGAGCTTTTTTCCAATGTTGATTTTCTGAACCTCACAGCAGTGGGATTTCTATATATGTATCATATAGGGCAGAAGGAGGAAGCCAGATCAACAAAACATCTTCTAGGATGATGAATTTATCTCATCAAAAGACACTATGAAACTTGTTTTTGCAGGCAAATATAATAAATCTTCTCTTTATCTAGCTACACCAAAACACTGACAAGAAGAAGTGCCCTGTTTTAGTTGATTGGGGGAGCCCTCATAAATGTGCCATAGGCTGTGATGGAAGGTGTTCTACTGTAATACTAGACCTAAAACACAATGAAACTTACAACACTGGAAGGAGATAAGACATGACTTTGTTTTAAAACACTGATTACAGCATAAAGTTACATCCTATAGCAAAGGTATGAAGCTCCCTAGATGCATAGAATAACACTGTCAGAGGAAGATGATTACCTTCACATTATTTCAGATTATATGGATATATACGCACACTCTGATGTATACACTGTAAAAATCTAAATATACTAATAAGAAGATTCAAAATCCCACAGAATTCAAAAGTGTTAAAAAAATACCCCTTTTTTCTGTAAGCAATGAAATTAATTGTATGTGGCTTCTTAAAGTCTTGTGGTTGATAGGTTTTGGAGTTTAAGAAAATAATTTCCAACTGAAGCCATTCCCAACACAGGGCATACAAGGCCTCCACATGGATAGGTTGTTTGGCATCTCATAATACCTACTTCTCTACTGGCACATTTTTAGGATCTTCCTTCTCTACCTGGCTGCTTATTTCCACAAGACTTGTATGCACACACTTTTCTTTTTTTTTTTTTCTTTTTTTTTTCCCCAGATCCCTACTTCTGCCAACTTCTGCTGAAATTATTCTGTGGATTCAATAATTTTTGAAAGCGTAAATTGGTAACAAGAGAAACAGATTTGGCTCATCATATTCATACACACAGAAAGTTTAATAACTCACATATGCATGGAAAAATGAACTAAAAAGCAGCAAAGAATGAAATAATTCAAAACTTCTACCTAGTTGCTCAGCACAGGGTACTAGGGAAAAATGGGCTTTACTGAAAGTCCAGAGCTCTATGCTCTTTGAGACAACCATCATATACATTATAACATAGACTTTCATGTTTCATACAATTCCTTGAGCTAACTCAGTTACTGGTAGCACTCTAATTATAGAATTATGGGATCCACATTTCATTGTCCTTTAAATTACCCTTCTTCCTACAGTTGAATTAGCTCATCTAAATCTAACTTAGAGCAGGGTAAATTAGACAGAGTACTCTGGGGTTTTGGTCGCTTACAGAATCACAGAATCATCATGGTTGGAAAGGACCTCCGAGATCACTGAGACCAACCACACATACACAAAAAAAACCCTTACAATCTTGGCCACTAGAGCTTGCCCTAAAGTGCACACCTACACCTTTCTTAAACGCCTCCAGGGATGGTGACTCAACCACTTCCCTGGGCAGGCTGTTCCAGTGCCTGACCACCCCTTCAGTAAGGTAATTCTTCCTAATATCTAATCTGAACCTCCCCTGCCACAACTTCAGACCATTTCCTCTGGTCCTGTCATTATTCACTTGGGAGAAGAGACCAACACCCACCTCCCCGCAACCTCCTTTCAGGTAGTTGTAGAGGGCCATGAGGTCTTTCCTCAGCCTCTTCTTCTCCAAACAAAACATGCCCAGTTCCCTCAGCCTCTCTTCACAAGACTTGTTCGCTAGACCCCTCACCAACTTGGTAACCCTCCTCTGGACAAGCTCCAGCGTTCAGTGTCCTTCTTGCAGTGAGGGTGCCAGAACTGAACACAGTACTCAAGGTGAGGCCTCAGCAATTCCAAGCACCAGCACCCCCCTTTTTAGGAGGGCAGCATGGTTTTCTAAGTAAACAGTGCAAACTGCTCCTACAATGACCTCTACTTCTCAGAGGTTGTCCAGAGAAGTTGTGGATGCCCCTTCCCTGGAAAATGANGCTAGACCCCTCACCAACTTGGTAACCCTCCTCTGGACAAGCTCCAGCGTTCAGTGTCCTTCTTGCAGTGAGGGTGCCAGAACTGAACACAGTACTCAAGGTGAGGCCTCAGCAATTCCAAGCACCAGCACCCCCCTTTTTAGGAGGGCAGCATGGTTTTCTAAGTAAACAGTGCAAACTGCTCCTACAATGACCTCTACTTCTCAGAGGTTGTCCAGAGAAGTTGTGGATGCCCCTTCCCTGGAAAATGAATGCACAGAATGCATGGAAAAATGAACGAAAAAAGCAGCAAACTAAAAGAGTTCAAGATCAGGCTGGATGGGGCTTTGAGCAACCTAGTCTAGTAGGAGGTACCCCTAATCATGGCAGGGGGGTTGAAACTCAATGATCTTTAAGGTCCCTTCCAACCTAAACCATTCTCTGATTCAAAGTTAATTGAAATAAAGATATAGTACTGAAATAAGTCACACTATGAATTCATAATGAATGGCATAGGAATAATCTAATAAATCACTGTCATTTAAAGCACCAAGTAAAGATAACGATGGACTGATCAAATACTCTCCATACTCAGGTCCTAGGACCAACACCTGCATGAGGTAATGTTACAATTTGGAGCTACCAACAGGGTAACAGGAAGATGACTGCCCTCCACCCCTCCTTTGAAATTCTTCAGAATAAAAATGTGACATTTGCCTGTAGTAAGAGTTGAAAGGGGGTAAATAATGAAGAGCACTAAGGATATTTGTGATCCTCTTGTATTTATAGAAAGTTACTACTAGATTTCTCTACAGCAACCTTTCAAATGTTTCACAATTGACATGTAACAACATCTAAAAGACAATTTTCATTTGTAGAGCTTAATTTCTTTGCATTTCAACTAGAATATTAATACAGTTGTGATTACTGTACTGGAAGAGGAGAAGGCAACAGAACCCAGCCAGGACACAGGACAAGATAGGGAAAAAAGGAAATCTAGCAGCTTCAGAAACTAGGAATTGACAGCTCTGAGGTTAGAGAGTCTTGAAAGAGATTAAAATAGTGATGTAGTGAAGAAAGAAAAAGGTCTAGCTTGACATTTCATAGCTAGGGTTAGGATTTAAAGCGGGAAAATCAGGGGGAGTGTATTTATAGTTTGGGTTTTTTTAAATGTACTTACACATAGCATGAAGTTTCACATAACTTAAACACGGTTATACAAGTCTTTATAGTTACCTTAAATCTTTACAGAGCTCAGCATATTACACAGACAGACACACTGCATCTACACAGACTCAAGGTTTTGAATGTACAATTTGATGCACCCAAAAGAGAGCTGCTTTTCAGAGATGTGCCATCCAAAACTGGAAGCATCCTAAACCCATGTTCCTGAACAAAAATAATACACTTTGATAGTTTTACTGTGAGTATTCCCAAATTAAGCTCCTTAGACTCCATAAATTACAGAAGAAACTCTTTGCCTCTTCTTTCAAAGATGCAGCAGTTAGGGTTCTTTAAAGTCACTGAGATTTGAGAAACATCTTACAAAGCAGAAGGTAGAATCATTGACACTGTTGGAAAATGGAAAGATACTACTGTCAGTAGTACAACCATCAATAGGGTTGCACTCAGGTTCTCATAAAAATTCTAATATATATTCTGTATTAGTAGCTGTATTATAATCTTCTCTTAAAAAAATAAAATCTGATAGGATTCTGTCCATTGGATCTTCTTCTCCACAGTGGTTCCTATACTCCAGTGTTTGAAAGAATAAACAGCGTTCACCTACCAGACACATGAAAATAGCCTTTACATTTGAATGAAGTAATTCCTTTGTTCCAGTAGGAAAATATTAAGGATGTGAATTGTTGCAATTAATTATGACTGTCTGGATGCTAAGTACCTTCTTGTGCTCTTTTAAGTTTGGTATCGTTTCGTCATCTAGCAACTCAATCCTGTTTCCATGGCAAAAAAGAAAAGGTCAGTTGCGACGTGGATTGGTCATTCTTGACTTTATTTAGACTGTCTGAAAAAATGCTGCAGAAAACACTAATGGAGATTTAACACAGCGAGGAAAATAGAAAGCGAATGTAAAATAAAACTGACAAGACACAAGCTTTCATTTAACACGCAAAAAAAGGTCAGCAATGAATTCATAATATTTTATGAAATTTTAGTTCCTCTTCCAGTGTGAAAGTGATATGATAAAATTAAGCTCAGCAGCAGCATGGAACCCACATGGTTTCTCAGAGCTGATGCTTAAAATTGTGATTGTGTAATTTTTTGTTCTATAGGTCAGTAACTGTAACCAGAGCACTCTTTTCTTCCCCCCTCAGGAAGTACCAAGAAACACACACAGAAAAAAAAAAGTATTGGTCATTATTTTGTTACTTTTGACAATACCTAACATATACTGAAAATATCCGGAGAGTAACAAATAACATGTTATATACTGCTGACTAGTCAGAGTGCTTCCACTCATAGAACTACATGCCAAATAAAATTTGGTGTCATTCTGAAGTCTCTACTCCAAACAGATTGAAGAGAACTTTATTGAGCTCAGTAAAGTGTTTAAGCAACTAAGTATTCATACCTGATCCTTTACAGACAGAAATTTAGCTAAAGACAGGGAAAAAGAAGGTAGAGCTTACTACCCAACAGGTAAATGAGGGCATCAGAGGCAAAAAATCTGCATTAGAATTGCAGATACTGAGAATTCAGGGACTAGCCCCAGATGAAAGTCAAAATTCCTCTGTTGGCTAATGTAGGACAAACAATACATGCCAAAATAGCAATCAGCAAGATCTAAAACATACTCACGCAAGCTTTAAAAAATCCCAGCAACTTAATATGATGGCAACAAGCACAGTTCACGTGGAGTATCAGACTCCCCAAACCCTAATTGTGAATGTTGGTTTTCATTTCAATGGAGTTTTCTTCCCAGTAGTTTGTCTGGGACCATGTCTTGGATTTGTGCTGAAAACAGTGCTGATAACAGAGGGATGTTTTCATTATTGCTGAGCAGTGCTTACAGTGTCAAGGCCTTTTCTGCTCCTCACCTTGCCTTGCCAGAAAGCAGGGTGGGGGAGCACAGGAAGACGGGAGGGGAGACAACCAGGACAGCTGACCCCAACTGACCAAAGGGATATTCCATACCATATGACATTATGCTCACCAATAAAATCTGGGGAAAGAAACCTGCTAGATCATTTCCTCAGTCTACTTAACTACTGCATTGTTTTTTTAAAAAAATTATAAGATACCCTGTTATTCCAGCTAGTCTGCTACCTGGAAGTCTGAATTATCAGTTTATCACAGTCTCAGACATGCTGAAAGCACTTTTCTGGTTTTGAACTCATACAGCCTTGAATGCCACTGCTTTTGTTTCAGACTGGAAGAAGGACTCTTATTCCAGCTGCATCTTTTTGTGTAAGAGCAGACATTACCTGTTTCCACAGATTGCTTTCTCTGAATAAACAAGTACTAAGCTGTTCGACTTTATAAAAATCTTAGTGCATCTCTAAAGGAGTGAATCAAATACACATTAGCAGGTACATTTTAAATGCTAAAACTATACAAAAAACAAGATGTCTAATTAACAGAATGCAAACAAGGGGAGCTCTTAGATTAGCACAAACTCAGCATGAGATCCTCCCTTTGTGAAAGCAAAAGAAAATGCACAAAGGAATCCATTTAGCCCTCTTTGTTCAAATGATGTCTTCAGTTCTATACTGGATTGTGCTTAAGCCTGGAAAAAATGTATATTATAAATTAACTGAACTTCAAGAAAGTGTCATAAAGTTATTTTTGAGATTTAACAGGCAAATCAATATAAAATGCTGCATATATATATTAATCATCCCACAACGCATATTGGACATGTAAGATATATTCTAGCAGTTGGCATATATTCTACCTGCTTAAGGCATATACACTCACATCCCACTACATAATGCTTACACACTGTAACACAGCATCAGCTCAGTAAGGTGTAATGATTCTCTGCAGAGCACAGTCTCCACTCAACAAACTTAAACTGACAACTGACTCATTGTCTGACATTGGACTGTATTCTTTCTCTCCCTGCTCCCTCTCTCCGTGAATAAATATGATTAATGCCAAAATAAACGTTACTAGTAGCCCTTTATTTTATTCTATAAATTATAGCATCCACGTTCTCCTGTATCACCACATCACCATTTAACAGCTGCACTGCAGGAAATCCAAACCCTGGCACCGTACACACATGTACATATTACTGCTACTAATATGTGTAATTAAATGTTGATTGTCTAAAATTTTAGCATGTAATCAGTTTACAGGCTAATAAATCACTGCAGCAGAAGTACAGCAACAGAAATGTAAAAATTCCTGAGAGGAAATATCTAACCACCCTCAACATTCTCAGGACAAGATCCAAAGCAACAATTTCAAATATTTATCTGTACTATATATACATATGTGTGTGTATATGCACATAAATGTATATATATAGAGTGTATATATCCAGCTATTCATTCTAGAAATGGACAGACATAACTTCAAACACTGAATGCCTGTTCAGAAAATCAGATTCTATTTGTACATAATCTACACTTTGAAAGATATTACTACTCCCTTCTTTGCTATCCTAAATGCCTTCTGTCACCAGTTGTTTTCAATTTTCAACCCTCAACAGAATAGGATATAATATCATCTCAGATCTAGCAAGTAACCTCCTGGTTAAGCACTGACCTCCTAATAATAACCCTGGTGTGCATAGGTGATGTAAGCACAACAGTAATCTGATAAATCCCATTTTTATAGCCAATACTCTGCAGCAAATGGCAACAGATTAAAAAAAAAAAAAAAAAAACCCACACAAAAAAAAAACACAAAAAAAAAATCTCAGAGGTCCGTTTCAACCATGGAAGCACAGTAATTCAAAGATCATTCCACTATAAATTCACTCTGGTTCCACTAAAAGAGACTACTTTAATATTTAATTTATATAAAACAAATTAGATGTGCCAAGTCAGACATCAATTAATAGCAACATCATGTTATCTTAGCTAACTGATATCTGATTAAATTGCTATGTGTTTCCGTTATGCTAAAACATGTTGGGATACACCAAAAATACCTACATTTTCAGAAGTCTATAATTTTAACTTAATTACATAACATCTAGCTTTGCTTTCTGTGCCTACTGTGAACAGTCACTTGCTGTTTCTCATAGCAACCAATTTGTATTTAATAATGTAGCAGAATGACTTATTAGACCTAAATTAAAAAAACTATATTTGATACACGAAGAAGTACATAATAATAATAGTTGCTCATTGAATTAGTCAGCTTCATACAAAAAAGACTTGAATCACAAGACCTGACACATCAGAGAAAGAAAAAGACATACTATTTCAACTAGTGCATCTACCTTCTGATGCATAATTTATTGCAGGTTGTATTTTGAACTTTTTGTCTAGCCTAATTTCAAATGTCTCCAATAATAATGCTTTCATCACTTTTCTACAAACCCTAGCAAATCCTTTTCAGAGAAAGCTTACTTGAAGTGATGTTTAACTGACCTAACCTAAGAAATTCTTTGAGTTCCCATTTGTAATCATTAGGTACCAATAAAGTAACAGTCTCATTGTATCGACCACAGGTTTGGTCCTATTTTTTCATATATACAGATGCTGGTTAAGATAAAGCAAAATGTATCGATGACACATAGGGTTTGGCTCCAAATTACTGACGAAGATGCTGAAATTGCTGGCAGATGAATATCTGTCTTACAAATAAGCTCTGCTTCTTTACTTTGGCTCTCCCTAAAGACAGCATAATTCAAAGACCTTAACTCATGAAGGAAAAAAGGGAATTTACAATAAACAGCACAGTTTGGGTAATGTTATTTTAAAGGAAAGAAAACAGAGCATTAAACCAGGGAGTTGTGAGGGAAAAGGAGAGGTCAGAACCCTTCATCAAGCCAGCAGACAAAAAATAGCTAGTCAAAGGTCTCATTAGAAAACAGATACATATTAAATCTTAAAAGTTACTTTGCCAGATTATGTTCTCTTAGTCAGATTCTTTTATATACAGTCCAAGAGATCTCTTTTGTCAAAGATCTAAAGCCCTAAAAGAAAGTAAGCATCTGAAATTACGAAGCTGCCTAATTCATTAAAATATGCGATCTTCATAACCCTCACCTAATGCTTCAAATGCCCATGTTCTCAGGAAAACAGAATGTTCCCAAGGTTCTGCTAACAGATTCACTTCCCCTTGCAGGGCTTATTTCATTCTAAATCCTCAAAATGTCCATGTTCCCTGGATGACTTTGGTAGTCTCGTTAAAATACTATCTGGCATACAGTGATGAAAATGAAATGAAAACACGGCATCCAAGTTTCTTCACACTGAGGATATTCAGAATCATCTGCTTCCTCTCAAGAACATAGCCACACGTGCACAGAAGACAGAGGCCAGTAAAAGTTAAGGGAGAGAAGAGTACTGTCACGTGGGATAAAAGATGCTTCGGTTCTCACATTGAGGGCACAGTGCTCTACAAAGAGCTCGAGCTTCATTGGGAGATCAGAGCTTAGCAGGAGCCATAATGGCGTGCGTATGGTTGGACTCAATCTCAGAGGTCCGTTTCAACCATGAAAATTCTGTGATTCTGTGATTTCTTACGTGGGAGGTCCAGATATGAGAAAGGGAGAAGTTTGCCTTCATCATAGCACCAAAACCTATTTCAGCAATAAAGCCAATGATGGCTTAACATAAAATGCATAAAGCTGTCCTAGGAGCAAGGGTTAGAGACAGCAACTCCTCTCTGACTAGTGACTCTCCATAGCAGTCGATAATGGACTCATAGCCCTTAGATCTTTTAAACAGTGCTGCTTTAACAGGAAGAGAGCATTTACGCCCTGCACAGAAATGGCTGACCAGGTCACTTTTCTGGAGTTAAAAAAATGTTGATTTTAAAGCTTCTAGATGGAGGGTAGCATTGAAACTGAGTACCTGAATGTCTGCTGTAATTGCTATGCTACTGAATAAAAAAAACGATAATATTAAAAGTGCTTGTGACCATAAGCTGCAGATCTTGAGAGTATGCTGAATACACTTCAGATAGAGAGAATGGTAAAGCAGAATGGGCCAATTTGAAACAGGAAAGTCCAGAAAATTAAGCTGGGCTATGGCAGCATCCTTCTGAAAAGTGAACTACTGCAAGACTGGAGTGTGTTTGAAGGAGGAAAATTAGACTATATGATAATAGCTAACAGATTTTTAGGAATATTAATAGCTTTTAATGATATTATTTGCCAAGCGATTTTATTGTACCTGTTTTGTGGATTAAATGAGTTTCTCTCTCACGCAATTAAACCAGTCAAGATAAACATTTAGACATAAAGACTACTTACTGCAACAAATAGTTCCAATGTCTCCATTCAATGTCAAAGGAAACAGCACAGACATGGCAGCTCATCCTGCTTCCAGTATTCAGTGGTTCTATAAATGGAGGAAAGTTTCAATCTTGTATTTCACACTTCAAAATATTTATTGTAGGTGGCTCCTCCTGTGAATCCCGTCTGAAGAGCCTGACTTAGCCCATACACTGTACAGTTTAGATCACTAACTCAGGCCTGTGGATGCCACTCTGAGAACCAGCTGAAACTAGAGCACTACCAAGCATCACAAATTGAATTTCTCTGTGTATTAATTCCAAAGTCTTTACTACAGCTAATGCTGAAGTCTCACCCTAGCTAGTGGCCAAAGGACAAGGAGATAGGCTTTCTTACTGCACATCAGCAAAGGAATTGGTAATTACATTCTCAGTGTTAGGAATCTTGCCCTCAGATACAATTACTTTAAGGCATTTGTGGAAAGGGGTTAATAACAACACACTGACTCACAAGCAGGTTTGGTCCAGCTGGATCTTTAACAGATGATAGAGTGCAGGGCACAAAGAAAGCATAACAATTGTACACCCTAAGTTCACTCTGCAAAGATTAAAATTATTAAAAAAGATTCGTCCACTCCCCCAGCAAAAACTTTCTGCTTGTAATTGAGAAAATCTAAACTGAAAGACAATAAATCTGAAACAAAAAAATCAATAAAACCTTACAGTGTGATTTATAATGAGACACTTTTCAAAGGAAGCTGGCACTTTAAAAGCCAGGCTGTTCTCTCTGATTAAACATTTTCACCATGGAAATGGCTGGCTAGGAAGTGGCAGGTTTACAGGGTAGGCAGCAATCATTCATTAGGTCAAAGCAAAACTTAATGCAAAATTACTTTCTCAGTTACATAGCCCATTTGAAACAAGACTTTTGGGCTTACTATCAAATGAATTCTTGTCCACAAAAAGAAACTAGCAATCTTACCTTAAGCAAATACTTCCCTTATTATCTGTCTAAACAGTTTCTGGAATGCAAATGTCATTAGTGTAGTACAAATCTTAAGAATAGGATACTGCATTTGATTATTTATTTTCTACTCAAATATAAGGAGAAAAGCCTCAATGTATTTAAGTGCGGTAATTCTTGCAATAAACCTTAGATTTTAGTAAATGATTCAGAAGGTTAAGTTTCCATTATATTTGGGGGGTTTTAGACTATTTTTCTGTTAAGGATAAAAACATCCCAAATATCTTTTATAATTAACAGGTGGCTCCTTATAGCAAAAACGCTAAAACAGAAGTAGCAACAGCTGTGAAGGAGGATATCAAAATCAAGAATATTAAGATGAAGCATCATTTGTTTTTATAAAGAGATGTTTATTTTGTGGTAATGGCTGCAATTAATAGCAGCATATGCTAGAGTGTTCATAGAATCAGTAATTAATGTAGCACTAATTTCAATGGCTTTTTAAATGCATTTGCAATGCTACACACATTCAGAACTGATATCAAACACAAACCAACTTGCTTAATAAATCAACAGCCTCAATCATATTTTTCTATAACATGATTGTTACAGGTACTTCAGTTAAGACTTGATTTTAACAGTAAAAACAGAAGCAAGTGCTTTGTGCTTCTAATTGAATAGTTTAGGCATTTAAAATGTTGATCTTGGGACTGAGTGTTAATTATTTAAGAATTACAGCTGTGAACTGACATCATTAATGTTCATCTACCTTAATTTATGCTTGTAGCAATATGGCTGTTTTCAACAAAATTTAAATTAAAGAAAACTAGACTTAAATCTGAAAGTAAAGATCATTGCATGAAAAATTATGCTGTACTGAGCTATAAATGCCATGTACCCACTGGAAAAATTGGAGCCTTTAAAGTTTAACTCTATAGTTCTCAGGTAGTAGAAAGTGAATAATTAAACCTGTAGCTATCTAATAATAATTAAGACTTTGTCCTTCTATAATGCATCTACTAAATGGTCTCAGTGGACCTTCCAAACTTTAATGAATAAACTGAAACACACTGTGAGGTACAGTACGTTAGTAAGTACTTGTTTGCATCATACCAATGAGAAAACTCAGGCACAAATGCAGTGCAGGGTGGTCTGAAAATTGGTATCTTGATAAGAAGCTACAAGTGGCTGCAAAGCCGTGCAAGTTCCAGTGCCTTGACATTTATTGGGTGTGCAAAATGCACATAACCCACCCTGACTTGATATTCCATGGAAGTAGAAATCGGATCCTGCTATAAACAAAAGCAATCCTCAGGAGGTATATTTGCATGCAATCTGGACTAACATCAGTGAACTATGCACTGCATTGATTCTTTCTTTCTTTTTTTTATTTTTTTTTTTTTTTGAGCAAAAGACTCTTGGCAGCCTTCAACACTCCTCTGGCCTGTCATGTCTCCTCAACTGCAAATTTGGCACAGAAAGCAATCAAAAATAATGCTTACAAAAGCAGCAGACTAAGCACTCTGGCATGAAATATCAACATCAGCCTAAATAAGAGTTTGGGAATCCCTTCTATAGGATAAGTTAATCTATATGTGGTGATGATCTCTTCCCTATAGCCAGTTTTGCCCTTCTCCTACCTTACCAAAGTCACAAATCTCCCTCTTTCTCCACCTTGTCACAGGGGGTTGCCTGCTAAGAGCAGTCATAAGTCTCCTGCCTGCAAACAAAAGCTAAAACTAGCTGGAATGTGCCCTGAAGAATCGCAAGAAACACCCATTCTTGAATACAAGCCCAAAATGACTACACAGGCCAGACTGCTTAGACTGTCTACAAGGCACTTGTATGTTTGAGAAATGTTTGGCAGAAAGAGCAGGTTCGTCTATGACCACACGACCACAGCAGAGCCCATGCTCTCCAAGAGGAGCAGAGAGAATCAGTGTGTCACGGTTTAGCCTCGGCGGCAACAAAAGCGCCACGTGGCAGTCCCTTGGCTCCGCCCCCAGAGCGGCCGGGAGGGGGGGGGAAGGATGAGAAAGAAAAGGCAGACTCGTGGGTTGAGATAAAAACTGTTTACCAGAGCAACAGGTATTGCAGGGAAACAGTAACACAGATGGAGGAGACAAACATGACTACAATACCGACCGTACCGCGCGCTCCGCCGACCCGACCCGCCCGCCACCGACGCCGCTGAGTGCACGCTTGACGCCGCCCGCCCATATATACGCCTACGCCGTGACGTCACCAGGCCCACTCCCGGCTGTGGCCCCTCCCCTCCCCGGCTGGCTCCCTGCTGCCCCTGGGCCTGGCACAGGTCGGGTGGAGTAGATGTGCCGGATAGAGACAGGGGAGAATCAACCCCGTCCCTGCTGGAAACCAGGACACAGTGATTACATTGTTTTGAGAAACCCACTATTCACACAATCAGTGTAGGTTTCTCATCAAATCCAGATTAACAGTTAATTTATCCAAAATGGTTTTTCATGGGAATTGCTTCCATTTTGCCCAGGTTTTATCTAACCAGATCTGACAAGCAGGTATTAATTCCAAAGCAGAACCAGCAATGAAACTCACATCTCCTCAAAGTCAGGCCTGTATCCAGGTTTACAGATCACATTTTTCTTCTTCTTCTCTAAGAAGATCTGTACTCTGCAAATTTAAACTGGTTTCTGAATTCTCTCAGCAGAAAGTGCCCATCATACTTGGCACCTTGATATGGGTCACACCCTGGGACATACAGTGCCTAAGCAAAACCAACTGCAGTGAAATTCTGTGTACTGATATCTTGAGCTCATTTTCTCTATAGTGCAATTAAACTAGCATTTAAGCAGAGTACGTTTGATGCAGGGAGATCACAGTACATCCTTAACCTGACAGTTCAGGTGCAGTCCAAACTTTCAGTGCTTCCACACGCAGGCATCAAGCAGCAGAGTTTTGACCATTCTGAGAATCAGATAGAGTAGGAAAAGAGAAGCTTGAGTTGCTCTGTGGCCAGTCTGATAGGGTTGAAGTAGCTCATGAATCCCAAATTATTTCATCCTAAGAAGCATCACCTCTTGCCTAAGACTGCAGCTGGGGAACCATTTTCTGCTGTAGAGCTGTAATAACTCACACTAAATGCTTTCTTACTCCCAGGGAGGCAACAGACACAGAGAATGATGCCTTTTTTTCCCAGCAAGACATTTTTATCATGGAAAAGATCTTTTCTTAAATTTCTTGAAGGTGACGAGGGCTTCTGATTCAGAAGCCTCAATGACTCAGGAATTTAAACTGGGAGAAGTTAATAAATTCCTTTCATGTCTGACACAAAATACATTTCTACTCTGCTTTTTTTTTTTTTTTTCCTTTTTTATGGTGAGAAGGAGAGCAGTAATTTATTAAATTTCATGTTACCTTGCATGAGTTGAAGTAAAAGAAAACCCCAGCTATACAGCTACATAGACGCTACCAGAAGCTTTTAGTACAGAAATAATTCAGGCAACCAACAGATACGGTATGAATAGTATCCTGAGCGCTCTTTTTTGCCTTTGTGGTAATTCAGCATATTGGGCAGGATTGTACATGCTTAAGATCCTCAGCCAAG
This sequence comes from Thinocorus orbignyianus, assembly GCA_013400375.1. Classification (NCBI taxonomy): domain Eukaryota; kingdom Metazoa; phylum Chordata; class Aves; order Ciconiiformes; family Thinocoridae; genus Thinocorus; species Thinocorus orbignyianus. The sequence continues at coordinate 417,985 of VXBW01001765.1, forward strand.
AAATGCAGCTTGACCTCTAAATTCAGCAATAAACCAGACTGGCTTTGTTAGCATAAAGACAAAGCAAGTCATTCAATAGAGTCAATTAAGGAAAGAATCACACTAAAATGGGAAAGACTTATTTTCAAATTCTATTATTTTCTCCAGGGTTCAGTTCACAGTGGATTTGACTGTGTACTTTTCCAGCTGTGCGCAGCATTGTACAATATCCTACAGCATTCATGTTGCCAATTAAAATTCATGCAATGTTTGAACGAGAAATACATTAGCCATAGAGTTACCTGTATAAATATTTGACATTTCCATGTTCTCTTGGAAACTAAATGCCAATGAAATCATAACTTTTCTAAAATTGCCCAAATTACAGCGTTTGATAAGAAAAAATGCCCATTCTATAGTGATTTGTGGAAAAGTATGGTTATTATTTATTATCATTACCATGGCTCCATTTTGATATGAAGTTCACCTGAACAAATAGAGATGTTTTAACAGAAATTTCTGGAAGACTTGTCCTCGCATTTAGTCACAGGAAGCAACTAGGAATTTCAGAGATACTGTTGGAGGCCTGGTAACAGTGACCTGTGAGCAATTTCCAAATTTTCTGGGGTGGACCAGGCCCCCAGTACAGGAGCAATCAAGAAGATCTGGCACTTCCTTCAGACCTTGTTTAGGAATTCACAAGGAAAGGGCCTGAGCTCCTGAGAGGGGCATATGTGAAAGCACTGTCCTCTTGTGTTTCTATTTGTAGACTGCAACAGATAACAGGACACTAATGACTACTGCAGCCATAAATATGGGATACCTAGACAGCTGCACAATATGTCTTTATAATGTGACCACAGGTGTGGAAAAAGAGACAGAGATGAAAGAAACCTCCTTGGAATATTATCTGAAAATACTTCCAATTTGAGGTAGTGTAGTCCTTTCCAAAAGTGATCTTGTACTAAAACACCCAGTAGAGCTGCTTGGCTAGCTCTGCCCTCTCCCTAGAACATAAAAGCATAGAATTGTCTAGATTGGAAGGGTTCTTTTAGATTATCAAGGCCAACCATCAGCCTACTGACAAAACTACCGACAAAAACACCACTAAACCATGTCACTAACCACCACCTGTACATGTCTTTTAAATAACTCCAGGGATGGCAATTCCACCACTTCCCTGGGCAGCCTGTTCCAATACTTAATAACCCTTTTGGTGTAAAAACTTTTCTTAATACCCAATCTAAACCTTCCTTGGTGTAATTTGAGGTCATTTCCTCTTGTCCTATTACTGCTTACTTGGGAGAAGAGACCAACCTTCTTTCAGGTAGTTGCAGAGAGTGATGAGGTCTCCCCTTAGCCTCCTTTCCTCCAGACAACAACCTGCTCTCTCTCAGCCGCTCCTCATAAAACTTGTTCTCTAGACCCCTCACTAGCTTTGTTGCCAGCTTCCCAGGCTCAAAGGTATGGTGATCTTTCAGACCCCACAGGTTTCTTCACAGTTCAACAGAACTCACCCACTTGTAAGCCAAAACCCAGGTAAGGCAGTCCCCTATGCTCAAGAAGTAGCCTGTGGGACAGACTCTGACATCCACCTACCTTCTGCAGGTGTTGATAAGCCCATTTCAAGTATGGATGTTTCTGGGAGCTGGTTTTGATAGGGAGTCTTTCTTCTGACATACTACTATAACACACTGAACAGTCATCTGCAAATCTCAGACTCTGGGTCAATGAGATGCAAGCTCTAGAGCTTTCTGATGGCCAAGACCATATTTCAAACACAAGGACAAAAATACACATTTGGAAACTATCAAACCCTGAAGGGTAATTCCTCCCCATGTAACACAAAAGCCCTTGTGACTGTGAGTCACCTCAGAAACTTATTTTCACCACTTCATTAATAACTCTGCCAGGGACATCACCAGTCAAAAACTCTAAGACAGGGACAAACAGATAGGTGAATAGGAGTGGCCAGCCTGGGGAACCCTCCAATTTTCAGTGCAGGGAGTAAAGGGAACTGTTGGCTTGAGTCAGGGACAGCCTTTTTCAAAGGGAGAACTCAACATGGGAGCCCTCTCATGTGCGTTCTAAAGATAATAAAGATACATAGAAAGTGTGTGGAGGAAATTATTCACAAGGGGTTTCTTCCAGGATTTAAGTATAACAATAAACTACAATAGGGTTTTAGCTTTTGGTGCATGTATCTCAGTATCTGTCCCCAGCCTTTCCCAAAAATGAGTATTTAACAAACAGCCACAGGCTATGCAAATTCTACACACTAATGTGGCTCCTGCATGGCTTTCAACTTTATACACACGGAGAATTTTATTCAATATCTCTTCCAATGTGTGAGGTGAACCACAAATTGTAGTTCCCTGTGAACAAAGATTTTCTTCAGCTGTCAGTCATCTCTTCTCTAAATGGAAATCAGCTTTTGGGAGGATAAAAATGACTTTGCAGAGAGAACAGCACACAGTAAGAATTCAAACTAGTAGGCCTAGACACCAATCCACGCAGATGTGATTGAAAGATTAGTGTCAAAAAACATGACCACAGTACCTTCCAGAGTCTCCTTTTGTATGAAGATGGTTCTTCAGTGGCTTCTTTTGTAATCGTAGTTTCCTTGACTCAAAATAGTATCTTGATGAAAACTGTGAATAGTTAAAAATCTTTATAAAGTACGCTAAAAAAAAAAATAATCCTTCTTTTATTACTGTGAGTTATCTATTGGAACTTGTATCTTTCAGGTATAAAGTTGGCCTTTTGTTAATGATTTTATAAACAAGTAATTGATAGTAAACAACATGGGCATTTTTTTATTTCTTTGTGATGCCGTTTCAGTTTAACACATAGGATTGAGAGTATCAAAATGTTTTTCAGTCTTGGTCTTGCAATTCTTGAATCAGTTATGTTCTGATAATACAAATAAGAAAAATGGGCCAGTGTTTATCTCCAAAAGCCCAAGAGGCAGGGAGACAGCGGTCTACATAAGCATGAGAATCTTGCACCATGTAGATACTTGCCTTATGCTATGCCCAAGAAAATTTGTAGATTTTGCAGTATCTAATTTATTCCTACCAGAAATGGTAGCATTGACCCTGTTCCTAGGATAAGCATGAGTGCTTTTTGCTTTCTCTTATTACATCCTTAGCTTCCTGAGGAAACATACAATTATTTGTTAGTGATTTGCCTTTGTTGCAGAATCATAAAATGGTTAGAGTTGACAGGAAGTAATTTTGCTGACAAATAAGTGTTTTGGTTTATGCCTTCACTTTTACACAGACACTAACTTCCAATTCAAATAGATACTTTATTAATTTTCTCACTCTTAATGATGGTTTCAAACATGAGGACACTCACAGCTCAGTCAAAACAGCAGCTCACTCCAGACATCCCAAAAACCACAGGCACATCAGCAGCTCCAGTGCCTGCTCAGATACTGTCACTGAGGATCAAACTGGGATTTGTGTTCACTGTTTGAAAAGCAAATGCCTCTTTTCAGCAATACCGCTGTCTAAGACTCTTCCTCAGCAAACAGCTAGTGTTTTATCATGGATCTCGCTTCCTATAGCAATGTCACACACTCCCACTTGCAGCAGTTCTCCACGGAAAAGGGGATGTGATTTGTTGCATCCCAGACTACAGTCCCCAGGTTAAACCATATTAATGAATTCTCCTCATAATCCTGAAAGATAGTCAGAAAAACCTAAGACAGAAAAGTGTTACTTTCCATGGGCACAAATGGATTTTCCATCTAAACATCAGGAAACACTTTTTTGCTGAGCAGATGAACAAGCACTGGAGCAGGTCGTCTAGAGACGTTGTAGAGCCTACCTCCTTAGGGATATTTAAAAGCTTTCGAAACAGGGACCCTGGCAACAGCCTTGAGGTGGCCCTGGCTGAGCAAGGGGTTGAAGCAGGAGACCTTCAGTGGCTCCTTCCAACCTCAACCATTCGGTGATTCTCTATGATTCTGTGATCAGCAAGCTTTTCTGTTCATTCTTTCTAAATTGTTTTCATCAGATGAAAGTACTCCTTCACGTGGACTGCACAGTAGTCAAGAAATGGTGCACATGAATGTGGCTCAAGCAGAACCTCACAGATTAGTCAAACCATTTCTGTGGCCAAAGCAGGGGCACTGAACTGAACCACAAAGATGCTTATGCAAATTAATGGACATATTTATTCTATAGCCAAGCCTCTTAGAGCCTGTATTGGATTTAACTCTCCAGGAGTCTGTCTAGATTGTTAATCTAAAGCCAACAGAAAGCTCCATTTGACTTCAGGAAGCTTTGAAGCAGCTTTCTGATTGACACAGAACCTTCAGGAATTTTGGGCATAAATTAGACATTGCTTCGAAATTCCTGAAAACACAAAAATGAGTTAGGCAATTCAACTGCCTTTCAAAAAACCCAGCTCACCTACACACAGTGTATGCATATTCCCAACAAACACCAGTTTGGTTATGGTAGGGGCATAAAGGCAGGTGAGAGGTGAAGACAGAGGGTGTTTATCATAGAAACATTGAATGCTTAGATTTGGAAGGAATCTTAAAGATCATCAAGTTCCAACCCCCCTGCCATGGGCAGGGATACCTCTCACTTGACCAGGTTGCTCAAAACCTCATCCTGCTAAACCTTGAACACTTCCAAGGATGGGGCATCCAAAGCTTCTCTGGGCAACCTGGGCCAGGGTCTCACCGCCCTCAGGGGAAAGAATTTCTTCCTAATATCTAATCTAAATCCCCTCTTCCAATTTAAAGCCATTACCCCTTGTCCTATCACTAGACTTCCTGACAAAGAGTCCCTCTCCAGCTCTCATGTAGGCTCCCTTCAGACACTGGAAGGCTGCTATAAAGTCTCCCTAGAGCCTTCTCTTCTCCAGGCTGAACAGCCCCAGCTCTCTCCACCTGTTTCTCGTAAATCTTCCTCTTTAATAGTGACTAATCTTCCTCCTTCTCAAAGACAGTATTTTCTTGGCTTACCCCCCTACCCCAAACACTCCCAATAACCCTCTTCTCTTATCCAGATTAGTCCATTAGTGTGCACAAACACTTGGTTGCTTTGACAGCTACTTACTAGGCATTTCAGAGTTTGCCATGAGCTGCTGCCGCTGATGCTGTGTTGTTCTTTTTTTTTTTTTACCTTAAGCCTCTGTGTTTTTCAGTTTGGCAGACATTGCTGCACATTATTTAAACTGAACTATTATTAGATAATAATATTCATAAATACTTGACTTTTCCTCCTCCTCTTCCCTTCTCCTCCAGGCTTGGCAACTAAAGCAAAGAGCAAGGAAAGAGAATAACTCAGGTGAAACAAGAAGCAATTTAAAGTACTTTCTGGTTTCCTAAAGACTATCTTTATCTCTGCCCTCCTCCCACATATACTGTACAAACTCCACTGCCCAAGGGTCTATTTTCTGGCCTGAAAGCAGTGTCAAACAAAAACCCTGATGAGCAGCAAATGATCTTTTTTTGTTAAATAGCACACCTAGCAAAGGAAAATCACTATTCAAGGGAACAGTCCCTTGACTAATCTACATAAGCAATAGACACACGGAATTTTGTCAAATAGTTCAGATGGAGAAAACAATAGTTAAGGCAACAATATATTTTCCTATGACATTAAGCATTTTCCGTACCTCAGTTTGAACTATACTTTTAACATTCCTTTCAATTCATTAACCAAAAAAACCCATAAGTAAATCTATGCCAGAAAAAAAAACACTGAAATCCAGTGACAGATCTCACTGGGGGATGAAGATAATACTTCATTCAACACAAAGTAATACTTCTTGTGTCTTCTACATTCATCGGCAAAGAAAACTGTTAACTTGCCTTCAGCTGTTCTTTACTAGAGCACCAGCAAACAAAAATTTCTCATGATTAAATGTGAAGCAACTTTGGAAAAAAAACATGTGCAATTATCTGGTTATATAAAGGATGAAGTGTAATTAGCTGTTCAACATATTTTCCAGTTTTTCTCAGTCATCAACTGGCCAAGAGGAATCTCTGAAGCAAGAATATTATATTTAAGGTTGGGTATTTTTCCCATTAAGTTAAACTTCAATTTCACAAAAATATTTCCTCTTTTCATAGGTATAAGAGGGCAGCAGGGTAAAAACTCAACACTTGCTGCATTTAGTAGAGATGTTTGGTTTTAACTGAATACATAAACTCAGGAATAAATAGTCATTTTGAAGATGTGAACAAAATATATTACTTTATACTAAGGCCACAAGGGGTCTTTGTGCAGTACCCAGGTTGCTGATTCAGGAGTTTCTTGTTTTCAGTAAGCTTTTACAACTTGTTCATTTGTTCTGGCTACAGCCATTCATTCAGCCTATGCAGAATTGCAGTACCTGTTTAAGCACTCCAGACTGACCTTTTTCTCCTTTGCCAGCTTGTTTCAACAGTCATTTCTAAACAGTACAGGGACCTCGGGTAGATCTGAGCAATTACTGCTGCTTATCATTCTTAAAGAGAAATGCAAACCACAGATTAAGATCCAAACTGACTGTCGTCACGAACATAAGATTTCATTGGTAGCATAGCACTCAGTTCTGACAGCGACAAAAAAAAAAAAAAGGGGGGTCATCAGATTACTTTTTCCATCATATTTTAAAAATGCAGTTCTTAAACCAGAACTAATTTCAGTGAGTTAGGCAACAAACAACAGTTTGGGAAGAATGTCACTAATTTCCTTCCTGAGTGTCTCTTCTGGCTGTTGTAATTCTGTTCTTTGGGCCAAAAAATAAATATTCCATTTTATAGGTTTTTACCTGGCTAAAGTCAAATAGCATATTAAGACCTCCGTAGTAATATTGTCCAGGATTTATTTCTCCAAAGTTTTTATTTTTTTAAGATGTGAAGCTTAGCTGGTTAATAACCAGCGCATGGAGAAAAAGCTCTCTAACATTTTAGTTTCCACAGGAGATCATACTTTTTTTATTTTGTCTATGTTGAAAAAAAAACAAAGACTATTTTTGTCACAGCTCAATATCCTAGCAGTAAGTAAACTCCAATATCTTAACATTTCTTATATCTCACAAAAATGTTGTTTACTGGTATAAAGAAATTATTCAATGCAAGCAAATGACTAGCTGTTATATTTAAGAGCTACTACATAAAGTATTGTCAAAGTATCTGACAGCCGTATTAAGAATTTCTGCTTCTTTTTCCTTTTAAAAACACAGAGATGACCTCTACAACACTATGAATCATTCTTTTGTTTCTTACCATGACTCCAGATAAGATATGCTAAATTCACGCCATGTTACAAGGTAGCAAACTGCAGAGTTCAAAATCAAATCAATTTTTGACCCTTTTTTTTCTAACAGGCCTAATGAGGGAGACTTTCTACATATCACTATAAAGTGATAGAAAATACTGGACTTTTAGTAATAACAGCAATTCCAAGATATTGGCTGTGAGAGCATACAAGACCTGGTGGGATTTTTGCCTTTTTTTTTTCTTTTTTTTTCTTTTTTTTTTTTCACTCAGCCTGGTTTAATAATGACTTGAAAAAACTTACTTCAATCCTGTATTTCGATAAGAAGATATCAGCGTCTTTAGACCATGAGATGCTTGAAAGTCAAATCAGGGTCCATATTTTCAGCTTTATGTTATACCAACATTTAGCCCTCGACAGAAAGTCCAGACTAAGATTTGCTTTTACACTTGAGTGGCAGGCAGAGTCCACTCAGACAGGTGCTACAAATAATATCATTATTTCTCTATGCCATTAATATATCAATATACTGCACCATTACCAGTGTCAGACACCACACGGTAGGTGAATGTAATACAATTTCTACACAGCTGACAAATAATTAACGAACAGATGTATGCTATACAATGATTCTAACAGATATTTTCAGTAGGTTAACTTCTCTTTGTGAAAATAGTCAGAAATTATTTCAAGTGAATGAGGAGTACAACAGCAATGCAGTAATAAAATACATACATTGATCAAAATTTCAACCACATTATCAACAAAAAATGCGTAAGATCATACTACCAAACAGTTGTAAAGAAATATCCCTTGGAAAAGGATAATTCGCCAGCAAAACAGTAATAGTTTCCATTTTGAGGAATAATTCTAAATAGCTTTTATAATTACTTACAAAAAGACTCTATTTGGGGAAAATGGCTGTCTATATATAGTAAATACAGATGATCCAATCTGACACAATTTCTCACTCCAACTCACAGTAAAGATTCTTTATATTCATAATATATTCTTAGTGCAAGGCTTAAATCCTTGCCTTGCCAGTCATGATTTTACCCCTTTAGAGAAAAGCAACATTTCCTTAAAGATTATCTTCTTTTCTGTCTCAGGAAAAATCATACTAAGTCAAATTGGAATGAAATCATTAAGTACTGTAAGCGCTTCAGATCAACTGTGAACCTAGAGAAAAACAATGGTTGGCTCTTGGTTTCTTAAGACTTTTTTTTTTTTAATCAAGTATTAATCTTTCTCTAGCACTGTTTCCCTCAGGTTATGAAATACGAAGATGAAAAATTATGAGGTAACTCAATTGTAGAGGGGGTTGGGGTGTTATTTCTTTATGGAAACAGAATACTTTAGCAGTTTTCTTGGTTAACAATACTTATAACAAAGACCGCTTGCTAAGTTTCCAAGTTTACTCTGAACTGGCAGAGCAAGGAATCATTTTCCAGTAGTTTGGGTTTGGCTTTCCCATATAACTCTTTATTTCCTTTAGTAAGAACAAATAGTTTTATATCTCTAAAACCAGACAATGCTATGCTTTGGATTCTCACTCTTTCCAGACCACCTGCACATTGTGAAGACCTAATAGGCTTCGTATGCAAAGGAGAAAACTTCCCAGGCAATGTAAAAGTGGTGCATTGCAAATCTCCACAAAAGTACGCAATTATTTTCAGAAAGGCACTGTTATTTTTCAAGCAATATTTTTCAGGCAGTTTTTGAACTGAAAGAGAACAAATACTGTAATTCAGCTAGATTATTGTACTCATCTGGAAGTAACGGTACAACCACCAGCTTTCTTATTTTAGATTTTCAGTCTGGTGGTTGTTTTATCACAAAAAATAAGTTGTTTGTTCTTCTCCTTCAGAGTTTATATTTATTCATTTTTTCATTTCTTATTAATTGCATCACTGAGAGACCCATTTTATTACTCCAAACTGTTTATTGTTGAGTTCACTCCTTTGGCTGACTACAGCCACCAACTGAGCACTCACCCAGCCATTCACTTACTGTCTTCCTACAGCAGGATAGGAAAAGCAAAAGTGGAAAGACTAGTGGTTCCAGTTAAAGATCATTTAATAAGTGAAGGACGGAGGGGAAAAAAACAAACAAACAAACAAACACAAAAAAACAAACACCACAAGTGATGCAAGGCAATGACTCAGCATCTCCCATGAACAGATGGATGCCCAGCCAGCCTCTGAAACACGACTACTTTGTTAAAGCGACTCCCTCAATTTTTATTACTGAGTAGGACCTTGGGAGGTACAAAATAACCCTTGGGTCAGTTGGGGTCACCTGTCTTGGCTGTGTCCCCTCACAACCTCCTGCCCACTGCCCCATTTACTGTGGGGGGCAGAGTAAGAAACAGGGAAGGTCTGGACACTGTGTAAGCACTGTTCAGCAGCAGCTAAAACATATTTTTGCTATCAACACTCTTTTAGTCATAAATCAAAAACACAGCAGCATATGGTCTCCTATGAAGAAGACTAACTCTGTCTCAGCTGGACCCAGTGCCCCTTTGTAAAAACAAACAGAGATATGTAGTCCCACGTTAAGTCTCTTTGAGAACTTAGAACTATTAATGGCACAAAGTTAAGAACGAACAAATATTCTGCCTGGGTTAATTTTACTTAAGGGGAGTATCAGTATAAAGCTGTGAATCTGGGATGGTTGTTACTTACACTTGCCAATGGCAAAGGAAGGAAGTTTCCAACTCTCCATTTGAGAACCACAAGTATTCATCTGAATCTTGTATAATAACTAATATATTTCCACTATGTAATACTTGCCATTTTATTTCACACACCACAGTAGAAAAGAATTGCATTTTATTGAATTTCGTTTCTCAAAACAGAATTATTCTCTGCAACGCATTTTTGCCTGCCTTATTTTCCCTGTTTTTAAGTGGCTTCACCATGGAGCTTCCATCAATTTCTTTCAGAAAAGGAAATGTCTTAAAGACACTTGGGTCACCAAAAAAAATTAAAATAAAATAAAATAAAAAAAAAACATTAGGGTCGATTTCAGGTTGAAAGAAAATTCCTTGGTTGAAAGGTAATTTTTGACTAATTTTATGATTCTAAAGTTCTTTTCTCCTATATCTCATAGTCACCCTGTTCCACATGTCACAGGCGGTTATTTTACCTAAGTCTGTTTTTTCTCCTCAAGTAAAATAGAAGATGGACTGTCCTTTCACCAAGTCAGAGAGGTGACCGTGAGGTTTACAGAAATGCAACATTACTGCTCTTCAGAGACTGGGTCTCTTTCCCTTTTCATGTGATTTCCAGCAGTACGGTATGCTATTTCAGTACATGTAAAACCTATGTTCATTTCTGACTTCTTCCCCCTCCTTTT
>VXBW01001765.1:434135-474576 GCA_013400375.1 Thinocorus orbignyianus
AAAAAAAAGGCAAAAGCTTTAGAAATGTCACTTTTGGCTTCCTAGGAAAAGACTTTTTATGATCCTAGTGAGCCAGTGTAGCAAAGACCTTTGGAGATATCACTTGAAACACTGCAGTTGGACCCTTTTAAACAGCTGTTAACACATCTTAGAGATTTACAACAGGGCTGGCTGGAATTTTATATGATGTGCTTAGAAAGAATATCTTAGTTTCAAAAACCGACGGGACACAAAGAATAAGAAAAACTTGGTTAGATATCAATCTGAAACAAAAACTGTTTATGTGTAACCTCTGTATTAGTAGCTGTTAACAATGTGCCAAAGAAAACACACACATGAAAACAGTAATCCATGGGACTGAGGAGATAGAGGAAAGAAGGCCTTCTGGGCAGGCAAAGATTTTTTAGCTTTCCTCAGAAAATGATTTGTTCAGAAGCTGCCTGCTCTCCAGCAGCCTTTCATGGCTTTCACAGCAGGTGTTTCATCTTAACAACTGTACTAGCCTTTTTATTTTCTTCCCTTATGGTACTCACTTTCTGCTTTGTCATCAGTTCAATGTCATTCATTACCAAGAATACTCTCTCAACAGGCACATTAGTGCCTTGGAAAGAAACGCCAATGCAAATCTGGAGAACACTCAGAGAATGTGAAAACTAAAAAGGGATGTCTTTCATTAGATTAAAATATCTCAGTGTCCCTCCTGTACAAATGTCTTCTGCCCTCCTGCCAGTCAGTCTTATAACTTCATTTTGCCCTTCATTAGAGGATCTAAACTTTTATGAATCATTTATAACACTTTCCCTAGCAATTAATATCATTGAAATTTTTCTCACCTTCCCATTATAGGATGTATAAAAAAAGCGCTATTCTTCAGAACAAGTCCTTGCAAGGACTGTGGTCATGAATACAGTCAGTTGTGGACCTTCTCCTCCCTGGCCTGTGGGGCTTATTTTTATCATTATTAACCCTAAAACACAGTAATGCTCCTAAAGTCTCCAGGCACTGAAATTAGCTGATTTCCTGAATGTAACTCCCTTACCAATCAGACAGTTTTACAACAGAATTCTGGCATGTCTTTTTCTTTTGCTGATGCACTGAAATAAAACCATGTTTACTATGTGAATCTCCAATAGAGGAGAGGTAACTCATCAAGAGGCAAATAGTCTATGTCTCAGAGCCATACTGGCCAAAAAGCCAAAGACGACACAAGGCAACACAAGGAGAATGTGCACTGTTTAGAAAAAGGTATCCTTTCCCTATTTTGTGTCTTCCCAGTCAGGCAGAACTGGCTGGAACTTGACAATATTTAACTGTGAGCTTTGTATGCCAGCAAACACATGAAAAGTTTGTAATTTTGATTGACTACTAAGAAAGGGGAAGGTATCCTTCCTTTCTTTACCATAAAGATCCTAATCAGCAGGGGAAGGACTCTCTGCTGAACTTAAATTACCCCATTTGCCCTGAATCTTCCCAAATACCCCAGAATCATAGCATGGTTTGGGTTGGAAGGACCTTAAAGTTTCTGCAGTTCCAAATCCTCTGCCATGAGCAGGGACACTAGGTTAAGTTGCTCAAAGCCTCATCCAACCTAACATTGAACACTTCCAGGGAGGCGGCAACCTCTTCCAGTGTCTCACCACCCTCAAAGAATCTCTTCCTAGTATCTAATCTAAATCTACCTGCTTTTATTTTAAAACTATTACCCTTTATCCCTCTTCATCTTCCCAATTTGCTCCCTCTAAGTACTGAAAAGCCACGATAAGGTGTCCCAAGAGCCTGCTCTTCTCCAGGCTACACAATCCTAGCTCTCTCAGTCTGTCCTCGTAGGGGAGGTGCTCCAGTCCCTTGATCATCTTCATGGCCCACCTCTGGACTTGCTCCAGCAGATCCATGTACCTCTTATGTTGGGGGCCCCAAAACTGGGTGCAGTACTCCAGGTGAGGTACTCCAGAGTGGAGTGGAGAAGCAGAATCACCTCCTTCAATTTGCTGGCCACACTTCTTTTGATGCAGCTTAGGCTGTGATTGGCTTTCTGGGCTGCCAGTGCACATTGCTAGCTTCTATTCAGTTTTTCATCCACCAGTTTCCCCAAGTCCTTGTCCACAGGGTCTTTCTTGATACTCTCATCAACCAGCCTGTATCTATGCTTCTGTGCAATAAATTGTCTCTGTAATGAAGAGGGGATTAAGTAGCACATTCCACTTGCATATATAAAAGTCAATATAAATGACACCGGTAAGTGATTAAATGTGCAGACATTAATTTATGTTTGAAGACAACAGAATAGCAGAGGCACGGGTTGTGTAAGAAAACATGGAAAAAATAATCAGAAGAAGTTTCCTATCAAGTCTTTCCAGAACATTTGCTTATCAAAGTGATAAGTAGCCTACAGCTGGCCAGTAGGACAATAGTCTATTCTGAATATGAAAAGCAGAAATCTAGGCACAATTATACAACAGAGCTGGTAAAGAATGACTAGAGAGATCATCCTCTTGGCAAGAAAAAAACCAAACAGCTGAACTCTTAAGGAAGACATATTTGTTTTCATTCATCTAAAGCAAGAGTATGGAAGAAAGCTCACCACATCAGTGCTCTTAGGAGTTTTCTGTTTTGCTCAGTGCTATCTCTCACATTCATCATCCCAGCCTGGCCCACACAAGACATTTCTACTCTCTGTTATTCTTTGTGAGGGAACATGATAGCACAAGTTTCATCAAAACCTTTTTCCAAACGCTGTTAGCAATCAGTTAGTTACATTCCAAATAGGAAACAGGTAGCAGGGCAAACACCTATTGGTTGTAAAACCAATTTTTCTCTTTTCTTCTTGTCTACCAAGGCAAGCCTTGAGCTCTCCCCTTCCACAGGAAGTTTGCATAATTCAGTAAACAACATGTAATTTCTACTGACAGAAGCTACAATAATGGCAGATGAATAATGTAAACAGTGGTTTGTGGTTTGATGTTGTGACCAGAAGCTGACATTGCTAGAAATTGTTGAGTCTGGGAGGAAGCTATTAGAGTGTCTCAAGTTGTATGAAGAAACATTACAACTGGCTTTTACAGCATTTCTTTTATTTGTATGGCTGACAACAGAAGGAAAACTCCGTAATCTGATCTTAATGTAGACAACACAGAGAAAGGAAACCATTCCCAATTGTGCCTCTAGGCTGTTGGGAATAACACCACTTTCCCATGACTCAGTTTCCTCACTTGCAAAATAATGATAACGATAACCAACCTCTTTTACAAAGCTGGAAATTTATGGTTAAAAAGCAATACAAAATTATGATTCATTATCTCTTTGCATCTTTCCTTCTGACCTATAAGCTTAATTCTGTTGACAATGTGTCCTATGTAGTTAAATGAAAAGCTACAGGAACTGCATGGATACTGCACAGGTCTAAATCAGCAGCTACTTATCCCTACTTTCAATAAATAGAGATCAAATCTAAAAACCGAGAGTCAAAAATGCGTCACAATTTAGGCATCCTCTAGATTCCTGTGGTTGGCCTCTGTTTTTCAGACTTTCCATACTGGTCAGAAAATCATTAGAAAAAGAAGAAATGTTAGGGATATGGATTCTTTAGGTGCTTTAAACTTCAGATAAGAACTTCTCAGTCATTAAGACAGCCAGCACTAAGGGGTTTATATTTTAAAATATAAATATATAAAACTGTTCATCATTTTAGAAAGGTAAGAATAAAAACTACTTCCCGTTGTAATTAAGCAAATAATAAACAAGAAATCCCCAAAGGATTTCTTCCAAAGGAAATTTAACCTGGATATTTCCAATGTGCAGAAAAGTGACAACTGAAGACTTAACAGAGAAAAGGCTATACAGGTTTGGACCAAATATTCACCTTCTCCAGTACCTCATACCTAGCAGTGATCAATAGCAGGTGCTTAAGGAAGAGAAGTCATCTGACATCCAGAAATATTTCTCCAGTACAGTCGATGAGCCTACAGGATTTGGGGGTTAGTGGGGTTTTTTCATGTCCACGACAAACCTTCATACTTGAAAAAGACTTGGCTATACATTAGTTAACAGAAAAAAAAACTGAAAGACCTCAAAGTTTCTTCTCTCTGAAACTGAACTTCATCTTTCTCTTACACTCCAGTGTTCCATTTCTTCAATAGTTCACTCTCTGTTATTTTCGGTTCAATATGCTCTCATATTATGGTATCAGACTTCCTAACTTGTTTGGCAAAGTAAAGCTGCTCAACACTCCCTTTGAAGTCTTTCAAGTCCACTCTATTTTGGCCAAGGATGCTGGAGAACACTTGATTTCTAGGCATGTAGCCTTTCCCACTTACCAGTCTCCTCTAGCCTGGGTATTGACAAAACAATTTACAGATCATTTGTTTTTTCCTCTAACTCTGGCTGGGTTCCATATGAAAATAACATTTTAACGCAACACCACAACACAACTTTCATGTTTTTTCCTTGGTTCATTTCAACTCTCTCCACTAGTCATCCCTAGCATCATATTAAATCTGGAAGACTGCCATTCTTGGACTGTGCATGCTGCCAGCCATCTGAACCAGAAACATCAAATAAACACACAAAAGAACAGCTTCTCTGCCACTGTTAGATGAGACAAATCTGTGCCCTGACATGAAAGTACAGAGATGTCTCACACACAATACAGATCAGTGAGGACCATCTGGTTGGTTTCATTTCCAGCCAGACATCGAAATGAGGAAAGTTATCACACAAGGAAGGATTTTCCTATTTTGGAATTACTGTAACATGTTGGAATGTATACTGTGTCAACGGTTTGCTTAATACCCAGCTGTAAGCAATCAAAGAAAATAGATTGGGTTGTAGAGCTAGTAACAGACTCCAAATCTAAAGAGACAAAACTACTCAGTGGAAAGGGCTGTGCAGCAGAATTTACAGAAACACAAATTCAGAATCTGAGAAAATATATAAACTGATATTAGGTTCATAGCCACCATTTTTAGAACACCTCCAATGGCATTAGTGATGGTAATGAACTCACGGACAGTGAGTGAATCAGAGCTTTCCCATTTGGAAGTGGTTTGCATTCTATCAGCGCATAGCAGATCACTTCTGGTGCAACTGAATTCTTACCCACTCGATCTGCAACAGCTTCAGGAAAAATGGCTGAAGGCGACCAGTGATCCTAATTCAAAACAGTAATTATATGTCAACTAGCCATCTAAGTGTAACGTCAAAATGCAATGAAGTTTAAAGAAATAAAATTGTGACATGCTTCATATTTGATTCATGGAACAGATCAGTCTAAAAAGTTTGAAAAGTGGGCGATTTTAATTCCTCTAAAGATAAGTTACAGTTATATTAAAGGCAGGAATGCTTCTGATCCTAAGTCATTAGGACTGAAGTCTAGCCAACACCACAGGACAGAAGTAGGACATTGAAACAAGTGCAATGGCATCTACACTTCAGAGATGGCATCATGCAAACAAGAAAGCTGTCCCTAAAAAAAGTTTTGAGAAATTTAAAATTAATTTAAATGCTTTTTAAAGGAAGGAAAGCAGAAATCACAGAAGGGATGAGTATTAGACAGAGCTAAGTAGAAGTGAAGTGGGATGGGCAAGACTGAAAAGTTGCTTTGAATCAGACTGTTATCTTTTTGAATCTAGAAATATAAACCTGCAAAACCCGTAAATTGTGGCAGGTGGATTTAGATTTCTCCCTTAAACTGCCAATAGTAATTTTCATTTATTTATTTTTAACAAGTATTCCAAAGTTATCATATGCAACAGTCATATGGATATAATTAATTAGGACTGTTTTCAGAGTGAAATCTTAGTCTTATTAGACCTAGTGGGACTGTATTTTAATTTTTTTACTCTTCTGTCAAGTATACACCATTATAAAGTTAATGAATCTGGGACAAATCACGAACTTTCTATTTTTCCTAAAATCAGGGTCCAAGCTGCTGCCCTCACTTACAATAGCATTCCCGTTAGACATCTTTGATCACGGTTCTGTATGTAAGAACTGCAGAAGCAAGTTTTGATTTGATTTTGAAAAATGATGACATACTGCACAAGTGGGTATTTATTTCAATAATCGTATCCACTTAGTGTAAATCCTACTGGATTTAGTTCATCCCTAGTGTAGCTGTACTGACATTAACATTCTGACTCTAGTGGAATTGCACTAGAAATGAATTGGGCATATTAACTGCAACAGGGCTACACAGACCATAAATTAGTGCAGAATATATCCGTCGCTTAAAATTGCATGTTGTTTATAATAACACTATATGGAAATGCAAAAGCCAGCAGGTGGTATTTTAATATGTCTATATTGTACAGATATTTGCTGTATAGGTCATAAAATATGAAAGTTTTTGTTCCAAAATTTGATGACACACAATGCATTTCACTGACTGCCTCATCTCAGAGGTAGTCTAATTACATCTTTTCCCACAGGAAAACGTTATTAAAGCAGCATCAGAAACTGTGCTTGTTTTTGTATGTAGGTGCACTCAGTGGCTAAACGCACACACATGAACAGAAGTATGTAAGTACGCCTCTATTTATAGCATTATTTGTGTTCACTGAGCATATTGAGACTGTTGAAGTCTAATTAAATTTGTTTCCCCACAAAAATTCTTTTTATCAGCTGAATCTGCTCATTTTAATTTATGTATATCACTTATTACCTTACCTTACCTTGTGCTCCCCACGTGCTTCTGCTATCAATCTTGTGTCTCATGAGAAGCTCCCTGAGGTGGGACACCAATCTTCATATGACTGAGCACAGGGTGATCACCAGCAGAGGTCTATATATGCTATCAAGTTACACATAAATTAGGATGATGGTATAGCTTTGCCACATGAGGTGATATGAATCATATATTCAGTGCAACCCACTGAAGTTTATAATTGTCAGCTTGCTCATAATATGAAGATTAGGTGGATGTTAAAGTGATCTCTCAGGAACACTAAGTGTTTTGTTTTCACATGAAGTCAAAAGATCATATTTTAAAGCTGAGGAAGATATCCAGCTAAAGCAGTAGCATTTTTTTTTTGTCCTAACTTTCTCCCTTTAAATCACAGAACTTACCTCAGAGGTGGGTTTTCTCTGCACATGTCCTTTGATTTCAGTGGAAGTTGCAATGGCTTTTACCTGACAACTTTTACCTGCATTTTTTGTCTTGAGAAATTAAGTCAAATTCAAGGAATATATATGCACTCTGCACATGCAAGGAGAATTGCAGAGACTTCTTTTTTGTTTAGTTCATTTAATCTTACCTTTTGTGTGCTATAACGTACATACATATATATATATAATATATGAGTACAGGATTAATAATAGAGTTAACTTTGAAATAGCCAGCATTTCTAAAAATCAGTTTCCTAAGATCAAAGGCTTGTTTTCTCAAAATGTTGGATCGACACCAGTGAGAGTTCTGATGTGTTTCAGAGTGTAGGACATCAAGACACTCACTCTGAATTTTCATGACAGCTTTAACAGCACAGATTTAAGCTCCATTTTTAAAAAGTCATCATTGCTCATTTTTTTAGGTAATAATACGTCCACAGTTAAAGTGAGGTCTCCTAAAGGCTGCAAGGACAGGCAATTATATCTACATTGCATGAAGTTAATTCAAAACACTTATATGCTACACATTTATTAACTGCATGAACATAGCACCTAAGAAACAGACTCAGTTGTGCTAGATACTGTATAAACGTGAAGGAAAAATGCCTTCACAGTACTTTCTTTAGCATGGGGCATCCCATTGAAATGAACTATTAGAAACAATTCATATTTTGTCATTACATGGGCATTCAAGTGACATTATTTATCTCAGAATTCAGTACTTGCATGATTCATTTAAATGCATATGGATATAGGATATGCTGCAAGAAAGCAGAAAGGGCTGTATATTTTGTGGGGACCTTGGAAGATAATTGATAGAACACAGAAATTATCCATTGTTATCGAAAATAACCATCTGCCTTAATGCATTGACTCTTAATTTGTTTTGTTACACCATATTTTTAAGTGGTTATTCCTATCTGGAATGACATGTAGCTAAAACTTAAAGCACTCAGGTCTTGTATAACTGTAATTAGAAAAATTAGACAAATGTCCATCCATGTAGATGTATATATACATAAACACACAGTCTGCACATGCTTTCTGCCTCAAAATCATGCCCACATTTTAGCATGGCAACTCAATGGCATGAAATCCAGAGGAAGACATGGAACATTGTTAATATACAAACTTGAACCCATCCCCCAGACTTACTTCTTTTTAAACAGTAAACAGTAATTACTCGCTATAATCATAAAATACAAAGGGTTTAGTGCATGTGTAATAAGTAATGTCAAAATTAAATAAAGAAGCAGGAATTTCAAAATTCATGGGGCAATTAAAAAAAACCCAAAACTCCAACAGCTATGGACATAAATAGTGATAAAATTTAGTTGAGAGAGCAGGTTACAATCTTGTTTGCAAACTAGGTCTTGTGAGAAAAGCTACCTATTTTGTAAAACCCAGTCTCATGAAAAAATGTCAGTCAAGCACAAAACACAGCAGCAGATCAGCTGAGGAAAATTGCAGAGATCAATGACAAGTACAGGCTGCATTGATCACATCTAGGAGCCAACATCATTCCCATGGAAGTGACTGGTAAACCTTCCCCTGTTTTGCTGCCGGCAAGCAAATTACTTGACAATCAGATACCACCCAACGGTGATGGCTGTTTTGACAGAGATTACTTTCTTATGTCTTAAACTTTCCTCTACTAAAGCTTCCGTTGTTCTGAAAGGATATCATCAGCTTTCAGCTTCAAATTTTTACCCACATCAAAGTTATTAGTATCTCCTGGGGAAAGCAGTTCTCCTTTCATAGTACTGCAGTAAAATAACTGTAAAGATTTAAGTGAATTTCCAAGTAGTTTGCATACATACTGAAGAAAAGATGTATCAATAATATTCCCCCACCATCATTCTGCAGCCTGACATATTAAACATTTTGCAAGGAGTAAATCGTGTTTGATGAAACAGAAACAAAAACTAAAGTACGCTCCAAACTCTAATCAAAACTTTCCCAATCCCTGAAAAGCCAAAAAATAGATCAAGCATTAGCTTTGCAGTTCCATATTCTGGCAGGCAGAGGACACAGATTTCTCCAAAATACTCTGTGAGACCTTTTTCTCCCAAAGATGTCTGGCTATAAACAGAGGCTTTCAGTTCCTGGAAGCTGTTGGTGTTTTCTCTTCCATAGTGAGCTGTTTCTGGCACCTCACCTTTTAGAAGATCAAGTCCGGCCAGCACTGTTTAACAAATACAGGAGAGTTCTTTGTAATGAAGATCAAAGAAGCATCTGGCTTTGGGAAAAATAATCATCCCCACCAGCATCATCCAACTAATGAGTGTGCCTTGTGGAGCTATACTCACAACAGGAAGGATACATCTACTAACAATGTTTTTCCTGACGAGACTGGAGGTTTCAAATCTTTCTATGGGCTCTTCTAGCGTTTTAACAAAGACACAGCTCCATGGACAGTTCCCTTCCCAAGTACAATTGCTCAGTTCTTGCCCTTTTTTTACTTGTTTACTGAACAGCACCAGCACAAGAGCAGCAAAGCTTCATCAAGGAAAGAATTAGAAAGGTGTCTATTATCACATCTGCAGTTTTTTAGTATGAAAATATAATATTGCATTAAGACTGGTCTTCAGCAAGCAGTAGAGAGAGTGAACAGAAGGTTAATACGGATATACACCTATAAGATGTAAAACTAGTCAGACATTAATATGAATCTAACGAGGGACTAAGTGCCTGAATGCAAGGAGGCTTTGTATATCTGGATTTGGCCAGAAGCAGTCCCCAGGTATCCTACTCTTCATCAGAATTCTATATATATGACAGTATAAACAGACAGCATAAAATACTTTATATGACCATGTAAACCTATTCTCCCTTTTTAAGTTTCTGACATGTTGCTTTCTTTAGGGAAAGTCCTCAGCCTATATCTAGTTTTGTTTCTACTGAAGCGTACTGGAATTGATGTACCTTTCAGCAAATGTTTTACATCATTGAACTGGGTCTTATTAAGATGTCTAGAAGATCTCTTAAACTCTTAACTGAGCTAAAAGAATAGCATGGTGTGCACTAAAGTTAGTCAGGTATTCTCCTGAAAAGTGACTGCTCTTTGCAGAATGGCAAGGCTGAGTTACACACTGAGAAAAAAATAGTTCCCTTCTCTCAGTGGCATGTCAAGGGTTGTCACCTTAGTTTTGATTCCCTGGGAACTGCCATTGTTTAAAAGTGAAAATTGCCTTGTTGATTTCTATTGATTCTGCTGAGCCCAAAAGCAAAGGTCCATATTTAACATGCACTCCTGCAAGGTGTTGGGTACCTTCTGAAAAAGTGCTAGACATCGATAATTTGTCGGGAAATTAATACACTAAAAAATGTCTGTGCTACTAACACTACCAAGGCCTGATTGTCCTCAAGATTTCACCAGGCAAATTTCTTACTAATTTTTTACATCAGTGTGAATAAAAAAGTTTTACTCTCCACCAATGAAGCTGTTAGAAATTTTGCCATTAGATTTATTATTAAAAAGGCCATTAGGCCACAAAAAAGAGATTCCAGAATATCAGCTGAGGTTGTGAGTTCTGTGAAGAAGTAATTTACAATTTTGAGAAGTAATTTGCAACAGTCTTTAGTTAGGTCTAAATAAAAATATCAGTACTAAATGCCTCTTTCCATTTTCATATCTTTTTGATGCTGCTCACTGGTAACAGAACACAAGCACATGGTTACCAACAAAACAGAAACTAACAATGATCTCAGATATGAGAGCAGAGATTAAGCACTCATCTGTCACCTATGGGTTATGATCCTCATAATGTCTCAAAATCCCAGAGAAAGTTCCTTCAGGAAGATTTATCTGCCTGTGAGAAACAGGACAGTGGTAATAAGAGATCTGTTCTCTATCAGCATGTTATTGTCTTCTTGTTCCCAACAGTTCCACAGTAAACTAGACAATGGACTGCAGTGAAACCTGAAGAGGAGATATAATCAGCAAGATTCCCCAGGCTGCTTAACAGAAAGATCATTACCTAAAGATGCTGCAGGCTTCCCAGATGACAGTCTCAACATCCAAGGCCTTTACTGAGCACCTCTCTCCTACAATCCATGCTCTTCCTTTTAGATTTCAACATCTACTTGCTAAGCCTGAGATGCACCCTTAATTCATGCTACAAAGCTACTACAGTATCTTGAAATCAAATATGATAGGCATCATTGGAGTTATAAAAGGTAAGATTCGCTGGAATCTTCAGGACTATATTGTTTCAGAAGCTTGATGAACTTAAAAAAAAATATATCAATTCTTTAAGAACTTTTCAGCCTGCAGTTGTGACACTGATGAAAAAATTAATATAAAACAGATGTAGTAGTTAAACAGAATAGCTTTCCACAAATACTCGTCTCAGATTATCAATTGAAGAATTTTCCAGGCTTTGCAAACCATACTATAAAGCAATAATAGCAATACAACGAGTCTCAGCCCATCAGTGCTTCTCATTTCATCAAGGATCAGTTATGAAACCAAGCAACCAGATCACTGACAATTAAAGCTGCTTGATAAAACTGGTTACAGTTATTTTGACAGCCCTTCATCTGAAAAAGTTGTTCAGCATAATTTACTCTTGCCAAACCCCTGAAATATTCTATGCCCATTTTGCAGATAATAGGTACACACAGCTAAGGGGACAAAAATCACACAGTAAGTACACAGGGAGCTGAACACAGAAGCAAAAGGTCCCAAGACCCAGGTCTGTTCTCCATCCTAGCAAAATCATCTTTCTACACACATATAAAAATTTTTCAGTCTAGAGATACATCAATAACAAGGAGTTAATACATATGAAAGTAATAGTTCTAAGTATACCAGACACATCAGTAAATAAATACCCTAATCTGAAGGGGATTTTAGAATCTCTTTCAATACGTAGTGATCACTCTCTAAATAAATATAAGTGGAAGGATTCTTTAAGAAAGGATTAACCTCCCAAGTCTATGTAACTGAGATTCTGAATCATTCACCCTGGAAAGAGAGTTTTGACAGCTTCTATTACAAGGGAGTTTATGCAGATATTTTCGTACTAGTTGGCTCTTATCTCTCTGTGGCTGTTTCACTCAAGGCAACACGCAGAAACACAGCTCAGCTTTCATTTTCCACCTCATCCCTTAATCCCCCTGAATTCTATTGTGTTTATCACTTCATCAGGAACCCAGAGAGGCTGATTGGGCCAGAGAAATTGTATTTACGATCTTCTTGAAGAAGCAGCACTCTGTATATGAATAATAAATCAACAGGCGAGCTTTGTCAATTTTTGTGAAAATGGGAAGTTTGTGAGCCATTTAATGTGATCTTAATAGAGCAGGCCTTGCTTTCTCTTCAAAGCATGCACTGTGACTTTTTCCAATCGTTCAGGCCCTGAACTGCATTTTCCCTGTCCAAAGAACACACTACATTTCCCAAAGCTACATGACATGAGACAGCAATATTCCTTTCATTAATTTGTGTTGCTGTATATTTAAAAGAAATTTTGTGCTACGTACTAAGAAAGAAACCAGAAATCCGAGTGCTGGCTCCCATAGTGACATTTTCCATACCAGTTAATTATTGAATTTGTTGCTATAAGAGCTTTGTCATATTCAAATGGCAGCAAGCAGTGGGTTATCTTCAGTGTGTTACCAACAACACATCTAATTACTGCACCCTACTCAGTCAGGGCAAAACCCCTACAGCTCTTACCTATGCAATAACAGCATAATTGACTGCTTCAACAGTCACAGAATTAGACTCTGGATGTTTCTATTAGTTAAAAACTGAAGCTTCCATTTTCCTGATTTATTTTCCTTTTCTCTTTTCACTGTTGTTCTGTTGGACACTTGGTGGTTGAGTTTGAAATATTTTCATAACTCAGCTCTTTTACCAAAAGTATTTCCTTTGTTCAACCATTTTGGTCTTTCTTTTGTTTGCTGAACACTTCCATTTCTTCAAGCTTTCTTTCGCTTTGTTGTAAAATGTTAGAACAATAAAGACATTCTGATACATATTCTGATATTTACCAGCATGAAATGAGAGCTTCCCTAACATCCATAGATAAATATTAGATCTTAGAAAAAATTTACTAGGGATCTAGATTAAACAAGACCTTGGAAGTTCACCTCATTTCTTTGCCTTCCAGTGCTGTAAAAATGGAGGACTCAACTAACGGGTAGATCTAATGCAGGATTAACTTAAAAGGATCTGATTTTATCTGAAGGACTAAACCCAAGCTATTTGTTATCTACAAGGTACAAAGAATAAAAGAAAATTAAAAAAAAAAATAAAAAGAGCTTTCAATATGAAAGATGTCAACTTACACATTTGCATAGGTTAAATACCTGGTAATTTGTTGCTGAATGATATGGTATATTCTAAGGATCATTTACACCTGTTCACTGCTCAATCATTAGTTGATTATGAATAAACTCAGCAAACAAATCCAAGCTACTGTCTTCTGTCAGTGGAACCACTTTAGCATTCTTCATCGTGTGGAATTTGTTTATTTCTACCAGACCTTTCTCAATGAGCAAAATTCTAGGCCAGTATTTCCCAAACTGCTTACCCTGTGATTGCCATTCCTGACCTTACTGCTTTCCAGCTGCTGACCAAGCTACCTCTGGAACTGGAAATCACTGCTACGCTACTCCCAACGTTATTAGCCCTATCAACAAGTAGAGGTTTCTATACAGTGCTTTCCCAGAAATAACACACTATGCACTAATTCACACTATGCAGTAGACATAGTAGTTCAGTAAGAACTACCTAAGAGATTTCAAGTATAACATTTCACTTTGATTTCAAAATAAATACTATGTTCTCATTCCTTCTGGTACCCACCTTGTGGCCTCACACTCATTCCTCACATAAGGCACAGAACAACTTTGGGAATCCTTTCTTTATCAGTCTGTGGGTCTGAGTCAGCCAGCCTTTCCCTAAGCTCTCTTGCAGATGGGCACTGCAGCAGCATCTGCTGATGCTGCTGTCTGTGGCAGCTCTTCAAAGTACGCCATCTGAGCACTGCGGTATTTTCCCAGAATGCACAAATACCAAAAAAGAGTGTGCTGTGTTCAGTGGGTTCCAAAGTCCAAGCAAATTGTAGTAACCAAATGAGTAACCAGTTAAAATACTGGACTTCAAGATGTCTTTTTGTGTATTGCTGAGGGGTCTAATATAATAATTTGCAGGAAAACAAAGAAATAAAAATATCTCCTGCATCTAGAAATGTAATGAAAGGCTAGCAGAACTGCTACAAGGAAAATATCTCCTCAGTTTGTCATTTGAGATTTATGTCTGACAACAGAAGCAAAACATCATGAGGAAGTGCATGGAGTAGCTGACTATTGATCAGTAAGGGTGTTGAGGAGTTGCAACAGCATTCATTTTTAAAAAAAGATGGTACGGTGGTTTTCATGAGAAGACCCTTACATCTCTTGACTGAAGTCATTAGATGATTTCAACACCTACAAATTAAGCACTGCAACCCTTGACTTTTGAGTCCCACAGCTGGAATGCAGAATCCAGAGGTGAGAAGTATCAATCTGAACCTGTAAGTTAACAAGGACCTTATGAACAAGTCACCCACTTTGCGCTAGCAAAGGTTTTTAGGCAGGATGTAGAAGATGAGCTCAATCCTTACAGCTGAAAGTTAAAAAACAAGCCTGTCAAAAACAATTGTATCTACTTAGTTTCAAGGAAGCGTTTGGTTCTGGTAGATTCTTTGGCAGTTGTAAATGAGGTCTCTCTAGTCCAGAGAAGCAGAGGATTTTAGACAGAGGGTCTCTTCACGGTTTCCCAGTTGGACAGGTCGATGTGCTTTCCACTGCCTAATTTAAATCCTGTTTATAGTGACACTTAGCACTTCAGAAAAGTAACTTGGCATTCTAGCTTTTCAGGGAGCCAGAGGCTCAAAATTTAGGTGCTGCAGTGCACTTACTAACTTTTACATACCCCAACGGCTTCACACATTTGGTTTTGCTTACTCCACATCCAAACTATGCAGGATCCTTTGCAGGATATGCAGTTATTTTGCAGGCAGATTTTACCTGGATACACATGGCTGTTCATTAGAACAAATGCATATTAGTTTTTTCTAAAACAAGTGGCACTTATAGAACAGCCAATACATTAAACAATGTAATTTTTCCTGTTTATAGGGAAACATAATAGTATGCTACAGGTTTGTATCAAGCAATTGGTACAAATCGATTCATTTTTGTACCAAAATACCAAAATATTTTACCAAAGGACAGGTTTAGGTTTTAGTTTTATTTCTAGTATATTACAAATAGTTGTACAATATATTAAAAAAATATTATTAACAGCAAGGACAGACATTTCTACCCAGGTATACGAGGTTAAATCAATCAATGGCTTTGATTTTCTTTTCTGTTAAGCCCTTAATGGCTTAGATTCCTGCCTGAGATCACCTGAGGCAGAGGGAAAAGTGCAGTTTATAGCAATACTAATTTATAGACCCATTTATGAATAAATTAAAGTTAATTTTAGCTTCCTAATAAACATGGCTTACTTACATTCACCAGCTCTCTATACCCTTATTTTCAAATCTACATGTGATGCATCTTATAAGCAGCAAGTATATTCTTCTTTTGTAATCCCAGTTTAGGCTTCAAAACAATCAAAACAAAGATAAATTCTGAGAACCCCGGTCAAAGGTTTTTACAACAGGAGATACTTCTCTAATATTCTCTTTTTCTTTTCCCACAGAACAATTATCAACCTCTCTACCCATACAGACATAAGATACTTGGACTCATTTAGATCCCAGGATCTCCAAAAATACATAGGCGTATCACATGGAACAAGAATCAGTAAAGATCATAGATGCCTTCTGTAACCAGTACAAAGATGATAGCTTTGCAGGTGACTGGGTCTCTATGTAACACCTGTGACACTCAGTAGACAGTAAACAGGTCTATATGAATATTCTGCATTCAATAAAATGCGTAAGCAGTCCTGGAAGGAACTTATCTGAACCTCTTCTAGTGAATGAGCAAGTCAGAGTGCACAGGGTTATGCGTTTTCTCCCCTCCAGTGATAATCCTTTGCCTGAGCCCCTTGTCACAGAGTAAAACACTTTCAAGAGAATGGCTAGTGCTTTCCTATTTTATTTCTTGGCCCCATTCAGCAATTGCAGTACTCTTACAGGTGGTATATTTGAATTCACTGACTGCTAAGGGGAGTTTTGACCCTGCACTTATCACACCCCAGACCATTCTACGATTTCTGGATATTTGCTTCTTCCCATTGCGTGCAGAGCTCACTTCACATGTCAAGCTCTTAAGGGGCTACAGGATGACTTTAGTCCCCATGTTTTAAAAGATGGAGCTTACCAACCGCATGCAGTTCTGTGTACCAACACAAGCAGAATTCAAGAAGCCATCTAAAAAGAGATCCCCATTACTGTTTAGTTCATTTAGTCACCTCAGTTTTTCCCTGAATCTTACTTTATAGCTTACATTTTCATTTGTTGAATTTCTGCTTCATTTGATCTCAGATCAGTCAACACATTTATGAGCCCAAGACAGTGTCAGTCACAGAAGTGGGGGTCACTGTTGTTTACAAAGGTTCACATGAAACTCATTATCAAAAGATTTTGAAAACATCACCACGAACTCCAGTTTCACTTGGAAGCACCCAAATGAGCTTAAAAGGCCTGATATTTTAGGCAAGAAAGAGATGTCATACTCTAAAATTAGTCACTAGGTTTGTAGGAGAAAAATGTCATTGATATTTAATGTTAACAGGAAAGTACCTGTATTATGTCTGAGAGTATAATATATTCAAGGCTGAAATAGAGTTTTTGTGAAGTCAGACCACATCCAGTACTCTCTTCCTCAAAAAACCTTATCCTGAGCATGTGTTTAATTTGCTTCCACTATGGTCTATAACATATTTTGCCTTCACATCTCCAATGCTGAAAGCTGACATAAGAAAGATCAGGGCAAGACAACTACTGCTCTGAACCTTTTTCTTTCAGTATGGATACGTAAGATACATAGTGGCCCTATGAGAGAATTAATAGTTGGTAGAATGTGGTCTTTGCAGATATTATGTCTTCCATGCAAATAAAAACAGGACAAAGGGAAATTCTGCACATAATCTAGAAAGAATGTATTTCTAATTCTCTTTGTTGTTGTGATTTAGTACTTCAAAGGAGGCAGGCAGACAAGTAAACAACTCAGGCAACTGACTGGCTGTTTTCCACAGCCCTTTGCAGACACAGGGGAAGTTGAGTGTTTGCTTCTTTACCTCCAATTACCATAACCAATTTGCTACTAATCACTTCAGTTAGACCATCTCAAAAGTCAGTTGAACTCAGTGGAGCTGATGGATCACACAGCTTAAATCACACGAAGAATCAGGCTGAACTTCTGATCTTTCCGGTTCAAACATTTTAAAAGAGACATTTCTTTGCAGATAGTTCTGAAACAAGAAGAAATTTAAAACACCCCATGACAGAGATGGAATTTGAATGCTGTAATACCTTACTGGAAGTGACTCTTTTGTAACTAAAGAGAAACAAGTTTTCATGGAAATAAAGAAAAATATGATGATGGACATGCATTAAAGAACACTGCAATGTGAATCCAAAACTCAACATAAGCAGGAGTATCATTTTAATGTGTGGTCTAGCACCCGAGCTCTTAGTTGAAACCAGCAGAAATCCATTTGGCAAGAGATACCAGCCAATACCATTTTCTTTCAGCTTCATCCAGGCATGAAGAATTCAGAATCACAACTGTCTTTTGTCATAGCAGCCCAAACCAGCTGCATGTCCACCACCAGACTTTCTTATTTTCCACATACCTAACCCAGAAATCTCACTGGCTAAAAACTGAGATATCAGCAGACAAAACGTTCCTTCTGCGTTTAGTATTTTGATGGAGGAACAAAACCACTGTTGACTAAAGAAACCAATTACCACATCTATTTTTCTGCAATTCATTAATGCTTCTTACAACAGCAGAATTTTAGAGCTCAGGAAGGAAGGTGCACATACACTGATTTCCTTCAATATGTTATTTACTTTACTTAATTAGAAAATTAATCTTTCTTTCAATGCCTGATATGTAGTAGACTGTGTTGCAAAAGCACAGAGGAAAACCTAAGGTAGGAGTTTTGGTGTTCCTGGAAGCTCCCAGGTGCTCAACATATCTAACCAAATCAACTGGGCTCTTAAGTTTACTAATCTAATTTACTTCTCATGTTCATAAAGAAGCCTACAATTCTGACGGCACACTAAAGTCAGAGCACACTAAACTTCAGCACTTTCTTAATGCAAATATCTTACTAAGTCCCATATATGTTTAGATCTTTAATGGATGGAGGCCTAAATCTTCCTGCAATAAAACAAAAAGGAGGAAGAGAATTATAGCATAGAGGCTGTACACACTGTGTACAGTGATTAATGGGATTTGATTTTGATTTGTCTTTCTTTCTGAATAATGTCTCCACCATTTTCTGGCAAGTCAATTGAAACTGAATTAAAAGCTTTTCAACAATGCTGAAAAAACTAATAACAACCACAGAAAACGTCTTCTATGTCATATCTATTTAACTCAAACTAAACAGTTGTTTCACTTGATATGTTTATTTTACCTCCTTGCTGATCATATCACACTTTAAATGAAAAATTGTTTCAGCTTCAAACTGAAATGTTAAGGAATTTTGTGGTAGAAAAAATTCAAAAGAAAATAAGCTTGCATTTCCAAAGCAAAATATCCTTTCAAGTATGTGAAGATGAAATGTTTCATTGTTTTCAGGAATTTCCATTTTTTTCATCTGAATTATTAATCAAACATAACTCAATTTTTTTATAAAACTGAAATTTGTCATTTACCTCTGAAATATAGTCCAAATCTGGTTACATGATTATTCAAGAAAGGCCTAAATATAACTATATAAATGAATTATTTTGACATAGTAAGTTCCTATTGCTTGTGGAATCTTAGTAGTCTGGATAAGCACAATATTTTGCCTATATATTATTTCCTTATCTAGGGGGCTTTGCAACTGCAAACATCCGCTACAGGTATGGTTCAAGAGCAGAAAGAAAACCTAATGCCAGTTGTGGAAATTCTTTCACAGCATTTTGCATGTATATGAAACAACAAAACAGGGACTCTGTTCTACCGGAACTGCTTTGGGGGGACAGAAGCTGAAGTTTGGCAAATTTAGTTTGGAAACGAACCATAATTAACTACTGAAACAATGCAGCTTGGACGCAGGCCAATTGTCTTCCAAAAAAACCAAACCCAACAACAACACCAAAAAAAAAAAAAAAACCCTAACCAACACAGACTAAAGAAGAAATCACAGTTAAGTACTTAAAGCAAAATGTGTTTGAAATGTGTTTGTACATAATTTAGCCCAAGTTGTTAGTACAGGATACTATTTTTTTTCCAGTTAATTTAACATTTCTGTCTTTTATTACCTCTATTTCTATACCTTTACCCCCTCCACAGTTGTTCTGCTGTTTGGATTAGCATCTTCGAAGTTTTCTGCAATAGCTTATGTCACCCACATCTTTTATATGGCATTCCATCCCCTCAAAATGAGGCATTATTAATAAATGTATACCAACTCCAGAAGTATTTTTGAATTAGTTGATTTCAACATAGAAGAAGAGAATGACTGTTGAAAACAAAGCCTACAGCAAGTTAGTACCTTACGCAACTGTGACTGTCATCATGACCTCTACTGAAACAAAGCATATGCATTGTCATTTCTCACATTTCTTTGGCTTTGGTATTACTCTAAAATCTGTTAACAGGTGGCTTTTAAAGGAATTAATTAAAAACATTTTCCCTGAAACTGTTTTATTGCTTTTAAATGCACGTGAAACAAGAATCATACTAATTTGTTTCAATACTGCTAAATACAAGGTTCCTTTTCAGATATTTAATTTTAATTGGTCAGTTTAAAGAAGCTTTACACATGTAGAAAGTTTAAAATGTTGTTTGTTAAATACTGTGGTTATAATTCATTTAAAAATCCTATTATGTTTGGTTACACAAGACTGCATTTAATATACTTAAAGATGCAGTACTCCTTAGCTGTGACATATTTATGGGCTGCACATTAAAAAGTTTATAAAATAAGGCAATATATTCTCAGTGTCAAACAGCTCTCAATGAAGACAATTATTCAGACTGTCTGTTTGTAATTAGGTATGAAATAATTTATGATTATGAAGATAAGTAAGTTTTTGTAGAATACTGTATTTTTTTACAGAAAGGTTCCCATAATGTAGCCAAAGTTCATAAATTACTCACCTTAGATTTCAGGCAGATTTCTTGTGGAATTAATAAACATATGGATTCAATCTCAATAGCGTGGGTCACAAATAACAAACAGGAAGCATGCTACCAAGGGATCCTCCAGAAACTACCAAAAATAAATCCAGGCTTGACATTGATTGATCTGGAATTGGGAACTGATACAGTCTGTACCCCTTAGAAAATTGGTGAGGACAGAACCTCAAAAGGTTCATCTTAGACAAAGATTCAAAGGTTTGGTGCTTATCTGTTTTCTAGCTGGTTTTATCCGCTAGTCTACAAACCAAGCTGGGAACCTTTCATGATCAGACTCTCTTCTAAGATTGCCATTGAAGCTTCGCACAGGCTACATGTCCTGCAAATATAGCATCTATCATGACATTATAAGCCTTTGGTGACAACAAAAGTTGCATAGTGAAAGATTTTATCTTAGCCATATGAGATTCAAAGAAACAGACAGTCTAAGTAAGTTTAATTTATTTGATCCATTCTTTTCATCTAACTTTTTATGTGCATTAGTGGAGTTTACATCTCCTTATAAGGCCTAAATATTACAATATTAGGGGCAGAATGGAAACCCACCCAGTGGTTCAGGAAAATAAAGCTGCATGGCAGGATGCTTGTCCTATTTTGCCTTTATTTAGGACCACAGAAAGGCTCCATCAAGGATGTTCTTAGCTATGTCCCACAGAGAGAGAAGGAGGCAGGCTGAGAAACCACAGCAGCTTCCACCTCCATGCAAAGCCCTTTGATGATTTCAGCCAGAGGTTCTTGTGCAGCAGTAGTCAAAACCACACAAATAAGGTGCAAATAAGAAGAAATTTAATCCTAAAAAGCTCCACAGAGAAACTGGCTGCACAATTAAGATATGGCATAAATCTCTTAAAAGTTTTCTAGAGGTGCTCATTTTACATGTAGATTAAATCCCTATCAATTTGACTATTAAGGAGTTACTTGTTTTCCATAGTCATGCAAAGAATTTGGAATAATTAAAATTAAAACAGCTTTTCTTGCTACTCAGAAAATGACAATTTTTAAAGGTATTAAAGTCACCCTACTGGAAAAAAGGTCACCTCTGACATTAAAATAAGTCTCAGAAATTCTACCTAACATGTAAGGTTTTTTTCCCTGTAAAATTACCAGTTTCAAAAAAAAGAGGGGCTGGTAATGAATGTACTTCTTCAACCATGACAATAGTATTGCTACTTCATTCTCATAATGTTATGGGACCCCAGGCAGCTCCCAACTTCATCCTGGAATGATGGCATATTTCATGATTATGTCCAACTCTGGCAGATAAGAGCATTTATATGCTAATAACAGCAATATGGGTAGCTCTAGAATTTCACCATAAGCAGTGAAGCTTTTAATCACAATAAGCCTTATGGGTCCAATTTATCTACTTAAGAAAAAAAAAAAAGAAAAAAAAAAAAAAAGAAAAGATCATAATACCTACATAGGTGTTCCTAAACGTATTTCTTTTACATCAACTTTTAGGGCCCCGTAAAATATGAAATGAATGGGAAATGAAAGTATTGGTACCTCAGAGGACTGGATTATTAATCAGAGGTGGATTATACATAACTTCTCCAAATCACAAGAGAAAATGAAAGCTATGTCATGCTGACTACGTGGTGTTTAGGTAAATGGAGAACCAAAAGCTACTCCAGGAACCCACCAAATCATCTTTCTAGAGGAAAAATTAATCTACAGAACAACTGGAATTTAACAGGCTTTAAAGGAACACAACTCTCCTTAACACTCACCATGCTGCCTGTAAAAAGTTTTTGGTCTGTTTATACCAGTAACTATTAGGAGTATGCCTTTTTTATAGTTGACAGCATTGTGTATCCAGGTGGTCTCACTGTTTCAATTCCATGTTCAGTTAAGACCCATCTGGCACAGAAACTCACTTGTAATTCTGCCATCGTGTTGCTGTGGGCTGACTTCAAGAGCACAATAGCAATTTAAGCTTCCTGCCACGAGGGTTGCTGGACAGTGGCTTGCACCAAGGGGGGGATTAAAAAGGGAAAGAAAAAGAATTGGAGCAGTGTTCACATCATCTGTTATAGGGAGCAAACTTAATTTCAGTGAACTTATGTAACATCCCACCTCTCTCCATTAGCTGAACCACTAAATCAATTGTTTGCTTTGAAACATTCATTCACAGATGTGCTTTAAAAATTCCTCACACAGTCTTCTGGATATACTTCAAAAGTATCTGCTAGATGTGGTAGAAATGTGAGAAATAGCAGTTCAGTATTGCTCACACAAATGACAAATGTTACAAGCACACAAAAAAATAACATAAGCAAACCAGATCCCAATAGTTTCTTTTAAATACATGGAGCAAATGAAGCCTAGCCTGTAATTAGATTCCTAAAGAGTACTACAAATAGCAAAAACTGACAGCTTGTTGCTTAGATTATATAGGTACTAACTCCAGTCTCCTCTAGAAAGGATAACGATAGGCAGTA
Organism: Thinocorus orbignyianus; assembly: GCA_013400375.1. Classification (NCBI taxonomy): domain Eukaryota; kingdom Metazoa; phylum Chordata; class Aves; order Ciconiiformes; family Thinocoridae; genus Thinocorus; species Thinocorus orbignyianus. Next base: position 456,992 of record VXBW01001765.1, read on the forward strand.
GAGAAAGTTAATACCTTGAACAGAATCTTCTGAGGCAAAATCCAGAGTTTTCCTAGGCTTTCATCTTCAGTTTTCTTGGAGGCCTGATTTACCTCCATCTCTCTGGAGGTAAAAAAAAAAAAAAAAAGAAGGTTGGTCCTGGCAGGGAGGTCATTCCTACAGTTTTCCTCTTAAAGGTGTCCTAATTAGACAATAAGAACTTCCCCAACACAAGAGACTCCACAGCTAGCTCTGAGTGGGAACAGCTCACCAAGTGTGGTGCTACTGTCCTTTAAGTATTTGTAATCACTGATTAGTACAGGTGGACACTCGACCTTTCAAAGATCCTCTAGGGTTAGATATAATGGCTCTCTTTAAGGCCATCTAATTCGTGACAGAAACCAATATACTTCCTCAGTAATAAAGATCAAGAAATACAAAGAAAATATATTCCTTCCCTTCCTCCATTAAAATCTTTTCAGGATCCAACATTGCATATCCTAAATTGCAATCAAAAGAACATGGTATTAGTACAATTTTTTTTTAGATCTGGAGATAAGAAGCAACACTAAAATCTGACTCAAACTACTCAAACCAACAATCTCCTTAATACACAGCTCATCTAGATTGCCCATTGCCAGCCTGAAGGTTGGGTCAAACATCAAGGCATAACTCCTACCTGCAGTTTCTAACAGCAAAGGCAACAACTGTTATCTGATGGCTGGGAAAATCTTGACCCAGCACACAGCTACTTTGTTAGCAGGGCTTGCACCGCATGAATCCCACCAAAAATAAACTGAGATTACCCTAAAATATTGAGCCAATATACTCTAGTGCCAGCCTCTAAGGCTTTCAGCTACCATAGTGATTGCAACATTATAGTAACCCGGAGAGAATAAAAAGGTAAGATTTACTATTTACATTCCAGCTGAACAACAGCAGGAATAACAAAGAAAACCACACACAGCAGATGTTTTGCAAGTCATTAATGCAGTTCGGGAAGATGCTCAGGTATCACAGTGATATAAGGACTACAGACTTTGATAAAATCCATGGTAAGAAAGAACTCTCACAAGATGTTTTTGACAATTTTTCAATCCTTAAAATGGCTTAAAGTGCTCACATGCCATGAGCGAGAATTTGAACTTCTTGGTTGCCATCAAAGAAAAACACTTAGAGAGTCACCCCACAGGATCTTAAATCATGCAACAGCTATGTAATATGCACAGCTGAACTCTGGTTATCCTTATTAAACAACTTGTTAGCAGTCAATGAGAATTTAAATTACAATCTTCTTCCATTTAAATGCATAATTAGGAAACTTAATTTGAACCATTATTTTACATGAGCCAAACCACTAAAATAAAATGACTTGTCATTATTTTAAGGAGATAAAATTGTGAAAAATAGCTTAAAAGCTCAGAATAATCCAAACTCAGTTTGCTTTTATCTTTTTTCCTCTGACAGGAGTCATTGGTTGGCAGTACTACAACTAAACTGTGATTGCCATAGTCCACAGCTGGCCTTGTGTTATTTGTCCTTTTTGATGTGTTTTATCCAGTGTGAACATTCATTGGAAATTCTTGATCTGATTTAAATGATCTTGTGATTGAATTTTGGTGTAACTAAAGAGTTGCACGGATATAGTTGCACAATTGCAAAGGACTAATAAAAAAGTGAAAAAATTAGGCTACTTTTGAAACACAAACGTACTTGCCTAAAAATTATCCTTTCCCTTTTATTCATTTCCACTTCAAGGCCAAGTGCTAGGTCTTGCACTTGGGTCACACCAACTCCATGCAGCACTACAGGTTTGAGGAAGAGTGGCTGGAAAGCTGCCGGTGGAAAAGGACCCAGGGATATTGGTTGACAGCCAGCTGAATATGAGCCAGCAGTGTGCCCAGGTGGCCAAGAAGGCCAATATCCTGATTTGTATCAGAAATAGTGTGGCCAGCAGGACCAGGGAAGTGATTCCCCCCCTGTATTCATCACTGGTGAGGCTGCACCTCACTACAGGAAAGACATTGAGGTACTGGAGCAGGTCTAGAGAAAGGCAACAAAGGCAGTGAGGGGTCTGGAGAACAAGACTTATGAAGAGAGTCTGAAGGAACTGGGGTTGTTCAGCCTGGAGAAAAGGAGGCCGAGGGGAGACCTTGTCACTCTCTACAACTACCAGAAAGGAGCTTGTAGCGAGGTGGGGTTTGGTCTCCTCTTAGGCATAAAAAGAAATAGAAGAAAAGGAAATGGCCTGAAGTTGTGCAAGGGATGGTTTAAATTTGATATTAGAAACAATTTCTTCACCAAATGGGTTGTCAAGCATTGCAACAAGCTGCCAAGGGAAGCGGATAAGTCACTATCCCTGAAGGTTTACAAAAGACCTCTAGATGTAGCACTTACGGACATGGTTTAGTGGTGGGCTTATCAATGTTAGGTTAACAGTTGGACTTGATGATCTTAAAAGTCTATCCAAACCTAATTGATTCTGTGATTCTATGATTGATTTTCATATGTATAACCTTCAATTTTCCATATGCATATAGAAATGTGGTAATGGAACAGAAGATTTACTCTCCTCACTGGAAAACCTCTGCGTAGAAAGATTTTTTCAGCCTATGGATGCATCCAGGAGAAAACTCATCTCAGAAGACACATGCTCTGACCACCCTGTCACAGAGCCCAGCAATGTGGCCTGAAAGGTATTCTTCAAAGCATTTTAAAGGCTGGAGTTAAGGAGTCAATTAATTATAGTTATTGTGCAGGCCACAGGAAACTGGAAGAGGAAGCAAAAAGTAGATAAATAGAACGAGGCAAGTAAATAAGCAATTTTGAAACAAATTTTTGGAGAAGTCTGAAAACTTCACGGTACCTGAATTCAGAGGCTCATGTACAATAAATGTATGTATTTCTTCTACTCTTCTCCAAAACTATTTATCTATCCTTCTTCATTTCCAAATAAAATTAAATAAACACATTTCCAGTAGTGCAAAAGCATGAAAACTTTAGTATAAGAGGTGTAAAGTTTCCCACTTCTGAGCAAGTAAATTTGAAATGTTAGAGTAGAAACAGTTTTATAACATTATCTGCAATGGTCACTTCTGCTTCTGTAATGAGGATTCTAGTGATAACACAGCAAATCCCAAATGATTTCTGCTTGTACAGATTTGCAGTATTACAAATGGAGCCAGATAGACCATACAGTCATGCTTCAGCTGCATGAATGTCTCAGATTAGCCCGTTCTAATGACAGATATTCAAGACCTGACACTGCCTTTGCTCAAAGCGATGCTTAGGGAAAGGTTTGAATCCCTGCTACTTTTCAGTTCTTATTTTTTTTGCAGATGATTCAGTACTTTGAGGATCTTACTTGGGTTGATGTTCAGCACCAGACAGAATGAAAAGTTTTTTGAGATAAAACTTCCTTGGATGATAACATTTCAAGCCCAAGCGTTATGCCACTGGCAGAAATAAAATGTTTATCCCAAAGCCAGTTATTTATTTTATATTTTAAGAGATTGCAGCCCTTAAGAACTACAGCTCAGTGCTTATCCGCTCAGAAGCACACACTTGAATGAAAACAGGATGGAATCAACAAAACTGCAAGGAAGAAGAGCCAAACTCTCCTTTGGTGTAAAACTGTTTCCACGGACCTAAACTGATATATAGCAGCTGACGTTTTGGCTTGTGCATTTTTGGAAGAAAAAAAAAAAAGCCACAATTCTCTCAGACTCTAGTTCCAGTCTCTGGTGACACAGTGGCATTTGAGAATCTTTCTTTTTAAACACCTTGTAATTGCCTTTGAAATCTATTAATATGTAAAAGAGAAACAAGCAATATATCAACTGACTGATTTGTTCAAACAAAGCTTCACAGCACCAGTAGCACACAGATGACAAGGCACGTTCGTGTGGCTTTACACCGCTGAGGCTGTAGATAGGAAGACCACTGCAGTTACACACAATAAAGTTTCATAGTGTCTTAGGATGAATCAACACCATCATCTTGTAAAACTTGTAGAAGTGGAAAGCTATCAATATTCTCATCACAGTCTTCCATTTTATGCCATAATGTAAGCCACCATGCTGACACTACAAATGCTGTATTTGTGTTCTAAGTAATGTTTCTATTGTCTGGCTTTCCTATTTGTTCTCTCCACACAGTTAAAACATCTGCCCAAATCCTCTTCAAGCAGTATTATTGTTTCTTGCCTTGTTAAAGACAGTCTCTCCTCCCTTACAGGTCCTTGGAACTCTACTGCAAGGAACATTACTTAAGCTACATCAGTTCTCTTTTGCCATTTCTCTACTCATCCCCTGTATTCTTTCTCTTCACTGACATGGCCCCTCATAGCCCATTTCCTCTCTAATTTCTATTTCTTGTTGCATATCAGCCTATGATGCCAGACTCCTTTATACCACTGGGCCTTTTAGAGTGTCACTCTGTAAATGAAGGAGTCTGCATTGATATCAAAACCATTCCCTAGCTTGGGACTGTCAAACAAAATGTGATGTCCTCTGCTACCATTCTAAAAATATCTCTCTTCTCCTTCTGTGCATCTTACATACCTAAACTAAGTTATGCAAGTCCTTGCTTCTCATAGGAATAAGAAGTAACCCGCACTACCTACATTTCAGTCTATTAAAATATGTAATGACCTCACCTATAAGCTGAAAAAAAAAAAAAAAAATGGAGAATCTCTACTTTATTAAAGTCAGAGTAATGACAATGACTGTTAGCCAATCTTGGAACTGAGTATTCATGTAAAATTTGCATACACGTTGGAATGTGCACAGAAGTGGAACTGCTCTGCTTCGTTTAACCAACACTGTGTCTCCAATACTACATGGTGACTGCTATGCTTGTTGGAGTCCTGGGTACTTAACATCTTATTTCAGGCCAAAGGAACCTGATTAACAAATAATCCAGAGCTAAATTTATCCCTTAAATTAACACTTGTATTTGTCTTGATCTCAGCTTCTGTTGCTGTTACTTGTACCGCTGAAGAAAGCAGTTATTTAAAAATCTTCTGTTTATTATCTGAGTTTTGTTTATGGATTTCATTCCTATTTGATGCTAAAGACAGGTTGCTTAGTTACCTTTTGTGAATAAATAATTTCCTGCAACATAGTTGTCCCTTAATGAGTAGTGCTAAAAGGTAACATTTTTTAAGCAGGGACTTTTCTACTCTTCTGAAATGTAACCAATAAATTAAAAATCAAGTTTCCTTAAGTATGTTCATGTCTACAAGGCACAGAGAAAACAAGTGGAAGAAAAAAAAAGAAAGAATTGAACTTCAGAAGAGGCAACTCATGCTAATATTCTAGTATATTTCAAGGCAGATTAGGCACAAATTAAATTTTGCACTAGGTTTGCATAGCTGTTACTGCTCCATTTGAATCTAGGGGATTTGATTAATTTGAATTATTTAGGTGCTGCACGACTAGCGCCAAAGTAGTTGATTGCATTCTTGATTGAGTTACAGTATATTTGTATGGGTACATGCAGCCACTGTTATTATTCTTATATTAAGGCCAAATAAATGTGCCCTTTTGATAGGAAATGGTGTCTTTGATCTTTCTTTCGTATCATGTTATTAAAGATTTTTCTTAGGATACAATGAAATCAGGCTGAAGGGGAAAAAAATAAAAATAATTTGCTGAGCACCAATGCTTCAATTAATTAACTTCTGTTTCTGAAAATAGCCATAAGTGAAAGAATCAAACTATTATGTAGTAGATGAATGATCAGCAAATGCTCAGACTCATCTGTCATGGTCTAGTTTCGTAGCCTGACAAGAAAAATGAAGCCAGCATTTTCTGAATTCATAAGTTTGGGTTGTGGTTTACATAAAATCCACATTTAATTAAGAGTGGAAGCAGTGGAGAGATTGAATTCCTCTTCATTTTGGCAGTAGGGTAAAGGGCTTATCATCTGTTCTCTACAGACATGAAAGGTTAACACAAAGTGTATACATGTTTTCATGTCACCTAACCCTCGGATCAATCATGTTCTCAACCGAATGTAGCGGGTCAACATTTCTGTGGTCAGAATTTTTCATGAGGGACATGTTATTTTTCTAGGGGTTTAAACACTCGCTCTGGTCACTTATTTATTCTGCCAGGATAACCTTTCCCAAAAGAGACCCTAGAAATAAAACAGACAGTGCACTAGCAAAATGAAAACTCATTCTGTCCTCTTGGTCTTGCTTTTCTTTGCGAAGAAGAATTATTCCATGACCTTAGATAACTGTAAGTCACTGGGGAGGAGGGGCCCTTGAAAACAGGCTGCATTTCTTATGTGTCCACACTGTTCACAGCACTGTACCAATATCATAACTACATTTCTGGGAAGCAGCTTTGCTTATCCCAGCTGCATGTGTTCCTTACAGAGACATGTTACCCATAAGCAGCACTATTTATAGATCCATAGCACCCGCAAATGAAGAGACAAATATTTGAGACCTCAGGATAAGGATGAAAGTCTCTTTTGTCATAAAATCATACAGTCATGTGTATATATAAATAATAATTTCCACTGCGGAGCCTCTTCGGTGCTGCCACTGATGAGGATCAGTCAGTTCAGCCACAGTCAGCCCAGCCTGCACAGCCAACACCAGCTCCTTTCTGCTCCCTTTTTTATCAGTGTCTGTTATCAAATGTGTAGAGAAGGTTCAGCAGTAACTATTCACAAGCCAATTCTTCACTTTTAGCACTGAAATATGTCGGCCATTGCACCACTTAGAAAGCTGAGAGTAGAACACCAAACTAAATAAAGTTAGCACAGCTCCAACTTTAAAGGAAAACCTCCTCTGGAAGAAAGATCCAGCAACTGCTAAATGGCTTCTTCGGTGCATATCGCCCCAACAAGGGAATAGAACTTATCAGGAAAGTCTGCTGACACTAAGAAATTATGTTCTCTGTTAATCAGTTCACCGAGATGTAACACTTAAGCACTTAGGGGTTTGGGGATCTATCTGCTATCACTTGCAGTAGCAAAAAGCACATATTTCATACAGGCAAAACATTCCCAAACATATTTCTCATTAAATACTTCTCTTGCAACCATAGTGTAATAACATTTCATTAAAAATTTACCACTGGTTCTAGACAGGCTCTATCAAAAACAGTTCTGTTCAGTAATGAAAACTGGAATTATTGAAAAAAAAAAAAAACAAACCAACAACCTATACATTCTGTCCTGCTTCTGCACACTGATGCTAAACCACTGTACTCGTATCAGTGATATTGCCTTTCCACTCACAGCAGTGGCATGAAAAAACAACACTCTGAAACATTTCCAGAAGCCTTTCATATTTTTTCACTGCATAATTCTTACAATGCTTTTAAGCCACTACACTTCACAAGCCACATAAATGCCCTCCCGTCTCTAGAGTTGCTGTGAATATTCTTCCTTCCTGTTCTCTGATCTCCTTCACTTCGAAAACCACATTTCATCTTTACTGAAAGATGACATAGCTACAGAATAGCAAACTGAATTGCAGGTAACTGCAGGTCCAGAGCTCAAAAAAACTCAAAAAACCCCCAGAATAATTGTCACTGGATTCTGCAGCCACATACACATGTATATTCCACAAAACTGGTTTGTCTTGCCCTTAGTGAAATTTCAATGGCATATCTACCAGCAAAAATTAGACCCTCACTGAGTTGCATCTTTTGAGGTGGAAATTGTAATTTTAGAAACAGAAGCAAAACCATCATCCAACGACTTGGGGTTTTTGCACTTTTGTCCTTGCTATCTCTTTGTATAAGAAAAAAATAAACAGGTGATAATAAAAAAATATTTTAAAAAAGAAAAAAGAGAGATATGACTCCTGTCTTCTTGGGTGATGTATCAAACTCAACTGCATCAAACTCAACTGCCCTATTCATTTAGAGATGTAAGCACATATTGTAAAGTTACTAAAGAAAAATCACTTGAGGGAGAAAATAAATTTGTTAACTCTACAGACTGAATTCACATTTAAATCAACATTCAGCCAGCTTCCAAGAATGCTAAAAGACAATGATCTAACGGAAAGGCTGCACTTTAAATAAGATGTAAAATGAAGCAGTATTCAGAGGTTATGAGCCAGATCATAAAAATCCTGAAAGTCATATTTCCAAAAAGAAAAAATAAAAAAATGTATAGAGGTTAGTTTCTTTCTGATCTCTTAATCTTTAATACTCACTTGGCAATGTAGCAATGGAGAAGTGGGGGAGGGAACTAAAATGCTTTAAAGTGAAAGCTAACAAAGCAGCAGCTGGCTTCATAATTTTGAACAGCCCTGGAGGCTATCTCCTCTATTCCCATGACACTATGTTTTAAACTTTTCCCTTGTCCACACAAGGTAGAAGCTTATTTGTTCTGAACGGCAGCTGAAATTCTCAGGCCAGGACCATCTTAAAATGGCAACCTACGCTCATTCCAGTTTGATAAAGGAGGTCAATAAATGACAATGCATGCCCTCCAGTATCTCAATAGCTAGCATTTTCATATTCTAAATATGGACTTAATTACAAATCTTAGAAGGACTGTTCAGGAGGGATTCAGTGTAGAGGTTCAATCCAATCAGAGCTTAGAAACTGAGCTGGTTTCCCTATGTTGTTTGCCTCTACTGAAGTTAACAGATGTTATTCTTCTGACTCCAAGTCCTTCAGCGCCACCTTAGCACAGCGGCAAGGGTCTCCAGAGCCATGCATGAGAAGATAACATGCAGAAGAAGTTCTGGAAGTAACCCTTTTCAACTCGTCGTATGGGTCCTTTCTCTTTTCATCTGTGCCCAGTTCACAGACCCAGAAGCTCCTGGCATCAGAGGAGAAGGGTAAGCCCCAGATGCAGCCTTGGCTCTGGTCTTATCAACACCTCTGCCATGGCCTCAACTAGCTTTGACTTTGTAATAATTTGCCAAAGAAAGGAAAACACAGCCTCAATGCAAAAAGCAGTAGTACTAAGAGGTCATCTAGTACACCCCTCACACCCCTGTCCCAAGGCAGGACCAAATATACCTAATTAATTCAATCAAGCAAACATCTCTATTTTACTTCAGAACACAGTAATTTCCACGTGCTTGAACAAAAGCCAGAAATCACGAGGACAGAATAATGAGGGGTCTTCCGCTATGACTAACTTATTGTGTGTGTGCACATGTATGTGTATATATATATTTTTTTACTTATATAGATATTTATTTACTCACTTTCCTTCCAACACTCAAACTGTACTAAGCAGATTTGTGTCCGATAACCCTCTGAAATACCATCTTCTGAGCTTTTCTTTTTCAACTGGGCTGATCAAGGATCTTCAGTAGCATCTGAACGTCTTATCCCAATTGCATGGCTTTCGTCTCATCAATGGCCAATATCAAGGCAGTGGGGCTTTGAGCTGATACTTTCCTCCTCCATTCTGCTCAGTCCAGTCAAGCCAGAGTGGTTATCTTACCTTCCATTCTCCTTGTTCTTTACAAAGCATAACACCATCATATTTGGAACCATGACTACCAGAAGTGAGTCCTGTACATTGGGTTTTTAATTCATATCTGTTGACAGCACTTCTCCTCCTGAGCATGCAGTCACCTCATTCTTTCTCTGTTTCTCACCAGTTTTAAATAAATCAAGCCATTTCTCCTGTATTGATCTGACAGTTCCCCTTTAAGTAATTGTATTTTATCACAATAATGAGTAAATCAGTAAATCTAACCACTTGCCTTCCACTTAACCAGCCTCTGGGCAAGGTTAAATTGTCACTGCAGCAAAGAAGTTTTACCCTGTCCCTATGCATTTCTGCTTTGCCTGTGCTCTACAGCTGAAGCCAACAGATAACATCACCTATAAATGTCAGCTTGAGTATAATCAATCTGACCCATTTCAAATCTTTTTGGTCACAGAGCAGTTTATCCAGAGATATCTTTTAGTTTTTAAGCGTTATAGCCCAGGAGGAGACCTCTCCACTCTTCACATGCAGGGAGGAAGGCATCAAGGAATGCAAGAAAATTATAATATACTTCTCAAGGGAAACAATTTCCTTTTTTCTGAAATCAATCATAGTGGCATTCATATGAAGAAATAGCATGAAGCTTCTTCATCTCTTCCATTTATTCAGTTTATGCATCTTGCAGAAGCATTTCGGCCCTAGCAAGTTATTTTCTAGACAATGAAAACACCAAAGCATGGATAGATACAGGATTAAGCTACACTAATTAGTTGTCCAAATCAGGTAACATCTACATAGACTTTCTAATAGGTTGTAGCCCTGATTTATAAAAAGCAGTTCTAATAATTTGCTTGTACTATTTGACACTATATTTTTATTGTTAGAACCATGCTTAAGCAAATCAACTAGTGCCCTTACAGTCTGATAGAGCTTTCCTATACGTATTTGGTCTGTTTCTCTTGAATTCAAGTTTTTCATGTTTTGCCAGAGATCTGCAAAGGAAGAAGTACCCAGATTGAACAGATTGAAAAAAATATACTCAACCTCCAAGAGATTATCAATCTCACCAAAAAACCTATTTTCTTGAGATGACTAGCCAAGTTCAACATATTCTAGTTTAGCTTAAATAGAATCTGTGTTGTATCCTGCAGTAATGCTTCTTCCTTTTGTTCCTGAATTCCCGGAAACTTCTAGTCAGGGACCTGCTCCACAGAAACTATTTATTTCCAGATCTGCATTTTCATAGCCACAAACAGCAATTTGACCTCAGAAGAAAATATGAATCACTGATTTTCTATTCATTAAGTATCATATATATCTTGTACCACATTGGCCAGCTTCTTAATGAGCTGCCTTTGCCAGCACTATTGGAGAAGAATAAAAACTTGTCTTCCCTAGTCCACAGAACCAAGGGATGTCATGTAGATTGTGGAGGAACCTGATCATTAGAGAAGAGGACAAAAGCCTTGTGCAAGTTAATGACAGTGTCTAATTTTTGTAAGGCCCCCAAAGCATCTGTGAGTTTAGGATGGAGATTTTTTTCCTACTTACACCTTTGTTCTTATAAATGCCCACATTCACACTTGGGGAGGAAATTTGTGGAGTTGTTTGTCAAATCCCTGTTTGGGAAGATTAACTGAAACATTAAGGAGGTTAATCTTTAAACAATCATACTGTCTTTTCACCCCCAAATATCAATCCCAGACAGATGGGTTGATATTTTTTCACACAGGATGCCTATGTGACAGTGTCAGTTTATTTGCAGTCCATCTAATCACAACTTATAGAAAGGTGCATTGAGAGATACTGCACAAGAAATCCATATCACCCAGAATGAAAACCACCTCTCCCTGAATTCATTATGGCAATCGCCTCTGAATAACACTTAAACACAAAACAGCTGAACAGTTTTAGTTTTGCTGGTTCCACAGAACCTTCTTGTTTCAACTTAGTAGCTCAAAGAACTTTCCCTCTGCTACAGTTATTCCACTGAATAATAATAAATTTTGAGAGGGGGGAAAAAAATGGAGAAAAAGAGAAAAATATTTTCTATGTCCCTGCAGAGTATGTGGGAATTTAAAGACGCTTCTCTGATCCAAGCTGCATATAGCATATACTCACACTGTATAATCTTAAGTAATAAATATATAAATTGTTATGTATATGAAGGTGCAGAATGTTGATGAGATTTCAGTATTAGTTTTAAAAAAGTTAGTAACTACTTTTAAGGGATTATTTTACTTTAAAAAATATACAGAAAATTCAAAACAGATGGGCTGTAAAATAATTCTAAATATAAAGTCTTAAAATGGTTTCCACTACATCTATAGCTGTCACCTTGTACTTGCTGTCAGCTGAGTTTATTCATCAACGTGATTCAAATAGGATGCCTGGATGCTGCCATTTCCTTCCTCTTCTTCTTTGTTGGACACCAAAAACGCTTCGTAGATAGAAATGATCAAGTGACCAAAGGAGCTGCTGGTATTAAATTTTCAAAGTTAGATTTAGTCTGATCTTCAGACTATCACACTATATATCAAAGAATGGAAGAGGAATATCTCATTCCTAACATGGAATGGATGCAAATTTAGAACAAAAAAACATGTAAAAACGTTTGCTTTTTCAGTACCAGAATACAACAAATCCTCCTGTGTGTGCTTACATTGAGACCCAGTCCTCCATTCTGCGTATTTGTATTAACTGGCACACTACATACCTGTGCTTCCAGTCCTACCAGTTAGGGAACATGGCTAACAGAGGCCCACAACCGCTGTGAGGTTTTCCACCTCAGAAGAAACATGCAAGAAAGAAACAGATAAAATGCTTTCTCTTCCCACTTCCTATACGGAAAGAGGCGACTTACATGCAGCTTCTCAAAAAAAAAAAAAAAAAAAGGCAGCTTGAAAGTGTGCAAGAGGAGGTCATAGCTCACAAAGATAAACTGAACGGTTTTCTCAGGGCTAGAAAATCAGACTCAATGACAGAATGAGAGAGGCCAGATGTCGTGAGCCCAATTCCTCTGTGACTATAACCCCACACCGGTGATGTAGATAGATTTCCACACAGAAAGGCAAGCAATAGAAGCCCTGGATCTGTTAGCATAATTGTTCACATACTTTTTTCCAATTCTACAAACTGTTATAGAGTTTTCTACTATTTTTTTGCTTTCTGAATAATCATCCATTTACGCTAAGAAAGTGTTCTATTTGCCTTTTATGAACATAATGGCGTTTTCATCTCTATCCCTATTTTGAATTTACCGTATCTTTAGTGTTTTTCTCACAATGTTACCTTCTAATCTTTGAGATACTCTAGGTATTCTAAAATTCCTTTTTCTCCTTTCTATGCTTGCTTTGAGAAAGGCACATCAACGTTAACATTCTGAACCGAATCACATTTGTAACTTGATGTAGAGGGTTAGTCTGGGATGGGCAACTCCCCGACTCTGTCATTGTTCTAATATTAATTCTTTGTGTGATTGCAGACAAATTAAATATCTTTCCCAGTTCCCCCAGCAACCAAAGGGAGATAAAAAGCACATATTAATTAACACAACACTAAAAAGATTTTCAAAATATTCTTGTGCCAGGCGCTGTAAGCACAGATGCAGAGAAAGCAATAAAACACTGTCTCTAAATATTTTTCTCATCTGTTTCTTTATGAAAGTCACTTAATGCTAGGTATATGAAAGACTTTTATAGCCTTTCTTTTATTTCTCAGTCAGTTAAAAACCCAAGTAACCAATTCATAGTATAGAACATTATACTGTGACTCACTACAGAGAAATGTATGAAGGTGCCATTTTTCCTCCTGCTTTACCCTTAGAAAAAGCGAAGCATAGACGATCAAGGTCACCAAGGAAACTTTCCCCAAGATTTCAACTCATTCTATCGCAGCTTTTATTGGAATAGTTCAAAAAGTAAGATACATTTTTGAAAGACTGTCTCTCAGTGTCATATAGACCTTATATTCATGACAAATCTAAAAAGTAAGAAATAATGAAAAAGGACTCTGAATATCCTTGGAGATGTTCAAAAGCTGTCTGGACATGGGCTTGGGCAGCCTGCTCCGGGTAGGTTGAACCAGGTGACCTCTGGAGTCCCTTTCAACACCATGCAGTTCTGGATTCTGTGATTCTCCAGCATCATTGAATTCAACAGTCCCTAAGGCAGAATATGATGGCTGTTACTAATTTGATGTCTCGTGTCTTAGAGAAAGCATCACTGAATTTATGTAGAGATGAGTTTTGGTTCAGAGGAAGGCAGTCAAGGACTGCTTCTATGCAGCAGCAATACTCCTCTCTGACCAGATTTCTCTGCTGTCGAATGAATTCCTTCCATGAGTACTCCCATAAAGTTTAAAGAAATTAAAACCTGAAGTAGTTAATGAAGTAGTTAATGAAACTTCTGGAAATACTCTTCTATAATTCTTTTCACTGCTAATGGCAGAAAAAGATGTGAACCTCTTGTGACCATAAGAGCCATCTGTCTTTAAGATTTCAAAAATGGAACAGAACCTTCAAAATGGAACAGATCAGCATCTTTAACAAGGTAGAGATGTCCAAAACAGCTAAGGATGAGTAGGAAAGTGCCAGAAGTCTTGGGATTCCAGTTTTATCACTAGTCACTTGAAATAAGATCAGAGTAGGCAAGGTGATTAACGAGAAGTCTCTATCAACATCTGTAAGGTCAGGATAACAACAGTATGCACTAATAGCACAGATGATGTTTATGAAGTGGCTTTTCTACTCTAATTTGTGTTATTAGTTAGAATAGAGTGGCTATCAGAAATCTAGGAAAGGGAGAGATTAATTCAGTCAAATACTGGAATAGTCCAGACTTAGATAAATTTGAAAGGGATCTGAATCAAAGGTTTTAGAAACATCCTGTCTGCTCAAGAGCAGTGAGACTTCAGAAGAGTATTGCTAATCCACTTCTAAAAAGCTTGAAATTCAGAGTTAGACAAAGAAGTAAAGTGTTTTTGGAAGGCAGTACTACTAAATCCTACAGGCATAGATGTCAGTTCTGTGATAAAAACAAGCTGAGGTACTGAGTCAAAAAAGGGAAGAAATTTCTTTTTCAATAAAAATTAGCTCATCTTTGTCAGAACTGACACTGATCATTAAAACTGAAAGCTATAGCACAGTATATCGATAGAACCACTAGGATTTCGTTTTAGAACTAGAAGATATTTCCAGTAACTGTTTTTAGTCCCATCTGTGGCAGTAAAACCCAATCTGATGGAAGTTTTTACTTGCTTAAAGTGGTGGATAAATCTTCACAATGTGAAGTACAAAAGTTTGAAATTAACAGGCTGAGTCCAAATAAATTCAAATCATCAATTACATACTCACAATTCTAGAAACTTCATCAACAACAGTATCTAGTTATGGGACACTACACTGAAAGACTGATTTGTAAGTCTAAAGAGGAACATAAAGCATGGATGTATGTCCCGGCTTTATGCTACATAATGTATTAATTGTCCACTTTTAAAAAGAATCACAGAAGTAGGAGGAAGACAGTCTTCTAACATTATTGCCACTTAATGAAAATAACTATGAAAATCACAGATCCAAAACCTATCTCTTTCTTCCTTCACAATACTTTGCTCCCTAATATTGCCATCCTTTTTTGAGAAACTGTAAGCGCATCTGTGAAGTTCTATCAGGCTCAGACCAAAATGATCCTTTGACTTACAGAGAGTTGTCAAACTGTCTGGCAGATCCCAATACCAGGCTGTACCCCAAAACTCCCAAGATCCACATCAGTAAATGGTCACGATTTGTTTTGAAGCACATCCTTTTAGAAAAGGACTGACTCAGCAGTGACATAAGTAAATGAACAGTCTTCCCAGTGGTGATGGTTTATTTCCAACTGCATCCATTCCCTAGGCCAGTTACTACGATTTGCTCTTTGCTCATCAGGTGCTACTTCATTTAAATATTCATAAATCAAAGGTGGCAAAATTGGAATGAAGGAACTGGAGAATAAAAGAAGTGACGTATATGTTTCTGTTGGATATCAGGCTTTTCTGTTCATCCACTTGTGAAGCCTTTATATTTGCCACCTGTGAAGCCCAATAAGCTTTTTTAACTTCTGGGGGGAAATTATTAGAATGGAAAAAAAAAAAATTCTCAATCAATTTTTGTATAGAGTTATGGGTCTCGTGCTTACGTCCACTGCAACTGCATGGACCTACCAGCCTCTAAAACACCAGGTAAGAACTTCACATTGGGAATAAGTGTTTCCCCAGTCTAACCTAACACACCCATGGTTTGGAATGTGCTTCTTTTTCTTATTTTTTATCCCTTTTTATTTTTTAAACAGATCAGTTTCTACCGATATGAGCCCAGCTAGCTTTATGCTCACAAGAACAGCTACGCAGGCCAAATACTTGATGTCCACACTTTTAACAGAAGTTTCCACTGGATTGAATTTTCCACAAACAGAAAATCAAGACGTCATAGAGCTAGATGAGACCATTACATCTTAGGGTATAAGAGGCTCTCCCAGTGGCTGTTTCAATGCTTTTAAAAGTTAAACACGGCATACATTCAGACACTGATTTTGAAAGGCTTTTGCTCAGTAGCTAGACAAGGACCAATGGTGCTGGCAAACACATGAAACAAAGTTTATACAGAAACAATATAACACCAGAACTTTCAGTCAGAAATCACATAATTATAATTTATTTATTTATTTACACTTGATTTCTGGAAGATTGGTATGAATGAGCCAGATTAAGTACATATGAAAGCTCCAGTTAATGAAAAAAAATACAGCAGGCAGTCTCAGTTTCAGGGTAGTACCAGTATTCCCACCTCTGCTTTCTGAATGCAGCAACTTTCAAGTTATTGCAAGTTCTGAAAAGCCCATCACTTCAAAATCCCAATCCACCCTGAACCTCAGAGAGGAACATTAGAAATCTAAACTCACAAATGTATAAAGAAAACGAGAAAGACATAATCAATTATCACATTCTTTTGTTGCAACTTGCTGCAATCAGCATCAGAAAGGACAATTTGTATGCTGGCATGCATAGAAGCAAACATAGTTCAACTGAATGCATTTTGGGGTACATTAATTTTTTTTTTCATATCCTTCCATGATTGCTCTAAGAAGAAAAAAACACCATGAAAAGTTAAGTTTATTGAGCCCCAACCTACAAAAAGCAATTTTGAGGTAGGATATTATGTCCACACCTGAGTTTACTGCTCCAGAAACATTCTATTTGACACAGTGGTCATGAATATTTTACCTGTAGTAGGACTATAAGGAAATTACCAGAAAAAAACAACTGAGTTACATTCTCCAGACAGAAAAGCAGGTACAAGACACCGAAGACATAATACTGTCTAATTATTAGTCAAACACTTGACATATTCCTAACTCCAGGTCTCCTGTCTGACAAGTGACAATCACTTACAACTGGGAAGGGAGGCAACAAAATTTCTTCAACATAACACGGAAAATTCTTGTCAGAATTCAAGGCCGCTTTAAAAAATTACACCTCCAGGAAGCATTATTATGGACCCACTGATTTTCTTTCTCCTTTAATATGAACAATTTTGAAGGCTAATGAAGGCTTGAATTTGCAAGCCTGAGTCATGCCTCTGTCTTCACTCAAGCAATTAAGTTGTCTGTCAGCCTCAGTTACACAGTTCTACAAACGGTTAATATTCAGCACAGAAGCAGAGATGCTAGATGGAAAAAAAAACAACAACAAAACAAAACAAAACAAAAACCACCAAAAGAAAACAAGAGCATCTTGATTCTAGCCATTACAAAACCAGCAGAAACACAGACAGATTTCAAGTGAGCTTCCTTAGACACAGGCAGAAGTACAAAAACACTAGTGTGCAGCAGCCAGGGGAGAAGCAGAGACAGATGCTCCAAATACACTTTGAGCAGTGAGGCAGCACTGACACTGTGAGGAAAAAAAAAAAAAACACCACCAAACAAACTGGAATTTATATTCCACTGCATTTACCTCAGCCCCGCCCTCTATAAATTTATCCACCCTGGTATTCCCACTGGCTCTCCCTGGGGCAGGATATGCCACAAAGCATGGCCACAACCTGTGCACAAATCGGCATAGGTACGTGTCTCTCTGCGACATGAAAAGAGGGCTGAGTGTCCAAAAGCTTTTGTTTTCCAGCTGTACCAGTTGGTCTAAAA
>VXBW01001765.1:474593-560876 GCA_013400375.1 Thinocorus orbignyianus
AAAAGACATTACTCTCTCAACACATCGATGTATCTAAGATTACACCCACATGCGCTGCCTGTGATGAGACGGTCAAGTTAACCTGCAAGCAGATGCTTACGATGGCTTGCTATTAGAGGAAGAACTTGTCTGGCAATGACTCTTTTTTTGGCATTAATACCTCTGCTTTGGGTCACCTGTTGAAATTTAAGCAACTTTATACAAAGTTTTTCAGAGCTTCTCTGTCATTTTCAATCTATTGTATTTTTCCGGAATGTAGGACACCTGCCTCTGGTGAGCTATTGATAAGGCAGGGGGATGTAAAGGGAATGTGTCCACATTTTTCTGCAAGGACCATCTTATCTGCTTGCGAGTATTACCATCAGGACATATGGAAGGGACAGGGAATGCGTTTTTATTTTCATAACTCCCACGTCATTTCCATAAAAAATTAACTGATGAATACGCTCCCAGCGTCAATGAATTTATCTTTCCAGAATTAAATCAGTATGTTTAAATAAAAGTTCACCCTGTGTTCTTTCACAGAGAATCCATATTCTGCTGCACATACAAAGAAATGAGATGGAGTCAGCAATCTCTGCTGCCATCTTCTGCTGTTACTTTTTATGCAACCAGTGAAGGAGGGACAGAAATATTAAAATACCATCCTTTTCAAAAATGAGTGTAACAAATGAAAGATTATAAATCAAGAGTCAAAGCTGTGTCAGACAAACACAGAAATTTGGGAAGAAAAAGTCTGTTTCAATCACACTCTATTACCTCCACAGTACAGGATTATCCATTCTGCTATATTCTCCCATCTCATAGGGGCTGGGGTATCTCATATGACAAGTTTTATATTCTCCACAAAAGCTTCTTTCTCCTATCACTCCCTTAGAGCCAGTGACTGCTGCCACTTGTCACAGGACAGAGATGCACTCTGCAAGTAATGTCATCTGATCTTAATGGGATACTAATCCACTTGATCCAGGTTCTTGAAACCATATACATCTTGGGGCACTGATAATTTGCCCTAACTCTGTTGTAACAATATTTCCCCCCTTCACTGGTCATTTCCTCCCAAATCATTATTAGTCCTCCATCTGCTCAATGTTTGGTCACTGGTCAAACACCATCAGAATGGTCTTTAGTGAGAGACAGAGCTTGTTTGTCTCCTACTGTCCAAACCTTCTGAATATGGGATAATTAAACTACTTTTACCCTTTGCCCATTAGTGACCTTTCATATTACCTTATCAGATCATCTCTTTCAAACATCAGTCTCACTTTTCAGCCCAAAAACACCTCAATACTCTGTTGAAAATATTCAATTGCTTTTACTAATACCCACAAAAGTAGTAAGATTAATAATGGTTTTCATAGCTGAAACTTGGTCGCTGAAGCTACTGTTTCACTACAGGTTAAATTCATAGGTATTTGCATTATGTGCTCGACCTCTTGTCCCATTCCTCAGTGACGCTCCTTTCTATGTGATGATCTACTATATTCATGGCAATCAAGTGCTGGTTATAGTCATCCAGAACATTTCTGCTGGCATATAACCATGAGCATTTTTTTTTCATTGAATTAAATCTCATTTGTTTTCTGTTTCCTTCAAATTTCAGTCATCTATTGCACTACATTTTCTGCAATGAAATAATCAGCATATGCAAGATAGTTTTGTCATAACTGGTCAACTTTTCTGATAGCTTCAACAAGAAACAGCAGGAATAAAAAAGCACCCTGCCTTAGTCTAATGTCAGAGCTGTCAGATACATAGCTGAATCTTCCTAAAAGTTTTATCAAGGATTCCCAATTCTTGTCTTGTAATTTTTGAGAAGAGATGATACACCATCACATACTTTTTTAACTCTGAAACAAAACAAAAAAAAAAATCAGGAAAAAATATCATTTTTACTGCATTCCTTTTTATTCAATGGAAGCAATATATGGAACAAAAATATAGTCAGAATAAAGGAACTATCAGAAATAAGTTAGTCACTGTCTTTTTATTTCTTTGCTCAATGTTAACCTATAAATCTAAGTGCCAGCCCTAGATTTTTAATCCTCTTCTTGATCTTCCTCTATGTATAACTGTAAATGCATACCATCAGCACTGCCATCATCTTCCCATCAAGGGATACAAATTTAAATCTTTCAATTTTCATTTTGGTGCTTCATCAAGTACCCAGAACTGACTGACCCAGATTTTTTTTTTATTTTTTTTTTTCAGACACACAGGAAATAAGTACTAAAATAAGTCCTCAGCCCAGTAAGAAGTTAGCATATAATTTGTTATCTATCTCCTAGAATAAAAAGCTTCATTGTTGGCTCGTGCAGAACAGAGTTTTTATGTTATGTTTTAAAAACTTTCTAGAGACACCCACTCTTCTCAACTTTTGCACCACAATAACCTTTCTCAAAATAAAGTCCTGTTAATTTTTTTCTCTTTGCTTTTTCTGTATCCTTTTTTGCTATCAAGCTACCTGCTGTTTCATACAGAATCATCTCTCATTAAACTTTGTCATCTGGTTGTTGTATTCTATCACTCAATTATTTTTTTTTTAGCTTTCCTGCAGAATCTATATCTAAGAATTCACATTTAAACAACCTCTGCCACATATGCTGCAAAACATTTGTGAACGCATCTTTAAAATTCAAAGGGTAAGATTCTACAGTATTAGTCATAAAGTATCCTCAAAGAATATGCATAAAGAAGCCCAAGTATATAAAAAGTCACACATGACTTTTTTTATATTAGTATTATAACCAAGAATCTGTTCTGCCCTCCTTCCCCTTGATGCCTCAGATTCTCTCTTAAACACTTTCATCCTTTCATTGTACATTTCCCAAATGTGATTCATGATGGTTTCTGTGACCTGAGAAATCAAAGTAGATTTAAGGTTAGGACAGCTTTCTTTCTGTCCCATCACAATTACCACAGCAAGAATCTATCTCTTCAACAACACCTGGTGCCTGAAAATGCCTTCCGCTTCATACTATCTTACATGCAGCATCATCCTACCTCTCTGGAACATTCTCTGTTAAAATATATTTGGAAAATATGTATTAATCTTTCTTGCTTAATCTCTATTCTGTTTTTCTTTAAACGTGAACTCTATTATAATGTTTCTAACTCTAAGCCTTATCTATGTAAGGAGACATTCAATAGTAACGCTTTGCCTCATTTATTGAGCTATAGTTGGACATAGTTTGAGAGAAAGGCTGAAGTAATGGGAAATGTAAGAACGTTTTCTTTTGTGAGCAGGGAGAAAAATAGGCTTTGCCATTATTCTATTTAATTTCATTGGAATTTCTGTAAAACAGAGTACCCATCATTCTTTCAGATACATTCCCAGATCACAAGACAACAGACAGCCCTGTGTCCAACACAGTGTAGAATGCAATGTGAAAGCAAGTTAAATGAAACAATATATGAACAATTTCTGAGCATCTGTTCAACACCACAGTTTATTTCTTGAACATAAGAGAAACAAATATAGGAGTTGAAAGTACAAGAGTATACACAATCTTCAGAAACCAGGGAGTTCATGAACATGTTTCATCATGGTTTCTGTGACTTAGGTAATCAAATGCATTGAAGGTCACTTGCGTTAACCCATCTTGTAGTCATATCACCACACAATTGAGAGCCCAATACTCCCTAGCAAGCTAATCCTTACAATTGCAGCCTTGTGGGAACAAGACCTTCAGTCTTGAAATATCTAAATTAAAAGTAATTTGTCATCTATTATGGCTTTTATTTCTAAAGACTTTAACTACTTGGAGCTCTGCAGAAATGGGTACATAAGAATAATAATGAAACTTACAGCAAAGTCATTTTAAAAAGCAAAAAAGTGATCATAGTTTTCCAGTTTTCTCCTCCTATTTTTCCTGAACTCTCAAAATGTTAATAGAGAGCCAAAAAATCAGCTTTGCCATTCCTTCTGTATGACTATTTTCGAGTTAGGTTTTCGAGAGTGACTCCTAGTTTCAGCATTCTCAATCTGAATTCTCAATTTTCAACTTCCTACTCAGTTCTGAAAGAGTTCCACTTATACAGCTACTGCTCTTCTGGTCATTTAGCCCTTGAAAACCTGACTTCTGGCTATCCAAAAGTGAGTAATCAAAAATCACCCCCAAACGTATAAAACCAAAATGCCAATATTAATGAAATAGGAAATACTTTACCTATCTGCAATCATTGCCATTTAATTTAGTCTATTAGCCAACTCCCAGTTATGTGAAGAATATGTCAAAAAGTAGTTTAAGCAGAGCAAACAACTTGTACTTTATCATGAATGAGCTACACGACATGAATTTCTAAGCCGCTAGTTTTACTAGTTCATCCATTTCTTTCTGGTTTAGAGGACAAAACATCTATGGTTGTTTATCAACAGCACAATTCAAACATGTTCCTTTAGTTATCCTTAACCTTAGGCTTCCTCCAAATACAGGCGCCAGGCTGTCAAGCAGCACTGTTGGAGTCAGCTGCACACATATCACTGAATGCTGCAGTATCTCTGCATAAAGGCATGCCTAAAAGTAGCTTTTCTTTTCTGATGACTAACACAATGCGTTGCTGAATTGTGCATCAGCAGCCACAGTAGTCCCCTTCCCCAGCATCAGGAAAAGTGTCACAGGATTTTTCCCTTTAATTTCTAAAGTACAAAACACTCCAGTTTCCCCTGCTGACACTATGCTTGTGTGATAAAGTCTAGATCGGATTCATGTATTTGCTCCAAATGGCAGATTAGAGGAATGCATGAATATTAATTTGCAGTATGTTTTGTAGACTGTGTTTACAGTAATTCTACGATTACTCCCTGGTAATTGTGTACTAATAATGCTAGTTGTTTATATACAACTTCAAAAATAAATAAGAAGCAGTGTCATTAGCAATGGACTCTCAAGAGTGATTTCATAATGAGAATAAATTTCCTCTACTTAGTATGGAGAGGTTGCAGATATATTCAGATACAGACAGGTGTAACATCACTAAGACAGTCAGACAGATGCAGTCAAAAACTCACAAGCATTTTGGGCTGGATTTACATCCACTACCTTTTAGGCATTTAACTGAGGCATGTAAATTAAGCATCTGGTCTTATTCCATAGCCAGAAGAGATCACTATAAATCAATTTAGGCCGCCAGAGTCAAGGCCTTATTGAGAGGTCTGGAATAGGGTTTATCAGTTTTCCATGCATTTAAACACAAGAAAGAATCCAAAAGAGTTACAGGATTGGCGTGAATATCAGCCTTCAGTGGAAATTATGACATTGATAATTCGGAACCCTCATATTCCTGCAACACGGTGCTATTAGAGACTATCTGACAAAAGTGACAAGTAAAATTGCACCTTGTAAACTGAGATTCAGAAATGATCCCCACTAAAATGTGGGGATACTATTACGTGACCAAGCCCATCTTGGAGTGACGCCCGCGCTACTTCACCTCTTCACCTCCCTGACACTTTTTTCTTAGATATACAGCATGTTCTTCGCCTTCTGCACCAACCTGATAGCTACTGAGCAGTTGCTCTGCTGTGAGCAATTAAATAGCTGTCAGAGGTGGAAATACATGATGATGGATTAAGCAGTTCCTATCTGTTTTTCAATTTTGGTCAGTGAAATTTGGAAAGAACTTCAGCATCTTTGGCTGAAAGTCTCTCCATTAATGCCAGTGATTAATTATTAACA
Organism: Thinocorus orbignyianus; assembly: GCA_013400375.1. Lineage (NCBI taxonomy): Eukaryota > Metazoa > Chordata > Aves > Ciconiiformes > Thinocoridae > Thinocorus > Thinocorus orbignyianus. The sequence continues at coordinate 480,272 of VXBW01001765.1, forward strand.
AATGTGCTGTTATTATTTTAATAAGCCTCTCAATATGCTTATTGAGCTGTGGAAAATCTTCCACCTCTCAAAAAGTTTGCTTCAAAATACAGTTACTCATTGTGTTTCCAGAAGGAGCCTGTATCCATTCCCCGAGGGGACCTACTGCAAGCAGAGGTGGAGCCCTGCAGCATTTCAGTTTTGTAAGAACAGTAGGAGGTCACAGCAGAGAAAAACACAGTTCTCCAGCTCCTAGTCAAGTATAGTCTGGAGGTCTGGACCCAAACTAATAATCCACATGATCCTCATCTAATCTGCTAAAAGAATTCTCTAGGTGCTTATCACTCTCTGACCAAGCAAGGACACGTTTTCACTGCCGAAGTGATCTCAAAGCACCATTCGCACCCAAAGGTCCCCAGCTACCACAGACCAGGTCCCCTCAGACAGGCTGCCCCTGAATGGCTCCAGCCACCACAGCAACCCCAGCACACCTCAGCAGGAGCCAAAAAAATCACAGCCTACAAACCTTCACGGGAAATGAGACAGGGCATTAAACTCACCTCTGTTGAGGGACGTTGCACCTTGAGAGAGCACACCTCTTTCCCTGCCTGTGCATACTGTATGATGGCGGTTGGGGCACTCCCAGCCAAGTGACCTGCCCGCTGTGGATGCCATTCCTGAGCGACCAGCCATGTTCTGTGCTGAGGGATCTGGGGGTTCAGTGTGGCCCTGGTAGATCTAAGGCTGTTACTTTAGAGAGGCCTCATGCTGCTGCCCCAGCAGAGCCCCCACCATCTGTGAGGGGGAAGGCTCAGGGTCTGGCACTGTGGCCGCCATTTGCTGTGAGGTGGCACCATCTGCAGCAGATGAGGCACAGGTTCCCAGGAAAATTACCGTGATGGACTGACTAAGCCAGCACTAGAAGAGTTATTATCGGGCTGATCAGGAGAAGGTGGTTGACTGCCCCCACTCTGCACTTCACCAGATGGTAAAAGTTGAAATAAAAATCCATCAGCAAAGAGTGCCCTTGATATGCTTCAGGCCATCCTGACCCACAACAGTATGCTGAAGTCTCCAGGAGATGCCTTGGAAACGCCATCAGATTCCTCAGATGCATGAACCCAGCCTTGTTGTGAGCACGGCTGGGTGTGAGTTACCCATTAGCACCACATACCTCTGCTGTATTTAGCGCTGGAGACACCACAGTGAGTGGCAGAGGCTGCCTGTCCTTCCCCATGACCCCAGCCAGGACCCCCACCCAAACCCACCTCAATCACAGTGCACAATCACGCGATCACCTTCCTTACAGAGGGAATTACAGGCATTTGATTGCTTATTTTGTCCATTTGATTACTGAGACATTTAAACTCAGTGATTTGTCCAATAACACAGACAAAAAATAATAATAATAATAACGTTATCGTGAACATTAAAATTCCCTAGAAGGTTATTTTTCTCTGGTCCCATTCCAGTTTACACTTACCATTGCTTCATTCATAACTCATCATTCACTAATATTTCTAGTCTCACTGAGTGCTCACTACTTCTACTGTGTGCTTCTCCACACTTTCAGTGATATTTTTCACTCCCCTGTTCTGTATTAGTTAATGCTTGGAGTAACTCTGTTGGATTTTGTGGACCCTAGAACATTTTGGTTGGAGATATTTACCTTCTTTAAAAAACACTAGAAATACTGGGTAAGGAGATGGGGACACAAGTCTGTAACAAATACGTCTGTGTGCTTCCTGATTAAATGTACAATGCACACAGGGCTGTCATTACCACCCTTGCAATTCCATTGCTATCTTTTCCAACTGCTTACGTGGCCTACACCAGTGACACATAGTCATAATCTTACAAGACTTAGCTTCCAGAAACACTTTTCAGTCTCCAGATGGATTTACAGACATTACTGAGTTCAGTGTGGCTCTTGGAAGAGACACAGTAGAAAGAGATTTGAATTCTTCACCCCCCAAAAATTACTAGTTGGCTCCCCTGTTATTATTCTGGTATATGTCCACCAGAGCTTTCACGCTTATTTCAGTGGATGCTCAGGTATCTGGACAGTGAAATGCACATTGTGGGGTTTACTGGGTTTCTTACCATCGCAGCTGGCTGGATAAGAAGTTTGACCTCTTTTTCTTTTCCTATCCACCAGCTGGAAAACTGACTTCAAACTCAAACAGTCATTAAAAATGAAAAATCGGATTTACTTCAGCATCCATACATAAACCAGGCACATCGAACACAGCCAGTTTCTTGGTAAAACACCTGTACAGCCACAGAAACCACTGCATATTAAAAATGAATTAAAGGTCAAAGGTCAAGATGAAAAGGAAAAAATATTGTGTGCACTTCCATATAATCTCTTCTACTCAGAGAAGGAGCATTAGTTTCACATAGAAATTTCTGGGCAGATGTGTCCATGTCACTGTTTTCAGATCACAGCTCTGTTAAGATCATTAACCTTATGTATTAACAAGCCAACAAATAATGTAATAATTTGTCTTGGGCTGTTTTGTTATATAAGCAGCATGAGGGATCTTTGAGCTTGGATTGTGGACAGAGAGGAGTGAGAACAAGGAGATGTGTACCATGCCATTGCTTCTGTCTACAGCATGCTGCCTAACCTGTCTCAAAAAATGGGAGGAATCATCTAGTCCTGTGAAACAGGACTAGAAACAGCTGTGTTGTAAGAACAAATTAATCCTCCTAAGTAGTCTCAAAATTCTCAAATGAGAGAGTTAAGTGCTCATCCTCATCCCAGAAAATGGCACAGAAGAGGATAGGGTATCTTCTATAACAGATACCCAGGTGGTTATGGTTATTAAAATACAAAAGAATAATAATAATAATAATGAACAAGACTCTGATTATGGACTTTGTAGGATCCACTAAGACCGTATGCCAGTTCTTCCTTCCATATGTGTGCTCTGCATTCTCTGTATTTTACTATGCTCGGAGACAATGCTGAGGAGACAACTGAAGAAGTAGGCAGACTAGCAGTCAGAAAGTGGTCTGTAATTCATCATTTCTTCTATGACTTTTGGCCACTTTTTACCCACAAGCAAACAGACCACTGTTGCAAATGTATTTCTTACACAGAACACTATCAGCGAGGGACTCTTGGCCTTTAAATCTGCATTTGAATCAGATTAAGTAGTACCACTGAATACACAAGTTTCACTACAACATGTATTTCACTTTGCACAGATGGCAGATGTATGTAACTAAAAACATTTAACTGCGCTGTAACTTGTTCAGCAATATTATTTCTAGTTCATGTTGCTAAAGAGCTACATACACTGCCCAGCAAAGGAAACAGAAATCAAACCATAATGCTTATGTAGCTTACTGTCATACCAATTCTAAATCCCAGGACTCACAACTGAAGTCTTACTTGTCCTAAATCACTCCTCTCGGCACCCCTGTTCCTCAAATATTTGTATTCAAAGGTTCTCAGGAATAACATGCATTGCAGTATGGATTGAATTACAATTGATGCATTTTTTGTTTACCATTGTTCAATGAGTCCTATTTGAGTTTCCCATGAAAAAAAAATGTATAAAATAACAAGTCACAAACAAGAACACATTTCAAGAAAAATAATGAGAATAGACTGTTGAAATGTCTTCACTGAAGAGACACTGAATCCTGAGACTGATATTGTTTACCTGAGGTGAGAGAACTCTAAAAGGATAGGACAAAATATACAAAATCTATTACTAACTATGAAAAGGGGAATCAACACCTGTGATCAATTGAACAGAACAATCTGTGATCTTTGTCTCAATATTCATGAAGACAACAATCAATTAAATAGGCAAATTGCAAAGGAAATCTTCTCTTCCATCCTGCATAATTAAACTGCAGACATTTTTATCAATAGATCTGTGCTAGAATTTGAAATGATTTAACAAAGAGACTGAACATTTGTAAAGATAATAAAAACATCCACAGACTCAAGAAGAAACACTTCTAAACATTTTCAGGAAAAACTAAACATGCTTGGGCTTTGAGGGTTAAGTCTGTATTCCTTATGATATTCAGAACTTAAATCCCATGAAATAAATATTATTGGTAAAGCAGCACTTATGTTTAAAAATTGAAGTTACCTGAAATAAGGCAAACACTTAAACAGTAAGGGTCCTAATCGTTGCCACAACTCAATCAAGGGTCTAGTGGATTCTCCACGGGAGGAATCTTCAAAGGAGGATTGGTTTCTTTGAGGGGGTTGTTTTGCTTTTTTATTGTTGTTTTTGTTTTGCTCCTGAAGTACTCTAGTCCATGACAGCCCCTGGACTTAAAGCAAGAATTAAGTCATGGAAATGCTCTATATTCCACAAGAGGTCAGACTAGAGGATCACAATAGTTCCATCTCCCTTTAAAAAGAAAATCTATGAGTATGTAAGATTTGACCTGAAAAATGACTTCTCCATTTTGATGAGTATATCACTCAAGGAGAAATATAGATGTAAAAGATGGACTGACTGAAGCCTATATAGGGCAAGACACCTGGGTCCTGACACTTTACTTTCCTTTGACCTCTGATACAACTGCGGATAAATCCGTTAATCTCTCTGTACTCTTACTTTGCACAACCATAAAATATAAACAACGTATTCCCACAGCATAGTTTGTTGAGCTGCTTAATTGGTAAATATTTGTAAAGGGAATCTAAATCCTTGGATTAAAGAGGAGAGAGACATGCAAATGATTATTGAACGCAGGTGTTCACAGCTCTATAGTAGCAGAGAGTGTTATCCTCCCTTGCACATTTTAGCATCTTCGAAATAAATGTCAACTGTAATTTTAAAAGTACTAAGAACAAGCATAATAGGCTGTTCCCAGGTAATTTATCCCTCTTAGCCTCAGATGACAGGGATGAATTTCCTGCATCTTCATGAATCACCTTAACGTAGTCACTCAGGAGATGTGTAATAAGATTTGTATATTTGTAACTTTGCAGGGATGCAAGATTTGCAATTCAGTTTTGAAATATCAGCTGTTTCTTTTCACATTTCTTCCAAAGGCTTTGGCAACCACTTTTACAATAGATCACATGGATCTGTCTGTGCGCTACCTCCTTGCCTAATAAGGAATTTGTCTGCTTAAAATTCAGGCAAAAGGCATCTGAGGCATAGTATTGTGTTAGAAAAAGGCCTGAACATACATGTAGGCTAACAAAGATTTCTGCTGAATGTGCAGATGTTGCTTTGGCCTGAGGGTCACAAGTGCCGTGTCTACAGTCATCTGTGGACCTCTGCAACATATCTGGAGCTGACAGACAGACAGCTAACATCCTGTGGGAAGGAGGTTCCATCTAGCCCTGTGCTCTCTAGACAACTGGTGAAGCGTCTTGACATTATCCTTCAAGCCCCTTACAATCATTAACCAACTAGTTATTAGGCAATCATTACTGTTAATTACATTTCCAAAATTGTTTTCAGAACCTGTCAATCTTGTTTCCACTAAGGTTACGTCCAGTGACTGCAACTGAACCATAAGGAAATAATCGCCACCACAGCTGGTTTATTCTAGAAGTTGAATTAATTTATTGTGCTCTTGTTGCTCTTCCCTTTATTTGTACTGATTTTGACTGTAAAATCCCTTATTATGTCCTTATTGGAAGGGATGTGTGCAAAGGGGATAAAAGAACTGTCAAAACTATATACCTGAACTATAACCTTTTTTTCTTTTTCCCCTAACCAATGGGAGACAGATGAATTATCTATGAAGTACAGAAGTAGAAAATAGGAAGGAATGAATGTCTCGAAATGCCTGCCTCCTGCAGTAACACAAAATGAATTGCGTAGAATACACCCATTTTCACCTAATGAACGAACCCTTGCCAAAGGCACCAGAGAAAAGTCAAAATGCCAGCATGCTCTTTGTTTGCCTTAGTTTCTATATCCTGATAGCTAATTTTGTAAGTGGTGCTTGCCCTTTTAGAAAAGAAGTCACTAGATATCCAGTTCAGTAAATACTTCTGCTGCATGCTATTATTTGCACAAATTCCAAGGTCCTTGCCAATATTTCCACTGGTTCTAAAACAAGCTCTGCTCCTGCTCCCACTGATGTGAGGGGCACAGAATAGCATTCACACTGAGCGCAAATCCATTCTAGCCTGAGAGATGTTGAAAAGATTATGTTTTTAAAAAAAAAATGGGAAAATGGTGAACATTAACTCCAGGAATCATCCCACCAAGGGGCCCAAACGTTCTGAAATTTTACCAGGAAGAGATGAGAACCAACTGTTCTCATTCCCTCATGAGATCTTCTGGGTAATGGAAAAAAAAAAACAGCTTCCCTGTGCAGCCTCAGAGCCTGATGGTGGGAACATCTCTACACATTTGCGCTATCGACAAGCTGTGCTGTTTCTTTTCTTGAGGATTATAGTTTGAAATAGACATTTTTATCAATGCCAGTAGCACATGCCATGGCTCAGTTTGCCTCTAAGTTGTACCTCCCAAACTTCCATTCAGATTTGAGATGTGAATCCCTTGTTATGTCTCTGTGGTTGTTTCTTCAGGCTTGAGATAAGTAAACAGTGGAAACCTACCTCCTCTTGCTTCAGATGTAAAATACTCCTCCAGGAAAATATTAAGTAGTTCCATGGAAAACAGATGTAACAGAATTTAGAACTGTCTGCTCAGCAAAAAAACATATCAATTCACGGTTTCTACCAATTTACTTTAAAAATAATACGTATCTAAAAATAACTGCCTAAGCTGTTGGAGGAAGGACACTCTTTTTGTTCTCTACTTCATGTCTATGAAGTCTCATTCAATGAAATGAAACTCACAGCTGACTTCTACCTTGCATTTGCTCATTGCTAGGACCACCTATGTATCAGTGCATTGCACAGCTTGCTCTCCACTCCGTGAGTCTCTTGAATTATGGAGCTGGAGAAAGGTCCCAGCAGAACACTGAAGCTCTGAGGAACATATGAAGTGACTCCTAGGGTGACCCACCCTCCAAGGAGCCCTGTTGATAGCAACTCTTTCCACCCACAGCCTTGACACGTGGCCATTCTCCTGTCATGTGGTGTCAGAGCTCACATTCCATTCCACAGGACAGAAGAGCATGGTATTCATGCAGCATCGACATAAAGGAGTTCCTACCCATGGCTGAAGATACGTTATGTCTAGATGCTCTCTCTTGAAACATAAGAGCAGTTAAAAGCACAGTCAAAGAAACTAAAAGCTAAAAATCTCAAGACTGACAAAATACTTTCCCCTTTTGCAGACGTTGTTAAAGGCAAACACATGGCAAGAAAAAATGCAGTTCGTTTGCCACTATATATTCAACTGTATCTTAGAGTTTCAGCCCCTTACTGATATGTGTCCAGAAGCTGAGCTCTCGATAGTCCTGGTGAGCTCTGTTATGTGGAAGGTGATCAAAATTTCAATGCATTGCACTGTATCCAGTTCCAAGTTTCTCCTAGATTAGTACCATAAGAGAGCAGTGCAGTTGAATTCATATACTATTCATATTACTCGCCTCCAAGCTGTGAATGGAGCAGACAGAGTAAAAATAACAGTGTGACAGCAAATCAGCCAGTACATCCCACAGAATCTATCCAATTTTGGCAAGATTAATTTTCCACTTTTCTTAGCATTCCCAGTTCATTGTCTTTGGGAACCTTACACAAAGCTCTGTATTTCAATGGCTAAATTCCCTTTACTACCCGGGCACGTTAATTTAAAGCTCAACTTAGATGCATCTCTTCTGTGCCGCAATCTGCAGTATAGACACATTACAGGAGCTGAGTATAATAAGCAGTCAAAGCAAAAATGTCCTCCCTCCTTTTCACTCCATGCCTTTGTCAGCTAAATTCTAATTAGCAGAGGACAGATAACACTAGACAAACTCCAAAAATATGCAGACACAGCTCCCATAAGTAGACTGACTGCTGTACTCATAATATTATTTATAATGAAGATATTCCCCACTGTTACCATGGGACCACATGTCTGATAAGGCTAAACTAAATTACTGCATGTACCGGATATTCACAGTGAGTAAACAGAAGAAAGAGGAGATGGTAACGATTTCAGTCCAAACAATGAATTGAACTCAAACTTGTAAAAATTGGAATAATAAAGTCATATTTGCTCTGGGAATAAATCAATCTGGCAAGAATAACGACAGTGAAGTCCTGTAGCAAGGATGGGAGGCAAGAATGGAATTATTTAAAAGTATAGGACCCTTTCCTCCAGGCACTTGCCATCATTATGAGTAACATATTTCTCTTTCTCATTGCCACACAGTTCATCTTTTCTTGAAAAAAAGTTCTAGTTTGGGCATTCAAAAAATGTGTAATGTAGTATATGGGGACAATCCAATTTCTGTATATCTTTATAACATATTGCAGTATCTAATATGACTTAAAAAGCTCTGACAATCCTGATAGTACTTCAGGAATTTTCACTTGCAGATTTAACAAATGAGCAAACTTCCTACATAATGGGTACAGCAAGGTGTGGTGAAGGACCTTTTGCTACTCCCATTACACCCCACTTTCTGAATTAACCAAAAACTCTTAATTCAATCAACACATCCCAAGAGAACACAAACCCTTTGGAAATTATCTTTGGCACTAGGTAACACTAGTTTAAAACCCACCTATTCACAACAGCAGAGGAAAATCCAGCTGCTCTCTGCATTAGCATGCATGTTGTATCCAGCTGTTCTGGAAAATCCATAGCTAGCATTTGAAAACATTTGGGTTTAAGTTATTATATACACACATCATTAACTTTTAATAGTAGAGTAAATTTAGTGTTTTCATTATATCTGCCATTTTATGACATTTGTTTGAACTAGCCATGAATTTTGTCCTTTTTTAAAGTATCTATATCTCTCTAAACATAAATGCAATTTTCTGATCATTAAAACAGGATCCTAAACTTCTGAAAGGCTGACAACAAAAAATAGACATAACTGTCTCAATTAAAAGCCACTGGATAATTGATAATTTGATGATAACCCTTTGCTTGGGCACTTTTGGAACAATTAATTATAATGTCTAACTAACTCAAGCTCATCAACTCACCATTATTCAATGGAAATCTGTGGTATTTACTAAATGAATGGTCTGAATTACATTCTGGTAAGTAAATAGCCAAGTTTATAGAGAGTGACAGAAAGCTGTCTTGTGGATGCTGCAGCACAGATTGGCTTTTCTACCAGCATTGGAAGTGCAACTGATGGGGTTTGGAATGTTTTTATGCAACCTGTAAGTAGCAGGAGAACATTTTCTGGTTTAACTCTACCTTTGGTAAAACCCTGTAGCCAGTAGGGTACATGCAAAAACCAACACAAAATCTAAGCCCACACTAAAGGTGACATCACTTTAAGACAAGTCAGTGTTTGAACCCCACTCTTACTCCTTTCCAATTCTTGGGTTCTGTAAACCTATGGTTTTAGTTACAGCCAAGTCAAACTGAAACCAGACAAGGACTGCTTCCAGGCTCTGACCCAGATGTATCTGATAGGACCTTGAATGAAATCCTGAAACTTGATCTACCAGAAATCTAAAGTCTGAGACCGTGGATAAAACTTGACCTGTGAAACTGCTTAAACAACCCTGGGTAACTGACACAACCAGCTTCCTAGACATATTTGGTTTTATTTTTGGCTGTCTGCCACTTTTCTCCTTCCCCAGCTCAGCCCACCACAGAGCAGCTAATGCAAGCATTTCAGCATTGTGGGCCATTCCAAGGGCAAGAATGAATGGCCAGAGGGAGGCAGCAGCTACTTGTGCTTCCACTGATGCTTAAAAAATTGTTTATGAAGTTTCCCCTTTAGCTTAGTTCTAGTTTCCATCCAGATCTTCTTGAAGACTTCAATATCTACAAGCAGTGCTGCAAAGAATTGTGTGCTGTCACTGAATACACACTGATTTCTGCCAATATGACCACAGTAACTCAGACCTTCAAGATAACAGGATAGCCCAGAGCCAGAGTCAGTGCAAAGATGTAAGATACAAAAAAGTCTTTCAGCTACCAGCAAAAGGATGTGAGACACAAAAGACATCGAACATTTAGTTTCCATTCCTTTCTAGAAGAATGCAATGAAGATAGCAATATCATTTTGTGTTTGTAGCATATAAAATAACTGAGAAGTATATGACGTTAGTGTTCATTCCGGTTTGTATCCTCAAACACTGGTAAAACTGGAATGAACTGGAAAAGGCTTGGTAATTCATCTTAATTGAATGATCAATATATTAACCCTTTAAACTTAAGAACAAAACAAAAGGTTAGTGTAGCTTAGGGCAAATAACTGAAATAATGTTTTATGCTCTATTTCCATGCTGGAAACGTCCCTAGAATGCACAAAGATCAATACTCAGCATGATAGATGGATGGTTTTGAAAGCTTCAAAAGTCAGGTGGTTGGCTTCTAGTTCATGAGATATGAGAAATAGGTCAACCACTGCACAACTGCACCATTAGTTTTGGAAACTCATTTAATATGTGTGTGTGAAAAAGAACAAAAGGATTTGTGACCTGCCTCTCTAATAATTTTCTACACATGGGAAGGCAGCTCGGTTGTTTTCTAACTCATCAAGCTTTCTTCTCACCTGGGAAGGCAAAATTTCTAAATTTCAGCAACATTTTATTCTACACATTGAGTTTACTTTGTGAAACAGAAGTTTTATTGAAAAGCATAGTACGGCACAGCCAAAGGCTCAGCTTTGGCAGAGGGCCCAGATCTGACTTCCAGATTACCTGCAAGATGGCAGGCTGAGGGAAGGGTGGTCCAGTGCTCTCAGATTGCCAGGGGAAACACATGGAAGTGGAAAGGAAGAGCCATCATTTAATGTGGCTTTGTCATGGTCATCCTGGACAAAAATCTTGTCAAAACAAAGGAACTAGCTCTGCTCAACTTACATAAGGTTGTCGGGACTCAAGCACTTTACCAGTGGAGACTTCTGTCCTTGCATTTTATATATTGTGGTAGAACTTAAAGATTATTACTGATGTCCAGAGACACCTAGTAATGGCTTCAGAGGGTTTATGACCACTCTGATACAGAAGGTGTAAGCAGCTTGATAAATGCCCTTGTTTCTGGCAAGGCATAACTTCTAACTTTAGAGATACACAAAGGTTTGGTTTTGTCTAAACACTTCGAGTAGGGTAGCATACCTCCATTCCACAATGAACAAAGGCGTACGAGGCCATCAGGGCTGCCTGTCATAGCAGAGATAAATCCCATACATCCTGTGCCTGGGATGCAATGTAATGGTGCATGGAGATTCTACAGTCCATACTATGAAATCCCCCTTTCTCCTGCTAGTCTGCATTTAATTCTTCACTGAAGCATATGCCAGAATCTCATCTTTCAATGACTTAGCAGAAAGCATTACACAAGCAATAAACTACAGAGCAAACAAGGAAGTCTTGGTAAATGGATGTTAATAGTTTTAGCTCATCTTTCAAAATGAAGACCATTTCCCTTCTTAGGGCACAAGGAGGTGAACTAACCCAGCTGCTGATGATCAAGGTTACACAGATACCACCATCAACACGTACCAACTTCTTGTCATGACACACCTCATTTACTCTCACACTGGAGATCACCATTACCATTTCTCCTCTCATAGTATCTGCCAGTTCAGCCGTGTGCCTGTTTGTTCTCTAACACAGTCCTTCTAAGGAAACTGAGAAAAGAAAAGAGAAAAGGAAATCAATGTGTATCATAGGATCATAGAATAGTTTGAGTTGGAAGGGACCTTGAAAGTTTATCTTGTCCAATGCCCTTACAATGAGCAGGGGCAAGCAACCTACTGCCTTAGGTTGCTCAGAGCCCTGTCCAGCGTATCATCCAGAGCCTTCCAAAGATCACAGAGTGAAGAGTTTAACTATCAGAATAGAGTTATTAGCAGTGGAACAGGCAACTTGGGAACAAGAACTAAGTAACGCAGAGATCCAAAGCTACATTAGCCTTTTTGATAGTTTTGGTTTTGGGGTTTTTTTTGGAATTTTTTTTCCAGACTGTGATCTGAGTGCAGCAAATACTTAATCTAAAGAGAAGACCCTGTACAAGATCAAATGTAACAACCAGGCCTGTTGCATTTTTGCTTGCATGGTGGTCCAGATTAAACAGAAGATATGAACCAGGCATCAAGGCAGCAGATTAATGGTCAAGGCATCCTCTTGTAAAGCACAAGACCACATTCAAATTCCCTGCAGTTGAGGTGAAACCTCAACTTCCTGCACAAATTTTCTAATCATAAGGTACTTTCACCAGGAGTATTTCCTCCTACAGACACATTTTAAATTTATTTGTTGGTTTTGTGATAAGCGCAATGCTTCCAGGCTCCATTGTTATCTAAACGTCCTTAAACAATGAGGATTCTCAAGGACCTGTGAACCTAAAGCAGCTTTAAATGGAAGATAAGTACTGAGATGTTCAGTTAAGCCAGGCTGGAGGCACCTGTGATCCTGCACAGCAGGACGCTGAATACCAAATAAATTCTTCCGGGCGAAACACCAATATCTATGATTTCCTGGAATAGGTGTATGATTCATTCTTCTTTTACTAGATGCATCACTGTGGGAGTCAATATTCTGCATAATCTAAAAGTCTTCTCTAGTTAATAAGTAGCAGCAGGTTTGATTGTTTCTTCAGGTTAATAAAATACTCTTTAGTGTGCTAATTCTCATAATGAAGACCAGCAAAGCAGATAAGGCTGGAACAGTATTCACCTGCATCAGTTTTTTTACAGCATCATCTGTTACTCAAATCTTCATGAATTTCCATATTCACCTCTATTCTCTGGCTGCTTCAGCCCCCACACGGTGGCTGGATGTAACCTTTCAAACTCACTGTCCGCAATGAAACCTTCCCACATAAATTCAGAAATAATTACTGCACAAAGCTACTGTATCCTACTTTGGAACGCTGGTGGACTCCTAACACTGCACTTCCTTACTCTTTCTTTGAAGGAACACAGAGACACAAGGCATTCTTATACTGTTCCATAACCATATCATTCCTTAGAATACTTCTTAGGCATTCCTTTAGATGTCCAGAATGAACAGCAACAAAACAGAGCAAGTGGATCATGAGAGAGATCACACTGGCTTTTTACCAACCCCCATAGCATTCCTCTAATAACTTCAAAGCAAACTGAAATTTTTTATATTTTTTTTTTAAATAAAGATATGCTTGAATCATGGAGTAATTTAAGGTGAATCCTAAACTAAGTCTGAGCAATGAGTCAAACATGACACCTTAATTACACATTTTTCCCTCTACGATGTTCAGGATGCACTCTTTTCTTTCTTTTTCTCCAAAGCACAGTGTCACTGGGTGGATAGGTTTTCATATCTGTACGTACTTTGTCTGTGTAGAACCAAAATCCATTTCTAGCACTTCTGAAGGCTTGGAACAAGACTTATCTTCAACATATAGTACTTCTATACAGAATTTACTGTGGCAAGGAGAGGTCTTTAGGATTGAGCAGTGCATCCCAGCTCTCATGCTATACAACATGGTCACACAGCCCACATGTCCTGCCAATGTGGGGCCTCTGCATATTTAAATATCTTGCTTTAAAACACAATAAAACATTTCTCAGCAATCAGTGCAACCAGAGCAATTTTAGCGCTGTAGTTCTGTGAAAGCAGAGGTGAACTAACATTTTGTAAAGTTAAAGTAATCCGTTGAAATTCCTACTTCTCTAAAATATTTTCAGGGATCCTACAGATCAGGAGCATGAACAAGGTCAGCCCCAGGAAAACATGAAATAAGATATGGATGGGCACAAATAGCATGAGGGTAGAAGCCACTGTGCAATATACTGCACTGCCATAGGGACAGCGAGTCCTCACTGACAGTGCATCCACATGAGGGTACTGCAGAAACAGAAGTAATGCATAAACAACATGCCAGAAAAAAAGAAAAAGAAAAAAAAAAAAAAGGAAAATGTTGACAGACAATATTTTCAGAATCAATCATTTACATTTTTCCTACTGAAACAACTTCACCTCCTTATTTTGTTTCATATTGTAAATTACTGTGTAGTTCAAAGTTTTATGTCACAGCAAACCTCTCACCAACTTCAACTGTAGCTCTGCATGTTCCATATTTTAAATGTAACAGAGTTTCTCAGCTAAAACAATAATAGGAACTTTTAATGAAAGCAAAACTGCATGTTTTCCTTTAACTTGTTCTGAGTAACAATAAAATTGGAAGGAAAGGAGGGAGAAAGCATGCCTTTAGGCAAGCACTTCAACCTAGCTGGTTGAAGTGTTTATGAGCATCTGTGAACAAGTTCCTATAATGGGAAGCGTCGTGGAACTGACACTGTTGTCATCAACACAGAGATCTGAAACGCTCTTAAGATTTTTACCCAAGTGGTCTCTACATCTGAAGAACAATATTTTAAATGTAAAACACATTGGGGTTTACCAATATTATCATTATGTGTGACCAGGTATTATTATCTTTATTTCTATTTACACAGATGCAAATATGTATTTTCTTATCCCCCCTTCAATCCATTACTGTGCAAGAAAGTAGTCAAACACTAAGTAGCAATTCTTTTTATTTACCATCCTGATACACTTCTAAATAAAAATTCATCTAGAATTTATGGGTTTGTCAAGGCAAGCAGATGAACGAACAACCTCAGGAGAACAGGCATTTGAAACAGAAAAAATATTAAATAATGTGTATTGTAATATTTATGATTGGGAAAGTATAACTGTTTTACCATTTAATTTTTGTTACTTAAATTAAAAGGCAATCTGCTCTAAAAGTTACTTATATATAACCCCTTCATTTTGTATCCCACCATATCTCAGCCCAGGGAATTCTAAAGAAATATGCTGCTTTTGTCTTACCTTATCCACCTGCAATTAAAGAGAATTATGGAGGATGGGAAACTAAGTTCACCATTTCGCTCTGGAAGAAAGTCCTTTTTATAAGACTTCTGAAGGTAACTGCAGTGAATTTTGAACAATATGAACACAGAAACACATATAAGTTCTCTGTTCTGCAGCAGTAGTGATGCATGCAAAACAGATACTAGTTCTTCTTATAAATTTCCAGCATCTGACCCTTTAAATATGGCTTGAATTCCAAATTTTTTCCAGCTGTAAAATGGCTGCTCTGTATCTGCCAGCTATAAACTGCCCTTAGTCTCTCCCATCTGGTAAACAGGATTAGTTCCTCTTCTGATTTTGCTTTGGTTACTTCCTACGAAAATATCTGTTGTCTTATAAAAGCAACACATATAAGCTTATTTTTATTTCACTGGCTTTTCAGATCTGCTTCAAGCTGCTCCATGTCCCAGCTATTAGCTGGAATGAGAATTGGATCCAGCTGCTATCTCCACCATTAGAAACTGCAAGCAGAAAGCTTAAATGTCAGGTGTGACTCTTTGTAGAGGGTTTGATTTAAGGCTAGTGAAAGATTTACTTAAGCCTGTTCCCTATGTAAGAACTGCTCTGTTGCATCGCTGCAGTTTATCCAGACATCCTGAGATCTCCCCTTATTCTGGCAAGCCTGCTGTTTCTTTCCCTCTAAATCTGTCTTATTTGTCTCTCTGTGTCCATCAGAATCTCTCCGACCTTTTTGTTCCTTAAGACATTTTCCTCTTGAGTCAGGCTCTTCCTTGGGTTTATCCTCTCTCATAGCAAAGGTCTCAGCTCCTTCTTCCAGATATCAACTGGGCAGCTGTAGCTCTGTAACTTTGTTGTTTTGACGACTTTTCTGAAGAAATGCAGTGGAGTGGACCGCTGCTGCAGATCTAGGAAACTGATATCCCATAGACCTGGTTACAAAGAAGTGAGCTTTCAGCTTTCCTGGAATAGAGCCCTACTTAGTCTGCAGGAGGGGCAGGTAAAGCAAGAGAAGCTTAATCCCTTGAAGAAGTTTCTCTGATTCCTTATGGAAGCATGCTGTCTTAAAGAAAATGTTAGATCCTAATTAGATCATTGATAATCATATGAAAGTAGCCTCTACAGGGTGAATTTGAGTTACTTGAACTTTTAGCTAACTTTTCAGTATAATGCCTCTAGTATGATGGACAAAAGACCCAACAGAGACCTTGATGAATAATTTACTCAAATGATATCTCCATTCCCCATCTGTTGAACCATAATAATAATATTGCTCCCTATCATGCTTTGATGATCTTGTCTAGTGAGACAGCTTGATCTTTGTGAAAGAGATCTGTACGTTTTTACCGAACTAGCAGTATGAAAACATAGGAAATCTTTTGAACACCAGAAATTGATACTGTCTATGAATAAAAGTGGTGGTAACAGACAGAGAGACCATTGGTAGAATATAGGGATGTTAACAGAAGAGAAGGAGTGGTTTTTACTGTTTTAATGAGAAAAATACATTTTTCTTTCATGGAGGTCTGGTTTCAATTTCTAACTGATTTTTACATTTTGTTGCATGAGTTAGTTTTCTAATTATTCTTACCAAGATGGTAAAGATGCATTCAGTTCCCTATTACTAAAGACTGAAAGGAGAAATAAATGAGAGATTACTTAAACAAAAAAATTGACAGAGAAAATATGAATCACAAGTTCAGCCTCTTCTGAAAGCAGGTAATCCACAAGTTCTCTGAAAGAAGGAATTACACACCTGCCTATACAGTGCAATAAATTTCCTTTTAAAAATGAACTAATTTCTGAGCTCTTCAGTGTAAGAATTATACTTAACTTATGATTAAAGTGACAGGACTGATATTAAAATTTAATGTTCCCAATATTGTCATGTTATAATAAATCAAACTGTTAGAAGCTGTAAGACTCTTTCATTCTCTTTGTGAAGAGAGTTACACTCCTTTAATTTGAATGGATATAGCTTATGATTAAGAAGCAGGTTCTTGGTAGGAAATTGTCTGAATTTGTGTCTCTATAGCAATCGGAGGGAACTGCATACATAGTTCATAAAACATTCAGTGCATTGCTCTGTCCGTCAGTGCCAATAAGCACTGGGGGCTTTATTAATGCAAGAGGTTATAGGGATGACAAGCCTGCAGGTAGAAATAATGATCTAATGATTGTTTGGAATATTGATACTCCTTTGCTTCAAGCTCCTCTGTTTTTGTTTGTTACTGTACAGAGCTTTCCAATATAAAGGTAAAGGAAGAATTTCAAGCAGAAGATAACACATTTAGTTACCTGGCAATAGTAACTGTTGGCACATAACAGCTTTTTTACAACCACAGATCCCAAAGTGTGGAAAAGGAAAGGTTGAAGGTCATATATTAGTGCGCCTACTGCCCAAGAATGCATCAATTGGAAAATTACGTTTATAATATTAAGTGTATTTTTGATTTGGTGATACCTAAGGGCCAGGACTAATATTGTTCCAGAAGAGTCTGGGACATCAAACAGAGTTGTTTCCAACAATGAGGGTGAACGTATGTGCCTCTCCTCTTGCATCTTGTCCCCGAGTTGTTTTTCTTCCTGCTGGAGGTGGAGCACAGCTGAGAGCAGGGATATGGAGAAAAAAAACAACAGCAGACGGGTTCTGAAGGGAAATGTGTGAGGGGTAGAAGGACTCTGCAGGAGCCAGTTAAGAAGGTCAGTTGTATAAAGTTAAAGCTCCTGTGCCAAAAAGACTTGGAAGGTACAACAGCACACTTGATACTCTTTGCATAGTTTCTGTGAGAAAGGCCTTGAAGTTTTTAAGACTGAAATGGCTGCTGTAGTTGTGCCGAGGATCTCCTTGTATCTCCTGTAAATCCATCCTTCCAGAGAATTGTCCACACATCTGAAGCCCTAGATCCTGCTGGCATTCCCAACACAGAGGTTGCCTGCCTGTTCCACCTAAGCAATATCTTGTCCAGAACAGCCGCAGACTAAACTATTTGAGAAATGGTTTCATCACATGTCAGTACAAAGATACACAATCAAAGCCCTGATTTCCAAACACCAAGTTGTGTCCAGCTTGAGTCAAAGAGTTGAAACTAAACCTCTTGTAGGTTTTAAATGTAGGCAAAGGAAGCAGTGGTTTATTTTACAAACATCTGGAGCTACAAACAAGAAAAAAATTATTATTCACAGGCAGTCATTGTTTCAGATCAAAATTGGCAGAGTGGTAAGAGTGATTAATCTAACTCTGTTAGAATTGTATTGGGAAATCCAGATGTTAATGGGGAAGATCAGAAATTTTTTTTCTACAATCCTTAGGAAACAAGGCACTATTGACTCATAGCTCATGTGCCAGGTCAGCCTCCCTCCATCTTTCTTACTGGAATAGAGGAAAGAGAAATAAAAATTCTGGAATCCAAAAATTGAGGTGACTAATGGAAAGAACACAGCCCATTTTTTCTCTTTTAAGGAAAGAATTGAGATAGCCTAGATTTTAGTAGATATTTTCCAGCTTCTGGGAAACTTTTGTTATGAGGCCAGGATTCTCTCCTAAGCCTCTCTAAACAGCACCTGCACAGATTCCCGTGTGATTTCTCAGCCCTGCTCAAAGGTGCTTTGCCTTCCCTGGGTAATGAATTGGGACACTGGTCTTCTGACTCAAGGCTGTATACTCTACCAGCTGGTGGCATCCCAGAGTTGCACACTAAAGTTACCTAGACCTAGGACCAGATGTATGGAAGGATTTAGCTACTGTAAAACAAAGAATCAAATACCCTTTGACAGAGGTAGGAATTGAACCTGGCTTCTCCGCATGGTCTGTAGGCACTTCATCCTAAACGGTTGGATTAAAGAGGCTCACTCTCAACTGAAACTCATGTCTAGTCAAGATCATGACTTTAGGCCTTGTACTTTCTCCTCCTCGGGGGCATAACGTTTCTAGCTATTTGCAGGCTTAGATAACTTCAGAATGGAAGTTCTGCAAACTATCTTGCATTTGGGAAACTAAAATAAACATAAAGCAACAGATTCTTGCCGCCACCACTGTGCTTTAAATTTATTTATGAAGTTCTAAAATGTGCTCCGATTGCTTCATTTCTGAAGCCTCACACCACTTCAGCCAGGCAGCATTATCAACTTCATTGTATTGGAACAGACCTCAGTTGTAAAGAGGCCTAATGCTTTGCACCTGGTCACACTGAATGATTGAGAAAACTTTGGAATTGATGTCAGCTTTTCAGACTTTCTGTTTTCTGCCTTAAGACTTATGGACATAAACTTTTGCATGTATTTTTTCACCACCAAGTCAACTGCCTGACATCTTATATGAGAGGTTGCATGATTTGGAATGGGAAGGGGAAAACCGTTAAAGAGAAGATTCTCTACAAGCCTAACCTACTTATAACCCCAAAAGGAACATTTCCTCAGCACTGGAAGGTAAGGGTGAGACTGGATTTTTTTCAGTCATCCAAATGTAAATTTTTGTTTTAAAAAAAATCCTTCTTTCCTCTTAACTTCTTCCTCTGTGCTCATATCCTAGATAAGATTTATAGAGCACCCAAACATTTCATCAAAGGCTGAATAGGAAAGCAGCAGCTCTTCCATACAAACTGATTTGTTAGCAAAGGATAAATCAATGTGGCAGGCAGAAGTGCAGTGGAGATTATAACACAAATGGTAAATGTGGAAGGCCTTCCAAATGGGAGGGACTGGGTGTTGCAGAGAGGAAATGAATGATTTATGCTGCAGAAAAGAGAAAGTTTCCTTTGTGGTGATGTTACATTGCCTTTAAATGGAGTAAGAGAGTAGAGAAAGAATGAAGAGAGAAGAAGGAAAAAAGAAATTATTTATTTCTAAGACAATATAGGATGCAAGGTGGTGCTTTCTGAACTACTTTGCCTCTATAATTTTATTTGGGGAAGCATTTTTCATGTGTGTGTATTCAGGGAAAGGAATAGCCTAGAGAATTTCCTAACATTTATGAATTGCTAATATGCATGAAATATGAAGGCCAGACGAAAAAAATATTTGTTAACGCAAGCTGGAATATTCACAGGGTCAGACAGCTACCACCAGGTAATTTGATTAAGGAAGTCAAAGGTGCAAACCAATCCTAAATCCCCTTCAGCAAACATTCTCTGCTTAAGGCAGGCATGAGCTAGGTCTTTTACATTTCCAAATAATTACGAGTCTAACAACTGCTGTTTACTGCTCAGCAATGGATTGAAGATTCAAAAACTCAGAATGGGTTGTGCCAGGCTTGCAGACCTCTGAACTACTGCAGATGGATCAGCTGCAGATGCAGGGCTTGATACCATCAAGTCTGGGTCATGTGCTAAAGCCGCAGGCTCTGGCGAAACTATCACATTCTGCCCAGGAAATCTTATGCTGCTTAATCCATAGACATCGTGACTTAGTCACCCTGCTTAAATTCCGTTTTGTGCATGGAGTACTCAAAGGAAGGCAGTTCCTCCAAACTATCAACACATATAAAACCATATTGCCAACAAACACCTTTACTAGAGCGACAGTCATACTCCGTGATTTTGGTAACTAATCTAAGTATCTGAATCAGTATCCTAACCTTCACGCAGGCTGCACACAGGATAATCAGGGATGATTCGGAAGGATATTCATCTAAGATTGAGCTCATACTGTAGAGAGTTCAAATGCCTGAATTAGGCATCTCTTTTAAACATGTAATCTACCTGTAAGTAATTACTACTCTCAGCCTTTTTACTGCAAGCACTGTACAGGCACAATGCTCTGTGAACAGCAGGAATTAGGAGGAAAATCTAATTAAATATTTCTCTTTATCGCAGCAAACACAATTCACACAGGTTTGTTCTGGGAATGTACTCAGCCAGATCAAAACTTCCTTTAAGTATTAAGGAGGCAAATCTAACCAAAATTTCACTTTACCATGACAACACTATTCACACAGGTTTGTTCTGGGAATGTACTCAGCCAGATCAAAACTTCCTTTAAGTATTAAGGAGGCAAATCTAACCAAAATTTCACTTTACCATGACAACACTATTCACACAGGTTTGTTCTGGGAAAGTAACAGTGGTTGAACTCAGCCAGACCAAAACATCCCTTAATTCTGTATGCCACACTGTCAGAGAATGGTAACGCACACCAAGAGAGCACCTAGTGCATAACAAGGGAGGGAGAAAACAGTGACAACCCCTCCACTTTCTATATATGCCCCTAAGTCCACAGTGCATTACGTTGTTATATTCTTAAAAAAGAAGCTACTATCCTACACCAGCAGCACTCCCTTCTTTAACTTATTTTATCAGTATCTTGTGAAGTGCTGTAAAGGCGAGTGTAGCTCATTGCTCAACAAAGCAGCTCTTAGGCAGAAGTTCACTGACATTTTTTCCTAAGCAAAAAGACAATTTCTTACAAGATGCTTGCCAATCTGTGAAGATTTTATTTTTTGAGTAGTTTTTTGACTTGGGGATAGCCAGGCAAGGGGAACCCGTAGACCAGTGAAATTTGGCATCCTTTCTACCAAAATCCCATGTTCTGTACAGAGATTATGTTACCAAACTGTTTGAAATGCATGCTTGTTCATAAGAACTGGCCTCCGATCACCCAGCTCATTACATCAGAATCATCAAACAAGCATCAACAGGTAACTTTACACATTTAAAATCCTAGACTGCATTTGACTGCAAGCTGAGGTTTAAATGCTCTCGGTGCCACCACCTAAGCTTCAGGTCATTTGGTTCCTAAATAAAACCCCTAAAAGACCTATTTATTCACCCTCGTAAACTTAACTGGACAAATCTGCAGCAGGTACAAATAGACATAAGCTTCACTAAAGCTGAATATTATAAACTGATTTACACCAGCGAAAGAACAAGTTAATCATCCTTAGACCTTACAAGTAAAATATTTCTCTTGACCAAAATTTTAACTTGCCTACTTCTGGGAAAACTCATAGGATTATGTTCTTCCAGAAAACTACTTTTAGCATAATCGCAGCAAATCATCACTATAGTCCTTAGGTTATTTCAGTATTTTTTGAATCACATTGACCATATCAATCTCAAAATGAACCATTCTTTCCATAAGATGCAACAAAGTTATTCAAACAAAGAAAATATTAATACTAGAACAGGGAAGAAGACAAGAAAAATCAAAATCTTAGATTTCTTACCATAAAGGCCCAACAGTTGCTTCTGTTGCACATTAGTCACTTGAGCTACCTTTGGGAAGAAATCTCCCTTAAATCAAGTTCTACTCAGGTGTTGGGAAGAACAGTCAGTGTTTAGAGGAAAAGATGAACAAGGATTCCTCAGTTCTCACCTTCATTGAAATAATGGAATACAGCCACACAACCTAATCAGGCCTCAGTTTCACGACTTAAAACGGGTACTTTACATGTTTTATGAGGTTTAATTAATCACAAACTATAACAAATAGAAAAGGGACAGGGTAGGGGGAAGGTATCACAAAAGTATTTCTCAACTCAGAGGAGAAAATGGCTGTGTTATACTGAATCTTGGAGAAAACCTGCACAAAAAAAGCTTGTGTTAGTATAATATAGAACTAGGATGAAAACATACATATTCTTAATTCTCTTGGTTTACTTACCAAAAAAAAATAATCTTATGTTCCCATGTGATAAAATTATAGAACAGGTATCAAGGTGCAAATATATTATTGTCACTCTCTGATTGAACTGATCATTGGAGAATTTCACTTACTGTCTCTGTAATGCTGCTGCAGTTCTTGTAGAGCATGGAGAACTCCTGAATTTGTTTTTAAATCGGTTTTCTCCAGTCTTTTCATCAGTGACCTGAGAAACACAAAGAACCCCCAGTGGAGGAGCTACAAAAATCCATTCCTTTTACAAAAGGCATCTTAAAAAACAACTCCCCCACCCCATGCACACAGACAGACATAAGAAAATATATAAAATGTTAAGTTACTGATATTTACTAGGTGAGGGTTACCTAAATTTTGTTAGGAAATGGGTGGCAACGACTGGGATAGAGAGATGTAATTCAGAGGTAGGTTGCAAAAGAGAGAATGTTTGTGAGAAGGAATGATTGAATGCAGCAATAAAGAAGGGACTGAGACAATAACTAGAGGCTGTGTAGCTGGACACATTTAAAGCAAAAATAGAGCCATTCTCAATATGAATATAAAAGTGGGAGTGGAAGGTGTGAGAGTCCATTGCAGCAAATGTCTAATATAAATTGTGTAATAAAAGCAAAGCATCTGGATTTTACAGTGTAAACATCAAACTGTAAAGGTCTGGCTGGGGCAGTCCTGGATCCGAACATCAGCTTGCTCTTTCAAGAACCCTCTGTCTCTGTGATAATTATAAAGTCCAGAAAACATTACTTAAAGATGCATGATCACAAGTGGGGAATAACTCGGATAAATATAGCCCTAGATAAGTCATCTTAGGTTTTACACAACTGGCACAATGACTATTCAGGCACGTTTCCAAAAATTGCAGTTCATTGTTGGTGGACACTAGGGTCAAATGAACACTTGCAAGCACTTTCCAGCAATTTCTAACTCTAACTGCAAGTTACTTTTTGATCTGTTTGAAAAATAAACTTGCTAATTTGGATTTTTTTTGTTCGCTGTGCTTTCTGAACACTTTGTGTACTTGCTTATTGAAAAGGCAGCATAAGACTTCTGATGAGAGATATTACGTTACACTCTGCATGGTTCTATTTTTCTAGTGTATACATATAACTTTTTAAAGCTAAATTCCAAGTCAAAAGGCTCAAATAAAAATTTGACTTTTGCTTTCTCCACACATTTGTGAGGAAAAAAAGGTCATTCTAAGGAATGGCTCCTGCTAAAATCAGAGTTATTTACAGATTACAAATTTTTAGGTCATACAGAGTTGCATCATGTCTAATAAAAATCAAAATAAAGACCCCCAGAAGCTAACTGGAAGAATTTTTGTTCTCATCACAATTCCAATCATATTATACAAATAGGTTACAACAGACGATATGAGTACTAAGTGAAAGAATATCTTCTTTTGTCCTTCATTACAGTGTCTACAGCTTTTAGAATCTTACAACATCAGAGACTTTGAATTGCAGCCCGTTGCGTGCACTACGTGGCGTCATGAGCCTGATCTAGAGCCCACTGGAGTGAGCGGCACTTGCTCGTTAATTGAGAGAGGAGGGGATGAGCCTTACTGATGGCTGTGGCAGAAGAACTTCAGCTTTCTTAGGTACAGTCTTTTTAAGAGTCTTCTGAAGAAAATGTATTTGTGCATGTACAAGAATGCACAGAAGTTTACGTACTCTTGAACTAGTGAAAGGTACTCCTATCGGCTTCATTGCCAAAGCTGGCTTGTCACACACGAAAAAATTAAATGAAAGAAACAAGGAAGTGGCAATGGCATATACCAGAGCGTACTCCCAAAGCGGGATAGTATGGCGGCATCTCTATCATAGATTTGACAGGCTAGCTTAAGGGTAGCTGCAGAGGGGGGTTCACCTGGAAGATGGGTCATTTGGAGAACTGGATTCTTTTACAGGTGGACCAGAGGATCTGAGTGAAGGATGCTGAAGCACAGAGGAAGTATCTTGTAGTTAAGAACAAGATTAATATGCCCAGTAAGATTAACTACCCAGTTTGTTGTCAAGGAACCCTGATCTCGATGGTTCCAAAGAGCTAGATGCACATTATGATTCCTCACAAAGAAAAAACAAGCAGTGTAATGTCTTTCACCCTATCTGAGCTAATGTAGTAGGTTTTCTTAGTGCTAAATTATTGACCTAACAATAACTACTCAACACTAACTCCAGCAGAAATATGCTGGAGAAAATTATGATCATGTCTGCCACTACAAATTTCCAATTTGAGGTATAGCTGATTAATGTAGAGTTAATCATTTTTTAAAAGGGTGTATCAGGAGTACTTCCTTGTATTTTTTGGCATTCCACAAACAGTTCAGGATCATCAGGTGCTCAGATAAGCAAAAACCACATCAAAAAAAGACAAGTTTAAAAAAAGAATTGTACAATTTTCACTGTAGCCATCAGCCTGCAGCTATTACAAATGAGTAATTTATAAGTGTGTAATCTACAGAATGTGTATGGAAGCGCATTTAATGCTGATACAAAGACAGCTTGGATGTGTAATGAGGTTTTTATAGCATATTGTGCTAGGTTTAATGTAGGCATGTAGGTATAGCTTCCTCAGCAATCACTAAGGGTTGCTTGAGGGTGTTTTTCTTTCTTTTGATTCTAAGTCTGAAAAATGTGCATTTAAATAGGACCCTAGGTGAATTTACATAATTATTTCAAATCTGTCAATGTCTATTCTTTGGATATGATCACTCTGTAATGTATGGAGGCTACATCAGTTATGAGAGGGTTTTTTAAGCCGTCACAGTGCTACCAAGATGAGAAAACTAATCCTGTGCTGAATGCATGGCTGGATCCTTCTGGAAAATGATGAGACACATCCCAGGGAGAAAGGTCTACTTACCATAAAATACATTTTCAGTGTATTTCTTCCCTTTTTCTCTTTTTCTTTTTTAAACACATTTGCATGGAAACAGGATCTCTGGCTAAGGAAGCCCTTTCTCTCTGCATTCCCAACCAACACCACCTCGGTATTTTAATATTCTCTTGCAGGGATGAAGGTCCAAATCCTGTCAACACTTACACACATTTTCAATCTTTCAAACAGACCCACTGATTTCCTTGAAGCAATGTTCTACAGCCCAGTGCAGCACATGCATAAGCATTTGCAAGCCCAGGGCCCAGATGATCATTTCCAGATGAGCGTTTGCTGTGAAGAGAGCGGTAGAACCAGCACACCTGGAAGAAGGAAATTTCAAGGAAGTGAATTCAGCCAAGGTTATACCACCCCACAATTTCTTTGCATGGGAGAACTAGAGCACAGGATCATTTCTGCCAGTGGATCTCAAGAGAAGCTTACACTACACAGCCCCAGAGGGAACGTGAGAGAGACAAAAGCAGTGGTCTCACATGCAGATCCTGAAGGGAGTTCCTCCTTGGGATGCTGCTGACCAAGATGGCAAAGCAAAGATGATTTGTGTCTCTGTGGTATGAGCTGTGACTCCAGCCTTCATTGAAGGGCTCGTTTTAATCTGATTTCACAGGGTAAATTTTGCTACCCTCAAAGAAAGACCACTGTAGTTGGATTAAAACCATCAGCTTTTCTGGTCCTCTTTTTTCACAATAACAGTACTGGAGTATAAGAGAAGTGTAAAAAAAGTTGGTGAGGTACATTAAGGATTTCAAGTCTATTTTCTCTACATTCACAAGTTACTTCTTCTGTAAGAAACCACATCTGTTTACATTTTGCTCTAAGTAAAGAGAGATGGCTAGTTGTTTTCACACGCATCTGACCAAAAGTTCTAGAAATAGTCCTGGGCTGCATAGTCCCATGTGCTGGTGCATTTTACCTTGGTAGACGAAGCTCCCAGTGTAGTAGCAGAAGATATCCCATCTGGGGTGGTCACAATCAGTAAGGAACCATTTCGTAGGTTACCAAAGCCAACAGAAATTTAGAGAGGGGAAGAAAAGAAAGAAGAATCGGGCTTAGTTTACTGGCAGGAAAAGATGAAATTTGAAGAGGAGATCGTTGTACTCCTCAGAGGGGTAGTTCTCACTTGGAATTTTATCACCACAAGAAGTAGCCACTTTTGGCCCTGTAACAAATACACAAATACTTTTGGGAGCCAGATTTTGCTCCAGGTCAGATATAGACCTAGAGAGAATAACATGAGATTTGGCAGTTTCATTGCATTGCAGCTCACATGCAGTTCCCATGCACCTTCTTGTTCCAAATCAACCATTCATTGCCAACAGAATGCAAAACCTCAAAGTAAAATTCAAACTAAACCACTGAGTTTCATCTATTTCTGGGTTTAGATGAGGTTTTTATGTAGTTTCCAGCTAGATTCATAATTCAGGCCATTGTTTCCCAACTGAACTTTATCAGAAGGCCCCAGAATCTCAATTAATCTTTAAATAGACCTTGACCTACTGTTCAGGTTTCTGCGCAATATGGAATCCAGTGAATTTTCATTGTGTGGCCTGAGGCTTTGATGGGGGTGATTCTCACTGAGCTTCCTGCATGCACGTGCCTTCCTCATTCTGTTGTATTTTGCACCACTCTAGATAAACAGCAATAAATATTAAGATTATTTTATGAAAAATTAGACACTGTTGTCTTCCTTCATATCTTTGTTTATAACTGACAGGTAACATGCAGTCTGGTTTCACACACAGTTGCTGACCATTCTAAATGCAACCTGAAGGAGGAACCTGACAAATAAAGAGAAGCAGAAGTATGAAAAAGAATAGATTTTGATTAGATACTAAAACTAAGTAAACATGACACATAATTTATCAAAACCATAAATACAAGCAATGCCAACATGTCTTTTTCTTCTAGAATGATATATTTTACCAGAGGGATATTTTAGATTTTTCACTTTGTGCCAAGGTAAGTTTAATACCTCTCTAATCTACAACATATGGGTCTTATGACATTACACATTATTTGCATCACCAATAAAACAGCTCATTAATCAAACATGCCACCATAACCTCCAACAGTATAAATTGAAAAATGTGCTTTTTTAATATTTTAAGTGAAATTATTTCCTTGAAATACTCTCTTTTGGTACAATAACCATCTGTTAATTTTAACGCTGGTCAAGCACACCAACAATTTTTATAAGTCTCGGTTTAATTGAAGTCTTTGCTGGAAGAAAAAAACACTCCACAAATACATTTACTTCCAATTTATCTGATGTGGTTTTATTTATTTTTTCATCATAGTAACTGTTCAAGTTTAGAATAGAATTGTTGTGAAGCAAGCAAAATCTATTATTTGTGTAATTATATGATATTTCACTCAAGCTCAGTCAGTCTGTTGCAGGGTCTTATTAGAAATGAAAATAAAATGTGTATACAAGTAAATAATTTTCTTTATAAAATCTCATATTGTAGTGAACCATTTGTGTGAAACAGTAAAATATGCACTGTTCAGAATTCTTAGTCCAGCCTTTGGCTTGGAACAATTTCAGAGTTAGAAAATGGGCATTAAAAAAAAAAAAATCAGATAAAGAATTTATCTGCATTTTAGCACAAACCACATCAATTTCAGACAAAAGGAATGTTTTTTCTCTTAAAAAGAGAAAGACAAGAGATCTGAATTCTCTTTTTACTACCATTTACAGACAATGGCTATTTAAATAATAATTTTGCATACATTTACATTAATCTGTCTGGCAAATGTCAGTGCCCAGATGAACAGGGGTTTTGTTGGTCTCCATTCAGGAAATAAAACCAACCCTTTTGTCTACTGGAGCTCATCTCCAGTACTCAAACAGGGCCTGAGTCAAAAAGCATAGAGTTGGTTTTGAGCCCATTTGTTAAGTTCTGTTTAAAACAATGAGAAAGTCAGGCTCTGAGTAAGTGTTTTCTAACCAGGAATAGTTTGACAAATCAAAGGTATAGTTATTTTCATCACAGGCATTAGTTCCCAGTCCTAAAAGTATATCCAAAGGAAGATGGCTAATAAATATGGGAGAAGGCATTTATGTGTGAGAATAAGTCTGTGATTAACCATTAGCACTGTGGACTCTTGAATATTTTTATTTTCACAGCTCACACAGTCTCTCTATTTTAGCCTCCCATCTGCAAAAATAGTTCTACAATACTGTCCTGCTTCTCACCATGTGAGTCTAAAACATTCTTGAGGCACTTTCAGAATGTACAGTGAAAGGCATTATAAAATCACAATGCGTTACTGCTGTTTATTAGAAAGTACATCCCATTAAAACTCCCTGACATTTGCCATTAAAATGATTATTCTGAAGACAAAACACTTCTCATTAAGGAAGGCCAAGTTATTTTCAGCTAAAATGGGAGCTAACCTTAAATTTAATTCCGTACTCACAGGGAATTTTAAATTTCAGAAAAAGTTCAAGAACCTATTTTTATTGATTTCAGATGAGTCATTTATAACCAAACTGAGGGCTTCTTCAAATGCTTACATGTGTGCTCAAGTTTAAGAGGGTTTCCAGCAAGATTAAATACTTGTGTGAATTTAAGCCAGTGCATCACTGTTTGTAGACTCTAAGAAATTCTTTTTCACCATTTTTCTGAACCTTTGCTCCAAACCTGCTAATTATAACAAACTCCTGCCGAGTTTAAAGCAAACAACTCATACTCGGTACTTTTATTAATTATTTTCCTGCTGAAAAGTACTTCTAAACTCCCTAGATATTTCAATTTAATAAGAATTCATCAAATATCGTATTTTTCAAATTATCAGAACAGGTATACTGAGCCAGCCAAGAAAGGCTATGAGACTGAAAAAGTGTGCAATTTACAGCAGGTGTCTGCCTAATGTAAAATTTCATTAGGTGTCATGCTATCTAATTATTGTGAAACAATAAAACACACCCAAAGAGCGCTATATTTTTTACCCCTGGCTTCTGATGACATGCAAAAGCTGTTGGAGTAATACTGTCACCAGCAACCCTTGATAAAAAAATAGTTCTATTTAATACAGTTGGGTGCAGTTCACTCTCCCTCTCTCTCCATTGTAAATATAATGCAGAATATCACATGAGAGTCACTAAATTATACAACTGCTCATGCAAACCTGTACAACACCCCTAACAGCCCCTCATAAATCTGGTATGTTTTTCTATTTCTTCCCCTTCTCAAGTATCCAGACTTGGGTGTATTTCTTTTCAAATGTTTTTGGGTTTTTTGTTTTGTTTTGTTTTTTTTCAGTTGTCTAGATCTTTTTCTCCACTGCTGTCAGTCAAGTTACCGTGAGGGTGAAGGTCCAGGACCAGGCACTGTGCATAGCAGGGAAGTGAAAACTGCAGACAATACTTCTCATCAGCAAGAGGTAGGGTTGAGCTGCCTGCTCGACAAATGCTTCTTAAACCTAAATAAGGCAAAAAGGAACAAGCACAGCCTTTCAGAGAACCAGTCTGTGGGAGCTTGGATTTAAAAAAGAAAGTGTGGGAGGCCAGCACTCTCAACTGAAAACACTTAAAAGTTTTGCTATTGTTCATAAATAACAATAAAAAACACAAAATAAAACCCTTATTGCATAGAAAAAAAAGTAAATATTCCCCACAAGAGTTGATGGTACTTTCTGATAAAATTGGGGTTTTCCCATCAGAAAATATCAGTCCATCAAAAAATAAAACCAGAAATATATCAATTTCCGTGAACTTTGACCAAAACACATAGAAAGTTACATTAAGTCAAGGCAAAGTAAAGGCTGCCAACTGCTGTTTTTCTCACTGCAAAAATGAATTATTCCATTACTGTTTTTCTCAAAGCAACTTTTTAAAAATTTCTTCTTTTCTGACTGCTCAGGTCCCCCACAGGTACCAGAGGACACTCATTAAGAGCTGCCTCAATGCAGCTCTTCCAAGCAGCAATGGCTGTTTCACAACACAGAAAGAGCCAGAGTGCTCCTGTGAGGAGCTAAGAGAAATGTCTGATTTCATTCCTCAGACAGCTCAGCCCACCAAATGTTTTGCAATGAGAATCTCTTCTCCAGGGATTTCTCCTGCATCTTCATGCAGTCTGGCTCCTACAGAGCCTAGCAGGTGACACTGGAGCTTTGCTGGAAGGACCCAGGGGTTAATTGTAGTCGCTTCTAAGGTGGATGAGCCTGGTGGTGGTACACAGCTGGGTCAGGACCTGGTGTCCTAGTGCTCTCAACTCCTACCTCCAGCCCACTTCTGAAGGCAGCCTTACGTTGAAAGTATCTGAATTAGATAAGTTTGGGTTTGAGTGCAGGCTCTGTTTAATCATTATGTCTTTCTACTCATGTTCATCCCTGATCTATACCAGGGAGTATAGAATCATAGAATGGTTAGAGTTGGAATGGACCTTAAAGATCATCCAGTTCCAACCCCCCTGTCATGGGCAGGGACACCTCCCACCAGACCAGGTTGTTCCAAGCCCCATCCAGCCTGACCTTGAACACTTCCAGGGATGGAGCATCCACAGCTTCTCTGGGCAACCTGCTCCAGTGCCTCACCACCCTCACAGGAAAGAATTTCTTCCTAATATCCCCTATGGAAAAACAAACAAACAAAAAACATTAAGAATGAAATCCTGCCCCTTTCTTCTCCACTTTGTGGCTCTCCTTTTTGTCTGTTTATCTACAACTTTGATCCTGGTATTATCCAACTGTTGCTTTGACATCTCTTTTAGTAGCCTGCCCAGATTCTCTCCCTGTCTTGACAGAATGCGTTTTATTCCAAGATACAGTCAGTGAAATATCTTATATTCAGACATTACATCA
The DNA here is from genome assembly GCA_013400375.1 of Thinocorus orbignyianus. Lineage (NCBI taxonomy): Eukaryota > Metazoa > Chordata > Aves > Ciconiiformes > Thinocoridae > Thinocorus > Thinocorus orbignyianus. Next base: position 511,425 of record VXBW01001765.1, read on the forward strand.
GTAAAGGGGAAAAAACATCTGTAGACAGATCTGGCTTTAATTACTGCACTACCACCTACTGCTTGCTTTACTTCTTTCCGGTATTTTTCAGATTGAAGAAACACACTTTCTTCTTTCCTATTTGTTATGTTTTCAGAACTATTAACAACTTTTCATACATTATCATACAACTATGCTGAAACTCTTGCAGTTAACTTCATATGTTATATGAGAATATAACATATTATATAATATGTTCTCTTTATAGTAAATTCTCACATATGAGAATTACAAGAATTTTTAAGCACAGGTGGCTATATTTCACCAGCATTTTGTAGAACAGTACAAAACAGTGGCAGATAAGAAAAAACTTTCTTCAAGACAAAAGAAAGTTAGTGCTTTGAAAAGCATCCTGTTTGGCTGGAAAACTTTGCTTATCCAATGCATTTCTCCTTTTTGCTACCACCTAGGAAAGGGAAGCCTGAAGTTAAGTTGTGCTGTTTGAGAAGTGCATCATTATTTTGACCGAATTCAAAACCTACTCATGAAATCTCCTGATCTCACACGCTTGAACAACATTTGATCAACATTTATTCATCCTACCAAGACAGAATGAAGCTGTCTCTCATCTCTCTCTCCCCGTACAAAAAGTTTACATGTAGCCCTATACAATTGCACTGCTTCCCAATTCATTTTGGGCTCTGTTCCAAAACTGTCCTTTGGTAGCAGTATTTTCAGGGAAGGAAAGAGGAGAAGCTTAGTAATGTTCTCCATGGACTCCTTCCAATCTGACCCATTACTACACTTTGCTTATCGCCTCTAACCTTTATTCCGCCATAATAGATTCTCCACAATCAAGCAATTTGCACCTTCCTTCATCAAAATTCCTTTCTGTTCTCAGCATCACTCTGTGAAACATTAGTCCTCTGTTTTCAGCCATTACTGTTTGTCTCTTCTATTTTATTTGTTCAAAATGTTTGTTCTGTTAGAAGGGATGGATCACACCACTATACAAGATAAACCCACCCTTTCTTCTACCAACATATCGCATCCTGCCATCCTCATCATCCTGTCCAGTAACAGCTGTCATCTGGGATCTTACACGGAAGGTCCCCAATGGAGAAAATAGTTACATGGAGTCTGATTATGTTATTTATTCTACCTGTTTATGTATATTTGTTAAATGAGGAGGTTATATAGCGTATTAAAGCTGCTTATGAACCTCAGGTTAGTCTACTGTCTGGCATCAAGGGAGAATCTCTTCCTCATCGCTTGGCTTTTCAGAGATAAAGGCAAGTTAATATTTTTTCTCCCCCTAACATAGCCTCTTCCTGTACCTGCCCCAGCCCCAAATCTTCCTTCACTTTAGTATCGTCATAGCTGATGGTAAAAAAGAGATAACGATGGCAGACTTACTAGAGACAACCCCAGAAAACAAGCAAGGGAATTAATTACCAAAAAAACAAAACCCAAACAAACCCAAAACTAAGAAGCATCATTTCAGTCACTGTACAATACAAGTTTGGTGAGTTGTTGGCTGCAGCTCTACTCTGTGACAAAATACATGTATTTCTCTCCTTGTTTGTTAGCTCTGCCTTTGGTTTTTCTGTGCCAGCTCAAGGCCCATTAAAGCCATATATTTTAACAATGATGATTTTACACTCAAATATACAATGCATGAATTCATGGTGGCCAAACCCAAATGCACTCTCAAAATGCTAACACTTAGGGAAATAGTCCAGAGGGGATTTTTGCCATAGAATTTATTATAGAATACCATAGATTCTGTTAGCAAAACCACTCCTGTGTCAGCATGTTCTGGAAAAAATAATAAAAAGAACTATAAATAAAATACATAAATTTAATTATAGATTAAATCTGTAGGCAGAAAACCCTCCTTAAAAGAGACTATAAATATGTTTTGTGTTATTTTATCTTTGTGATGTATCTTGTTTTTCCCTCCAATTTACATTTTATTAATCTTCCTGCTTATTTACAAACATAGTAATTATTCAAAAGATGAATGGATGGGTTTGTAAAATCACTGGATACAAAGCTATTTGTCTAATAAGCAATCCAATCCTTGCTATAACTGCTCTACAAAAACATACCACAGAGGCAATCAGCTCAAAAAAAGTGAATCTCCTACATTTTTTGGTTTCTACTTTAAAATAGATACTTTTTTTTTTTTTTGAAAGCAAGATAATTTATTCTTGGCAAACACAAAGGGTTATATTTAATAAATAAAACAGAAGCATTTGAACTTTTTTTTTTAATATAACTGCTTATAATTTCAAAATATTCCCCATTTCCCTGGCTGCCATATTTCAGCACTAGTTTGTGCTATGAAATAATTCCATGCTTTCCCGTAAGTTCTTGTGAAAGGCTCATATTTATGTTTAGGACAAAGACAAGTTACTATACATGGTCAAAGACGTTGTTCCTACAGATACCCTTAAACACCATTGCAGAGCTTTCAAATACATGGTGGAAAATTTGAAGTGCTTGCTTTTCAGAAGACAGCCTGCACCACAGGCAGCTGGGCATAGGGGATGTCTGTTGTCTCTGAAGAGCATGTTCTAGAAATCCAACGTAGCTCCAGATTAGGTTTCTTACCTAAAGGAGGTGATGTATTGCCTTCTCCAGGCTGAAGAGGACACAGAAGGAATCATGGGCTGAGGTAATAGTCCTAATTTTCATTCAAAAATAAAGGAAAAAAGACAAAGACAAGGTGGTTTGTATTCTGAACCTAGTGCCAAAAATGCAGTCAAGAGCAGCCTAAGAGGGAGGTGTGTTGTGCATATTTGTGACACCAGCCCACTCATGGATGCTGACATCCCTGTGGGGAATCTGAACCTGAGATAACAGCTGAAAAATAGCAGGCATTCAGTGATCTGAATTCACATTCTGATGTCCATGGAGAACCTAATGAACTGCTTAGCACCTTCTAAGCATCTACAGATAACCCAGGTATTTCAGGAGGGCATTGACTCATTGAGGCTAGTCAGTAGGCAGCTGCTGGTGGCAGCAAATGAACAAGATCCTTATTTCACTGTCTGCCTTAAGGAATATGACTAGGTAATGTAAAAGACTTGTGAAGTCCTCATCTCCTCTTGCTCTTCACCCATGCTGATGTTTAAGGTCCAGAGGGACCACTGTGCATCCAAGATTGGCACTTTGTTATCAAGACTGAAGCTTTGTTCCATCTTCTAGGTCTTTGATTTTAACACATTAGTGTAAGCTAGTGGTGGCCCAGACACAGGTGAACATAAGAGCCTGGCAAGGACAAGGCCAATGACAAGGACAAGAATTTGGTGAGAGACATGTTGCAGTGAGGCCTGAGCAAGGCTTCATGTTTAGATATGCAGGTGTGAGCATGATGTGAAAAATCTCACGTCATGTGGAAAAGGACCATTGTCTTTAGGGATTTTTGAAAACCTGATGGATACAGACAACAAACATGTTGCTGTCATGTCAAATTGTTGGCGGACACCTGATTACACAGAGTGGCCTATTATGTCTTGAAAGAGAGAGGACTCGCAGCTGTAAATCTTGAACATGCAAATCCCCATCTTACCACTGCAAATAAAAGACAATTGGTTCCTGAAAGACCTATCTTGTTAAGAGTTTTGTGGGTTTGTATAACAGGAATAAATGTAGGATTTGAATTTAAGAGAGAGCTTATAGTTTTACTAATGGGATAATAAAACAATAAAATGAGTAATGTGTTAATATGTTAGTTTGAACTATGTACAGACAAGGTAATAAAGACACTTAAGTAGCCAATGTCCTTAAAAGATATTGGTGCAATCAGAGTTTTGACATCATATATTTTGAGACAGTAGGTCAAGATTTTATGGTAAGACGTACTATTAATTTTAAAACTAAATTTACCATCTGACAGATAAAATAAGGTATCTCAGGTATATTATGGACTGCATGACCTTAAAGAGCAACAAAGTGAGTAACAGCCCTAGGTGTCTTTAGGAGCTAACAGTGCATGTTTGCAGGAGAAGGAAGGAGCTGAGAGCACTTTTCCCAAAATAAAGCTTCTGATACCTACCTCCCGCCAAGTCAAGGAGATTTTAAGTATGATAAAAACCTGAAAATTTCAGACTAGTACTTGATTTTCTCAACATGCTGGAAATTACATCATCTTTCTTTCTCTTGCCCCAAGTACAGCATACCTGCTTTAAGAACTTCCATTTGTATGTTTAGAGAGGCATGCAGGTGTTTAATGAAGGTGGTGGTGGATATTTTCCACCAAACAGCCAACAGATTCTGTTCTCATTTGGTGAGAGAACATATCCTGCAGGATATGTCTTAATGATGGTCACTGCACTACGGCTATAGGCCAGCTGTGTCTGAGCTTGCCTTAAATTAGTCAGTTCCACAGGTGGCAGCAGGTTACCACTGACAGTCTGGAGCCCAGCACTAGCAAACAACCCAGCCGTTTGCCCTGCAGGAATGCCTTCCAAGCAAGAGCTGGGCTGTCACAGCTCCTGGTGTTGGAGCTGGTTAGCTGAAAATGAATCACTGCAGCTGCACTGTACCGGTGTTATTAGGCACCTGTCCTGTTAGGAGGAGGTCCCTCTTATCCTTTCAAAAGTACACAAATTGCATTAGTTCTGTGAAGAACTTCCAGTTGGGGGAAAAAAAATCCTCTGTGCTCTTACTCTGTTAAATTAGGAAGGGACAAGAGCAAAATCCCATGCTAAAGGCTGCAGCAGAAAGAGATGCAGAGGATGGCCGTTTTTTCCCCTCTACTATTACACCTCCTTTCACAGCAATCTCCCAGACCACTCTCCCATCCCCCCAGCCCTGAGGATCCTTCATGCCTGCGGTTCATAACACTCTCCTCCCTCCAGCCCTGTCCCACCAGCCTCTCCAGAACCTGTCACCACTTCCACACAGCACCTTTCAGCAGGGAGCATTGAGCAAGTGTGGCCAGATTCTTCAGACTGCTGCCTAGAGAAAGCAGCATTAGTTTTACAAAATATCTTTCTGTTGTAAATATCTTTACTCTGTTATTATATCTTTGCTGTATATACCTCTGCTCTGATGTAAAAACACATAATCTTTCACAAGAAGAATATCTAGAGCACTGACCTCTCACACTTTACCCAACAACAGCTTGACTTACCACTTTTTTTTGCTATGCCATAAGTATTTATTTCTCTCAACAGAGCAACAACACGTCTTCTTCTGTTGTTGAAGCAGCGTGTATCACCATACCCTGTGCTGGGCCTGAGCTGGTAAGCACTGCACGAGAGCACCAATCACACATGATAAAGGAGAGCACCTTGTGTGGTTGACAGCAGGCTCTGGGGGCATGCTGATACCATGCCACCATGCTCCACCAGTGCAGAAAAGCATCCGAGCACACACAGCAGTCAGAACTCAGGTGCTGCAGGGATTGCTGATATCTTAGATTTAGGTTAAATACTCTAAAGCTAGGCTGCAGCTGAAGCAGAGATTCGAAAAACATAATTTTGGTTTACAGACCTAAGTGGCTCCCAATAACTACATTAGATGCCTACACCTGGGCTTTAAAACACAAAAGTCCCTCAAATGTTTCAGACAACTTTGTGCTCAGCGCACTGGATTTTGCAGCTTGTAGTCTGAGATGCCTACAGTTAGGAACAGCAATATTTGCCATAAATAGTGGGAAAACATGGCTATACGGGTCCTCAATACATCTCCTACTCACAGAGGGATCGTGTATACTTGCATCGTCACTGACAGATGTTTCAGATGTTTACCAAATCAGAGCCTCCAAGGATACGAGTGCCACATCTTTAGACAATCCCTTCCAGTGCTTCACTGTCTCTTCTGTTTTGGTTTGTTTCATTTGTTTTACCTGACGGCTAATCTGGATTGCTCTTGTTGAAGTTTAGTACTTATACCACGTATAGTGAAGCGCAGAGCCTTTTGGATCTGCTTTGCTTTCATTTCTTTAACAGCAAAATCAAGATAACACCATCTCAGATTGTGAAGAGGAGCAAATGTTTTTACACCCCTAGTTAATCAGATCTTTGGGGGAAAAAAAAAAATATCTCACCCCAGAAACCAAAAAGAAACCAAAAAAAAACCCCCAAAACCCAGAACAAATGAAAAAAAAAACACCCAACAACACACTTTTGGCAGCGTATCCTGGGTTTAAGATCTCTGAGATGTTTGAAAAGAAACGCGTTTTCAACCTTTTCATCCCCTAGAAAAATTCCAAAATTGCAATAAGGCCTGCAGAGGCCGAGCAGTGCACAGTCTCCGCATGGGTGGGTGTTTGCCCACTTTCTCCCCAGCCTTACATGTTAGCAGAGCCACAGACTGAAAATGTTTTTCATATTCACAGTCATAGCCTTGGGAAAAAAAAAATAAAAAATATCCATTTCACCTTTTATAGTAACAAAATAGAAATGCAATTTATCACAACTTCTTTACATTCTTGTTTCTAGTCTAATGAGCTGCTGAAATATGCAGATGTGTGAATGATTAGGAAAAGAAGTCAACAGCGAGCTGAAATAAGCAAAGTATTGCTAAATCACATGTTGATACTCACACAGGGACTAAAACCCACACTTGCCTATTGTGTGGAAGGACAAATGGAAGAAATTCAGCTAATACTTGTTAAGGTCAGGAAATATCTCTCTGCTATGATTAAACGGCATGGATCAAGGAAGCATCATTTTATCAGACAAGAGATGGATTCCATTCAATACAATTAAACATTTGCCTTTCTCTTCACCCACATCATTATTATAACTCTCTGCCATGCTGAAAAGGCAGAGTTATAAACATGCAATGATAGAGTATCATGAGGCGCCTGTATTTATCAAGGAAACAGCAGAGAAACCAATAGCCCAGAGGAGGAGGAGCCTGGGAATTCTGTGAGTGGATGGGGGAAACAGATACCTGCAGGTACAGCAACATCCTCCTGTCTCTTCTGTGACAGATCATTTCAAACCTGCTCAAGTGTTTCCTTTGTTGCTTTCCCTCCTATAGCTATAATATAAACATTTCCCAGGAGACCTTGTACATGTTTCACTTAAATATTTGGGCTCATATCTATGGGAAAATGTGTTTCCCACTCACCTTCTTGTCCTCCTGAAGTCACTTGGTTTTCAGAACTGAGTAACGTAATATCTGTTCCACAGGAGATATCTACTCTTTAGCCTCAAAGTCATTGGCAGTACACTGGGGTACACTGGCTATTAATTACCCATGTAGGAAAAAAGTTCAACACGATGCATCTGAGGAAAGCAAGCCAAGGAGTTGTGACTTATGCCATATCTAAAACAAGAAACAAAAACAGCTTAAAGACTGAAGCAGTGGGAAGCTGTCATTACACTTCTGTGCAGCCACAGAGAGCAATAGCTGTGCAAGTAATTAGGCGGAATTTAGTTCTTAATATTTTGGAAAAAAGCATAATAATAAAAATAACATCTATTTTATTATTCAAAAGTTGGAAAAATCATATAAATTTTGCAGGCAGGTGATGTGATAAAACTGTTAAATAAAAAAATATTAAGATTTTTACTCAATCTGGGATTTTTAAGATTTACAATTTTTTACATTAACTGAACTTTTCAGAGAAAAGTCACTTTGATCCAAATCATTTAAATTTTTCTTTTAAAGAATAATGAAAACAAGAGGCCAGGACTGTTCCAGAACTTACTTCTTGGGGTGAGGACAGTGTGTTCACGAGAATGTAACTTCCTCAAGAGCAGCTTCAGTACAGCCAATCGACATTTTCCAAAAATAAAAATTATTCTCTTAGCTATGTTCCAGCTGCATAAGAAGCACAGAACCAAGCCTGAAACTCTGCCAGGCAACCCAAAAGAACCACACAAAGATACAGAAGGTAAAACAAAGCACCTTAGGCATTAGTCACTGAAATTGAAAGCAGAGATTGGAATAGCAGAGGCCAACCTGGTGACTTAGGTTTACTGTTAAACCCACAAAGCAGGCACTGTTTATGTTTTTTAATTCTAAACTGTTCTGTTGGTATGCAAAGCTATGTATTCAAAACATTCCTGTAACTCCCCACCTTCATGCGAACAGTTTTGGAAAACGATCCTCACTACTGAACTACAGTAAGAGTGGGAAAACCTAAGTAAAACACTTTTTAAAATATCAACCACAAGAGAGTAGTAAATATGCTTATACCAAAAAGAATTCCATTAATTTTGATGAGATTTTCTCATGTGGAACATTTACAGGATTCAGTCCAATGGCTAAAGTGTAGAACACACCGCTGTTGATAATAATACTAAATATGTTCTCTACTGTTTTGTTGTAATATAAAGTAATGATAGGTGCATTTGATGTGGAAGTGATAGCTCTGGAGTCTACTTACCTTCTTTATCTACAGCGAGTTCCAGTCTTGCTGGCCCACTGGGCAGTTGGGGCTCTCCACCTCATCTACTGGACCTGGTGTGATGCATCCCGGATTTTGGATGTACTTGATTCCTCTGCCTGACTGATCTGTTCACAGTTGGGTGACCTAGGGAGAAGGCTTAAAGTTTTACCTCTGGATCACTTCAGTCATCTCTAATTCTATTTTTTTTCCTGTAAACCAATATAATTTCAGATTAATTGCTGGAGGAAGAGAGATGACAAAAGAGATTCTACGTTATCCATTGAAAAGTTGGAGAACTAACAGATTGTTCTCTTGTTACTTTGAGGTACAGCAAAACACTAAAAGCAAAATATTAGCTGTCTGCCCTTGTCTTCTGACTTCTCAAACAAAATAAAACATACTTGAGAACCAGAGAGAAAGATCAAGGTCTCCTCATGTGGAGGCCAAAATAGCTCAAGATACTACTTCAGCAGGAAGATACCATGGACCTGACTACACTCTTACCTGGTAAAACCAGAGCTAAATCCTGTTGCCGGACGTGGTCTGAGCAGTTGAGGATCTCCTAACGGGTCCAGAGGCATAAACTTGAACTCACCCAAGTTTTCTGGTGAGTAAAATTTCTGATTCATCTCTGGACTTTCTTTTTGTTTCTGTATGATAAGATGAGCATTTTATGAGAAGTAGAAAAACACTTGAAAAAGAGTCCAGATGAGTCAAGAAACAGGTAGCTAGCAACTTAAATAAGAAGGGTACTGTAGAAATTTTGGCAGTCCAAGGAGATAGAGTCCTATTAACTCCTTTCTTCCTCTTCCTATAAAGAACAGAGTGAGCTGGTGACACTGGCCACTTCTAAAACCCCAGCTTTCCAAACTGAACTTTACCTTATTTTCCTGGATATTAGAGATAGAAATAATACATTCCTGTATGTATAATGAACTTCGGTTTTCAATAATATTTGACCTGCAATGTCTGCTCAGCAGCATGAAGGATTAAATAGGAAGGTGGGTTTTTTTCCACCAGTCTGTTTAGATGTTTGAACAGACTTAATTCACCTCTTCACTTGGTTGCACTTCCATAGCACATCCACCTGTCAGCTCTCTGAAAGGTCCCTCTCAGATTGGCCAACACGAACACAATCAAAACACATGGGGGAAAAATTAAAAACAAAATGCTGAACGAAATAAAAGACCTTTCAATCACACAATTGTGATTTAAATTCGTATGTATCCAAATATTTCCTTTGGTAAAGCTTTTCAGAGTCCCATGTGCGAGGCAGCAATCAGCTGTTAACAGGAGATAAATTAAAGAATGGAAAATTATAACACATATTCCACCTGCATATTGGCTTTAACACAAACATCAATCATTTTCCAAGGCAATTAGTATTGTGTTGGCCTGCAGGGACCAGGTGAATGAAAAGGGTAAGATTTAATGCTCTATGCAACATGCATAAACACATGCACATCCACACACATGCACGCACCCACAGCAAAGAGTTTTTTCACTGCTAAAGGGCTTGCTGCAAAAGCTCCCTGTGAACGTGACAAACCTCTTGAGAAAAATTTAAAAACCAAAGAGCCATATACTGATCACATTTATATAGAGGCAAACCCAGAATAACACCACTAAATTCTGCACTGTTTCCCAAAGTTCACACAGAAGTAAATGAAATCTGAATCTGGCTTAAAGTCCTTGCCAAGTTCTCAGGCAACAATACTTTCTTGATTAAGCAACAGGCTAGGAAGAACAAGGAGCTATTGTCCAAGTAGTTGGCAGCAGACTGATTAATAATAGCACTAGCGGTCATCTGAGACATGCTAAAAGTTATTGAATTCATTAAGCTAAATTCTGTTGCAACTTGAAATCACTAGGAGTCTTGCCACTGATCACTGTTTAGGCCAGTCTGTCATTATTTCCCTTATAAAATAGGCAATAAAGCAGCAGCGCCAAAGAAACATTGAAAACCAAAATTGGACAGAACCTTAGGAAATACACTAGTTGTGAAACTCATTTTAGAAGCTGAGGATGGATGGAAACCCCAATGGAAATCAGAGCGGAAAGACTTACGCTATAGTTCATCAGATACCCTTAACCCCAATATGTTATTAGCTAATATAATGATACAGTCGTAAGTGAGGGGTTTAGTCTTTGCAAGTTATTTTTTGTTTGTTTTCAACATACAAACAAACCCAAAAAAGTCAAATGAACAACTCTACATCGGTTACATTAGGAAGTTCTAGTATCATTTTTTGAGTCTGTGCACAATGGTAAAATAAAGCAACTTTCACTGTTGTAATTAAGCTTGAAGCATTGGAAAAGGACACAAAAGGCATTACTCGGTAGCACATATATGATTAGGAGGACCTCAGGTAAATATTTTTAAGAGTTTCTATACTTTTAATTCCCGTTTCCCTTCCTTTTTTTTTCTCTTTTTTTTCCCTTTTGTTGTCATTCTAACTGGAGTCACAGATGGTTCCTGACCTGAAAACTATTAGAACCAGAAGACAGGATGCCACCATACAGCTACTTTCCAAACCACATCTCATCCAACTGGATGGGTTTCTGGTGCTTTTATCTTGTGCTCACAGCAGGTGTCCAACTCCCACAGGCACTAGCCAGAATGAGGACAGACTGTACCCACGGTACCAGTTAGAGAACCAGACACTGCTGTATCTTACTTTACTACAGGTCCTAGTTACAACCAAACACAGGGAGAAAACAAAAACACCTTTAAATGTTCTCTTTGTTGTGAATTACGGGAGGATTTTTATGTACCTGCCCATCTCAGCAGTACTCAGCAGTACTCAGCTGCAGGGTTTCCCGGGGAGTACTAAACATGCTTACCACCAGTGCAGAGTAGGAGAAACTGAGGCACCAGCAAGGGAGTGATTTGCTGCCTGTTATTCAGCAGCCTGCAGGGTGAATGCAGGGAACACAATGTAGTTGTGACTATTATTGCTGTGATGTCGTCACTCAGGCTGTGCCCAGTGCTAATTCAGAAGATGAAAATTAACCAGGTCATTGAGAGACCTGTGTACACCTAGCACTTACAGCTGCAGAGCAAAACATGGGCTGTTCTTAATGCAATAAGCTTTGGAAACAAAGGCTAAAGAAGCAGAGGGATTTCTTGCCCTCCTGACAACACTGCAGCCTGAAAATGGGCAAGATTTGCCCTTTGGCTGTTGCTCTGGGATGATACAGGCTGGATATCATAGATTAAACCAGGACAACTTTCCACTGTTATGCTCTAAATGACCTTCTCAGGTATCACAGAAGGAAAACAGGTTGCCCAGATCAGAAGGCAAAGAGTTGGTGTTTCCCAAACAAATTAAACCCTCTGTAGGGATATCTGAGGTAGTTCTCAGGTGTGAGAAGCAATACAGCCCCGCTCTTCTGGTAATCTGTCCAGACTAACAGATAGGTCAACAAAGCTGGGAAGAAAGCTCTGCTCAAGTGATTAAACTGCAGTCAATACCAAAAATGAATTGCTTGGCGATAGCTCTGTGTCTACACGCCACCACCAAAATAACAGTGGAGCAAAACCAGCTTGGAGAAGGTCCTCCTGTTCACTTGCAGCACGTATAACAGCTGCTCTGGAAATGGCTCTCCACAACCAGTGTTACAAACTCCTAGTCTTTGCATGTTATTCAGCATCCAGTAAAGGAACCAGCAGGTAGGGTAAAGGTGGACAAGGAGACCAGGACTGTGAAGTGTGTGGGGAAGAAGAGCTTGGAAAAGATCAGACAAGGAGATCAGTGCAAGTGGTGACAAGATAGGGAAAACAAAGGTCTGAGCAGGAGTTCAGCTATACATTGGCTGACTGATGGCCTCAAGGCAAGAAGCTGGTGGAAAGTGATGAAACTGGACAAGGCTTTTGAAGTGTGGGCCTGAGAAACATCTTTGGGGAAGCAGGCAGCAGCAGGCCAGAGGAGAAGAGACCAACTGCATGAGGAGGTAAGAGAAGAGATAAGGGGGAGCCTAAGAATGAGCCCAGTTACAGAAACAGAGCAGGGAGAATGTGAGTTATGACCATACACGTTGCTGTTCTTCCCGTATTTCCCCATCGGGGAGCCAACAGTTTTGTAATTTATGCATCTTTTTAACCCCCTTGGAGGTCTAGTGAAAAAGAAATTCTGCACAAATGAGGTCACTTTTTCCCTTCTTCCAGGGCTCAGGCTGTTGCTACTTTATTCTTTCCTCCATGAAGAAATGACACCTATCCAAGAGCAGAGGGCAGCATCTAGCCTTTGCAAGCTGACCAAGCCCAACAGCAAAGATACTGACGATAAATTCAGAGATTCTAAGAGAGATCAGACACAGAAGCACATTTATTCAGAAGCAGTATTTCTCACTGAAAAATCAGGCACAGGTGATAAGAAGACTGTGTGGAGGATTTTTGTTTGTGTTCTTTTCTTTGGCTTTTATGTTTCTGTTCTTGAAGAAATCTTTGGAAAAATAGCAATTTATTCAGAGCCTGTCACATCGCTGACTGTCTGCTGTTGCTATCAGGACATACATCTTATTTCTGTTGAGCTGGTTTGACAGACAGTTGTAAGATTTCTCTGCTTTATGCCTCAGCTCCAGGAGACATCCTTACAGAAACAGAGCGTTCTATCTATTTCACTTGTGGTTAACAGATTATTATTTGTTTCTTATCCCAAACCATCAATACTTGGCAGTCTGTCCTGAGCCACCCTGCTTACATTTCTTTCCCCTGTTTGCTAGATGAGCTTTGCCCTGTTATTAACTTCATTTTCCTGCACATAAAGCTGATGGCTGAGGCTCTTTGGGACATTGCTGTCAAAATGATTTTTCAATAAAAAGCATTGTTTCTTCAAAATTGAACTTTTTTGCTGGGAAAAAGGAACGAGGGCCCAGCACACAACCTGCCTCAGGGGGCAAGGGAAGCTCATGGGATATGTCACTCCACAAATGTAGATCTGCATCCTAGCTCAAAGGTCAGTCACCACCATGTGGTGTCCCACGATAGCAGGCATTGGGTGGCAGATAGCAAGGAGGCAAACATACAAAAACAAGAGGGACTAAGGGATGTGCAGATTATGTTCCTGTGGGACTCTGCTGCTTCCTCTGAACAAGCAGCTTGACATGAAACGTTCATTAAAGTGAGATTTCAGCATTATTTAACAGATGTTTTGGGGATGAAGGAAAGCAACCTGTGATCTAACTTCAAGCCATTTAACCATATTTAAATAGTGAAAATATTATGCCATTAAGCCCTGATACACCCAAAGTGCAATAGCTCAAACTGTCTACTATGCAAGAGTGGTCATATGGCTTTAAATCAAAGCACGGTTTTATCTTGCTTGCTTATATATCCTTTGTAAAGAAAAAAACATTCACTAGGCACATTTTTAACCTGCTTTATGATAAAACTGAATCCTGAAGTGTTTTCTGCAGGGCAGAAATCATGACTTTGCATGTCTGGCAAGTCTAAAACATATTGCGATCCTGATGGTCTCCCCCTCCAGGACCCTGTAAGAATTTGTCCTCTTACGTGCTTCAGAGTCAAATGGGGTCAAGGCATGATCCAGGAAAAACCCTTCACTACAGCCTCATCTCTGTCAAATATCCTCTGGCAGCACTGAAAGTCACAGCAAGAAAGAGAATTACAGTCAACCTCGAGGAGGCCAGTACTCTTTTGTAATCAAGTCCTCCGTTTCCACTGGTTTAACAGTGCCCAAGAAGCCTCAGTGCGTGCTCATGGACACAGGCAGACAAGAGCCCTTCTACAAAGCCAGCTGAGCCCCTTGAGAATGGCACGTTATTTTGCCAACAGCAGATAGAGCTAATCAAAGGAGACCATCCTACTTATTTTTCCCTCTCCTTATTTAGACTGAGAGGTTTTCATAGCAGGGAGGTATTTTGTTCATGTTGTATAAGCACAGGGTGTATTCAAGTCACTTTTCTTGTGTGTTACACCAGCCCTTTCTTCCTCTAAGCTTTCATCCCCGAAGGAGGTCCTGTCAAACTCAGGGACAAAACATTATGTCAAGGAAGTTTGAACTGCTTCTTTTTTCTTTTCCTGGGCTGTTACTGTATTTGACTCAAAGACTCTTTTTAAATAAATGATTAAAAAAATTCGCAGTTATGTTTCAAAAGAATTAAAGTAATAAGTGGCTTTGGGACTTTTCTTCATCTGCTTTTGGTAAGGCACAGAAACTCTGCTGGTGGTGTCCTTGAGGGTGTTTTCTAAGAGCAAGATCCCAGAACATTCTCCTGACACCGTCTGAGGAAGGGAAAAAATACCAAAACCATAGCTAAATTTGCACGGTGGAACTGTAGATCCAAAGCAGTTCCCTCCACATTACAGTGTCTGCCTCTTGATTCCTCTGGTGGCTTTCCCTGCCTTCCCAAACAGCCATGTACAGCTTCTAGTTTTAGGTAGTGCATGGCACTAGCCACACAAGCATAGTCTCACCAAAGTCAGCTTTACTGAGGAGGTCAGCTGGCAGTGCAGCTGCCCCTACATCCTACCCCTACACACAGACAGACAGACACACAGACTCTCTGGTGTGCCCAGTGAATCGCACAAGGTAACATGCACTATTTCACCCAGCCTAGGCTTAACATAACAAATAACCTGACTGCCAGAAGAAACAGAATTAACACTAAGGAAAAAGTTACCCAAAGCCACAATATCCAGATTGTAAATGCGGCTGAATCTACCATTTTCCTAAAAGCAGCAGAAAGGATAAGAACAGCTGGTTACAGTACTGCAGCACACCCATTGCTCCCCAGGTACTATGCCCATGCCAAACATTAGCCATTTTTTGCTTTCTGAACCTCACTTCAGCATTTCTGTTGGTATTACCATTGCCTTTCATGTAGTGGATTTTTTTTTTTTCTACAGGACTGTATTTCAATTCTCAAATCCATTCTTTCACTTCTCAAAAATAAATTCTAGACATGAATAAGATCTCTGTGGGGTAGGGAGTGCGAGAAACTTTGTCAAACTTGCTGAAAGTGCTGTCAGGCAGGGAATGCTGGAAGAGATGTTACGTGATCCCTTTGCTAAGGCTGTTGAAATTAAGCCTAGTCTGGCAGAGAACTTCTGTGCCCTGCCATGGATTTACAACCCCACCCTATGAGAGAGGGTAAGGGACACAGACCAACTGCTGATCACACTTGCAGTAGTCTCACCTCCTGTCCCCTGATTTTATCATACTCCACACTCATATGTGACAAAAAAAGGACTTCTCACTGAAGTTCAAATTAACAATTTATTTGGACTTCACTCACAGGTCCAATGTGCAGATCTATGGGTACAATAGCAAACACACCATTGCAATTTAAAAGCAATTTGTGGAATACACTAATAAAACTATCACCAAGAAGTGCTCCCAAAAAGTAACAACACAAACCACAAATGCGCTAGAGAGCTGGAGAGGGACTCTGTCAGGAAGTGTAGCAATAAGACAAGGGGTAATGGTTTTAAATTGGAAGAGATTTAGATGAGATATTAGGAAGAAATTCCTTCCTGTGAGGGTGGTGAGGCACTGGAACAGGTTGCCCAGAGAAGTTGTGGATGCCCCATCCCTGGAAGTGTTCAAGGCCAGGCTGGATGGAGCTTGGAGCAACCTGGTCTGGTGGGAGGTGTCCCTGCCCATGGCAGAGGGGTTGGAACTCAATGATCTTTAAGGTCCCTTCCAACTCTCACCACTCTATGATTCTACGATTCAATGATATTAATATCTTAAAAGAGTCCACTAATCACAATCTTAAGAGCATGCCATATACCATACATATGTTTCTTAATCACTTACCCTCTTTCTCAGGTAAGGTCGCTCAATCCCTGGGAAACTTGTACAGTGTCCTGGACAAGGCAGGGACAAATCTCCTACAGGCCAGCTGTATCATGTGAAGGTTCCCTGTCTTTCTCCCCAAACCTTCAGGTTTATATTTCCTGATTCAGTGGGGGTGAAGGATTCTGAGTGGATTACACTATCTGGAATATTTACCTCTAGTGGTGTGATGGCTACTAAATTTCTGTTGCTAATTATTTGATGTCTAGCACTCAAAGTCACGGGAATACTGGTGGAATGGGACTCAGGGCATTTTGTTTGTTAATACTTTGATCGTCATTTCATTCTACCTCTCCTTCACCATGAACCACTCTATCTGTGAACAGGGGCTAAACAATAAGCCTTCACATTAGAGATTTATTTAGAATTATTTAGAAATAAATTAATGATAATCTATAAAAAGTATGGTCAATCTAAGAGAGCATTTTAAAAGAAAAATATTGCTTATTTAATTGCTAGAGCAGGATTTGAAGGATTTTCAGGATTTTGCAGAAAATGACACATAATGCTGCAGAACAAACAGAATAAAATAAAATACTGAAAAGTACTCAATATTAGTCCATGGACTGAATAAATCAGAGCTCCCACAGGAAATGAGATACACTCCCATATGGTCAAAACACGTGATGTTGTACTTCTAATACACACAAAGGTAGCATCTGGAGTGTCCTGTTTCTAATGCAACTTTAAAACAGTACGTATGTATGGGAACTCTCCATAGCTTCCCTAAAAAACAAAAGAGGGAGAACTGTTTCTAAATATACTAAGACTTTAAACATGGAAGAAAGAAGAACATGGTTCATGGCTCTACAAAATGGTACAGGACCTGGAGTATGTGAAGAAGGTGAGCCTAAGGAAAAGCTCACCAACAGCTTCACAAGCAAATCAATCTTGCTTCTGGTAAAGACAAACCTTCAGCAGATATCATATCTGAGACTTAGGCCAATATCATCAATAGGATACTATTCATTGACTTCAGAAGAGCAAGCAGTATAATAAAGAGAAACCAGGCAAAGGGTATTTTCAATGAAGAAAACTTCCTGCCAATAAGACCTACCAAGACAGAGATCTGCAAAGTCGTAGTGCTCCTTCTCTGAGTTTCCCACACAAGAGAAGCTGCCCAATTCTTACTCCTACAAATCCATCATCGCCCTGTAATTTAAAAGTGAGTGAAAATCAGCATTAATCAGATCAGTAGGTATTAGTCAGAAGACATGCACAGTAAGACAGCAATATATTACTAGAGCACCCTTCAGGATGAGCTTTCTGCTCACTTTCACAGAATACTGTTGACAAGAACCTTGATAATATAACTTACAGCTCAATTACATTATGTGAATTTTCAACTAGAGTAATCAGAAATATCAGTTAAATGTACTTTAAACCAGCTCATTATTGACATGATACCCCGGTTCCAATATTCCCTCAGATAGCCGTTGTCATTAGTGGAACTGCTCTGACATACTTTGATGTAACTCTCAAGCACAGTTATCTCCTAATTCAGTAACTTATAGAGCAACGCATCTCTTCCATGAGATGGGAAGGAAGGAGGAGAAAATTCTTCTCTCCTGTTTCAATCATTTCATCACCCAAAACTGCACACAGAAGTCAAGGTGGGGCTGCCCCAGTGCAGTGTGGAGTGGAGACAATGCTCTCCCTCCACCAGCTAGTTGTGCGGTGCTGGATGAATCCCAGAACACTGTTGGCCCTAAATGGGCATTACAGCTAATCACAGAATTATGTCCCGAATCTGGAAGTCAGCTAATCAATACACATACTATGTGCCTAGGAACATCCAAATAGGTGGGGCAAAAAAATTGACATTTCAGATTTATCGCCCATACTGTCATGACCATACAAGTCAAATTCACTGGAGAGAAAAGCAGTGAGAGGAATGGAAGGGCCTTGTAAGCACAATATGGCCATCAAATCTGTACCTGGCATTTGGTCACACACACAGATGCTTCCTATACTACACAGGGATAAAAAATAGAAGGTTTTATTTAAGTCTCTGAATGCCTAGTGAGCAATCTCTTCTAGTCTGAGCAACCTGTTGCATTTTCACAACTGGAAGATGAGAATTCTACATCAAGTATCAACAATAGCTTCCAAACATCCTCATTGTCACATAATGATAACAGCAAACTCCTAGTTGCTGCATTTATTTGTCAACCCAGTCCTTAAAGCCCAGGTTTATCCTGCCAGGAAATAAAGAAGAAAGAAGTGAAACAATTGGTAGGAGAGTTGTTTGTGCACCATACTCCAAAAGTAAAAAGCAGAGGGAAGTATTTCCTTCTCCTTCCCAACTTGACACATATAATAGAGTGTTTTGATGCAGCTCTGTATGGCAGCTCTGTTCAAGAGAGTGAAGCTCAGTCACTGAGATGGGAACTGCTGCAGATCACAACTAAAGTGGCTGGCATGTGAAGATCTTAAATGTCAGAGAGAAACCAGCAGTCAGTCTTCAAAACTGAGGAAAAAATCATAGCTTAAATTACATTTTACCCAGAAAGGTTTTGTATGAATTAGGCAGGATTTTTTTGATTAAAAATTTTCATTCTTCCCAAAGTAATCTCAGAATCACCACCTAAATTGGACTTGGATAACATGGTGATATAGACACAGACACCCTCGGAATTGGGTTAACATTAGGTCAACAATCGTACCACAACTATTATTCTTCCCACAGGAAGACACAAGCATTGACATTTAAAGAAAACGGTCTATGTAGACAGACTTCAGAATCCAATTTACACTAAATTCACCAATTTGCTGATAGAAATCTGTTCTAGAAATAAGCTTACATTTTACCAAGACCTCCAACGTTGTCTGACCCACCATGCGTGGTGCATTCATACATGCATAAGTTCCGCAACTAATTGTTCGTGACACTTTTAGCTCTGGAAATGGAGTCCAGAAAGTGGACACTAGGCTTAGCTGGCAACAGTATGTGGTCAAAGAGAGCGCACACACACATAAATAAATGTATTCCGTGCATCCATCAGGATAACCAGTGCTAACGCGAGACCTTCTGCAACCGGCTGCATTAGTGACGACCTCATCAAACCATGATGTTTCTAACAGAGCCTTTTCAACTGTGATGCTGAAACAGTTCATCAAAGAATGCATCACCATCTCCATTATGTGGTTGCTTTAAATCAAGATGGTCTGTACAAAAGGGAAAGAAAAAGCACACTATACTTTAAGCACAGGTATCAGTCTTAAGATAGAAATTACTGGCTAAAACTTGATGGCCCACTATAGGTCAGATTAGATGATCATAATGATCTCTTCTGGCCTTAAAAGTCTATAAATTTTTGATAAGAAATGAATTTAAATTAAACTCTGTCTTGTCTCTTTTATGCTGCTGTCTTAAGATGAATTATCATGATCTGTTATGCAAAGTATTTCAACAAAATCTTACAAAATATGTCTTGACGAGAATGATATGCCTCTGGACAGGCCCAGAAGTGCCCTTCAGCTTTTAAATTTTATCCACGTTATAAAATCTCTCTCTATCCCAGCTTAAGCCTCGATATTCATGACTCGGTAGACTTAATATTGCACTATATACATGAAAGAGTAAATGAAAAAATAAGCTGCTACATGAAATTTCCCAGACCACAGCTCCTGCCAGATATTTGCAGCTTACTGGGCAATGTATGTTATTTGCTCCTGCTTAATGATCCCATAAGCAGAGGAGGGGCACTCCCTTGACTCTGCAGCCTTGCAAATCTCTCAGATTGTCCGCGGATTTGCTAAATGAGACGAGGTTCTCAGAACATCTTATCTGTGAAGTCAAACACCGACACGTTCCTTAAACCAACACGAAGGCCACATTCTGTGTCAGAGTAGAATAATGAGGCCAAAAAATTCACAAGAACAGTTTGCAGAAGATAGTGGTAATATCTCTTAGCATTTTACCCTTTTCCCCACCCATCTTTTTCTATGCATAGTTGCATCACATTTAATTTTTCGCACTTCCTGCCCTGTCATTGGTTTTCCATACCATCTAGAACTCTGCTGGCCCCTCTGCTCTTTCTCATGACAGCCGACCTGGGTTGAAAAAGGAAACCAATAAATTCTGCACTCCTGTCAGCCTTTCGAACCCACAGTACTTAAGCAAATTCTAAATTGGTTGACCACAGAACGGACAACAATCCATTAACGTGTGCATAGTCCTTCTGGAAACAACGCTTCATCTAGTCAGCTTTTTAGCAGCTCCAGTAGCAACCCCAGTGACAGCCACGACGATAGCCCCTGTGCAGTAAAAGAGCATTAACAGCATTTTACATTTATATTTTCTGCTGCAACAGAGAATTTTTTAATTTAATGTCAATTCTCATTACATAAGATCTGATCGAAAGCAACAAACCTAAAAGGAAAGTGATCCCATTTAATTGTAGTGCTTGGTTACACTTCACTTTTAAAGGTTGCTTTCACTTTGTTTTATATAACTGGTTTGGTTTTTTTTTTTTAATGACAAATAGTAAGGGGGTTTCACTAAAATCCTACTCAGCAACTTGGTATGCCTCACTACCAGAAAGTGCAAACAATGAAGGAATTATGGGCTTCATTTATCTTTCCCTTTTTATCAGCCGCATGTTACGTTAAGAAATTCACTTATTCAGAGTGCTTTTGGCTCAACTTCTTTTGGAGCTGGCATATGGTACATTGCAACCATGGATCATTGTGTACTGCTGCCATGCTATGACAAGGGGATGAATAGCAAGTGAAGAAGTGCCTCTGGGAAAGGAAGGCCAAAATATGCCCAGTTTAAGCCTAATTACAATAGTGCTTATCACTGAAAAGTCATGAAATATAGACCGAGACCATAATGACAAGCAGCCTGCCTGTTACTGATCACACAGTCCTGTCATTAGCAAAAGAGACATAAACATCGACATGCATATAAGGTGAGTAAAATGATCTTCATTTTGTAGACAATGTAAGACACAGTGATTAAATAACTCAAGTAATAGCAGAGTCAGAAACACAGTGCCAGGGTCCTCACTCTACACCCACTGGTCTAGACCCTGGGACACTGGCTGGAGATGGCAACAAGACTCCAACCTGTTCAGAATTAAGACATCACATAGCTTCTGCTTGCAAGCAGGGTTTGGAGGAACCTGGCACATGCTTTCCAGTGCAAGAGGTGGTTCCTATCAATCCCTCTGCCTGCTCCACAGCTAATGCAGACATCATGACCACTTCTTTCCTCTCTTTTCATTCCTCAGCTTGATAGTTATCTCTTTAGGTTACGCTATATATTTCAAAAGGCAGAAACCTCATGGCTTTTTCCACTGGGAGGATACTGCACAGTCAAAAAACAAAGAGAAGATTTCTGCATTTTACCTATTGAACAAAACTCTGCCATTACACAGCCAATCTCATGCAGTGTTCCTATCCTGTAAGGCAGAACCATGTCAAAAACAGAATTAGTGCTACTGATCTACTAGCGGAAAGGGAGAACAGGCAGCCAATAGATTAAAAAGCCTACATCCAACCCGTTGTGAGAACTGAGATGTGAAAATATGAGCAATAATGGACAACTGAACAGATGGGTTATTATCTTCATTGGAAGACGGCATTTCCTCAAGTGAATGGCTCCACTGGTTGACCAAGACTGGCACTTTGCTCTCAACAATAGCCATTACTGAGTGCTCAATTTATTAAATAAAAATAAAAAAAAAAAAAAAACCCACACACAACAAAAAAAGAGAGAAATAATACACACAGACATTAAAAAATTATCACTGGTATGTGATGGTAGTTCATATTTATATTTTTGAGTCAAGAAAGGCACATACTCTTGAAATTTTTCCAGTGCATTTTGGTTTGAAATTATGACCCTACAACCACATCCAATTTTAAATCCCATCATCAACAAACTCAGAACTTGATCTAAACAGATCTTGATGGAAACAAAGCATCAAAACCTAAGCAGAGTAGACTCAGGGAAAAATCACTGCAGGTGTCGGTCCTAAGCTACTAATCCTGAAGGAAGATATTTACCCATTGTCCCCATGTATTCAAAGCACGAGTCTTCCAGGAGGACCCTCTGAAAGAAAAATATTTTCTGCCAGCTTTACTTTTCCCTCGTGACAGCACAGATGACAGATACAAAAAGTCAGGATACAGGAAACGGAGGCCAGGAAACAGAAATTGTTTTGATTAAAAAAAAAAATAAATAAATTACAACACCAGAACAGGGAACTCTTTTCTACAGGTTATCTCGCTCCCAGAAACAGGCCGATCCAGCTGGATGTAATTACCTTAAGATTTTTCAAGAGTTTGGAAATGGATTGAAATTTTTTCATGGTTCATTTTGATTTCTAACCCGACCAAGGAGTAATTTCAATCATTTTGTATTTCTTCACATTGCAAAAACCTTCGGTAACAGTGTTGGAACCAATTTTATTCCCTTAATGATGTTTACGCTGTATCAGCATCCCAAGGCCAGACCTATCACTTTCCACTGACTTATTAAGGGTGGAGGGGAGCGCGGGTAATGTTTCATCAAGGCATCTTGTGTAATGTAACTATTTTTTTCTATTTGTGTACACAGAAAGAGTCAGGTTGTGGAGCTGTTAAATTGGATTTTAAATGCTTTGACAGATGTTACATTTTAAATGGGATTAACCTCTCTCTTCAACCTCCAAAGTCTGAACAAATTATTAAATATATCCTACAATGATACCAACAACAAACAGTTAGAATCCACCAGGTGAAAACTTCAGTGCCGTAGCCTTAAGCAATGCACAGCTAGACAGGGAGCAGAGAAGAAAAATGGCATGGATAATTATGAAATATATTAATAGACTCAGCCAGGAACAGAATTACCATGCTCCATTAAGAAGATGCAAAGGCATGTGACAGCAAACTGCGATGCGCCAGGTGTAGGATGGGAAAATCAGAAGAGTGGTATTTCTTCAAGAGCAGAAGCCCCAGGGAAGAAATCATCCTCTTCTCCCTTAAGCTTCTGTCAGACTCCCAGACAGTCTGCTGGGAAATTTATCTTTCCTACCTATCTAATTTTTCTCTCTTGCGACAGCAGAAGGAAACTCTACGGAGGCAGCTTGTATTTAAGGTTGATCAGAAAACAATACTTCTTTTCTGTCAAATAACCCAGGTTTTGAAAGGAGTATTCATTGCACATCGAGAGAAGGTGTGGATTCTCAGTTATTTTAGATGGGGCGGGGGGGTAAGGGGGGGTGCATTTAGGATTTTAACCACTGCACTTGTCCAGAACATTCAATTACGCATGCATTAGGTCAGCTGCATTTGCGAGAACTTCAAATTATAAGTATGTCCTAAGCACCAAACTACTGGCTGCATGGACAAGAGCTGGTGGTTCACTGTTCCACCTGAATTCCACTTCAGAAATTTTCTTGAAGAGAGTGCAGTCAAAACTCATGTATTTCTATGAAGAAGCTCAGTTTCATACAGAGTTCTCAAAAAAAGAAAAAGAAAAAAAGAAAAAGAGAAAAAGAAAAAAAATACTTCCACACTTTGCTGAAAAAAGTCTTGGTCTTCTCATGGACCAAACATGCCTTCCTTTTCAATTGCTTCAAGATAAATCTCTGTCCCCACCAACACCTATATTAGTCATAGCCATTTCCAGACAAATTAGGACAAAGCAGGGCAAAGGCTATCACTGCCTTGAAAATCCCACTCTATGCTTTCCTTTCCTCCTCCTGCTGCTATTGCTAGAGACAAATGATTTAAAGAGCTGTATTTGTTCGCAGCGGGTTGAAAATCTCTTTTTAAAAACAACAAAACTGAATAACCTTTAAGGGAAATGGAACCCAGAACATAACCTCTGCATCGCTGCTGTTAGCATCCTCTGTTTTCTTTCTTTGAGATTCTCAAGCTTTGTCCCCTCTTCCGCAATTCTGCCTGAAAAAGGTGCTTCATTTTTCACACATTACTCATTTAACCTCACAAAAAGGGGTCCCTATTTATCTCTGTTTTAAAAATGGCAAGCAAGCAGGAACAAAAACCATAAAGCCGGCATTCCTGAAACATCCAGGTAATACAACACGGGGTTGATCATAGCCAGCTTCATTAACAAGAAGTTGTTTTCCTTACCAGAAGGGTGTAGGGTAAGCGTGGTAAACAAAAGTCCACAGTCACTTCCTGGCCTCACCACTGTCTGTCCATGAAGACCAAGAAGCCCCTGAGCCCTGTAGATATGACTACCACATCTTCCAGGAGCGCCATTCGGCAGAAAGCAGAAAAGGAGGGAGGACCTTACGCATCTCTGCAGAGAAGCAAAGAGCTGGAGAAGATAGAGGCATACCCTGGGTCCATCAGACTGTAGGAATTGCAGGAGTCCTGTAAGCATGGGTGCATTTGTGATACCTGCCTGCCCCTGCCAAGGTTCAAATCTGCCCACAACATGTTACTCATCCATAAACAAGTTATTCTCCAGCAAATTTGCTCCATCCCTGGAAGTGTTCAAGGCCAGGTTGGATGGAACTTTGAGCAACCTGCTCTAGTGGGAAGTGTTCCTGCCCATGGCAGGGGGGTTAGAATCCACTGATCTTTAAGGTCCCTTCCAACTTTAACCATTCTACAGTTCTCTGAACAGTTGCTCTTGGCTTAAGGGATAGCCTTCACCGCTGGATGTAAATCAGGTGAGAGGCATCAATATACCATTAACTGAAGATCTAGGTCTCTGTTTATGCAAGCTACATTTCCAGTCAAAAATATGTTGCATATCTTTTTCTAGCACTCAGAAATTTAAAAAAAAAAAAAAAAAACAAAAGAGAGATGGAGTTACTCCACTAGTTTAAAGAGGTGGGAATTAAGCCATCTCTATGATCTACAGTAAGAGTGTTACACAGGTTTTGTAGAAACCAGGCAATATCAAATATGAACTGTTCATGTAGTAAACATGAAAACAATTATTTCATACTACTACTTCAGAAACTTCTCATCAGAAATTCATCTGATGGTGTTCACATTCCTGTTGGCAGGCTACCACATGCTTGGTGTCACGTGGAACATATTCATATGAGTGCCTGAAAAAAACAAACAAACCAAAACCAAACAAATTATTGACTTCAAAATTCATTTAACTGAAAAACTGAATTTTGTTTCATGTTCAGGCTTTGCAGTAGTGTCTTCTGTGAAGTGTGTAGCACTAACTATTAAAGCACTAGGCTTTAAGAATATCTACAGTTGATATAGTTAAGAATGAGAGAATATTTTCTGATTAAAAAAAAAGTTCAGGTCATCTAATTTTAAAAAGGAAGAAAAAAAAAGAAGAAAGAAACAATATCTTAATGTAGATTACGAAGTATCCAATTTTAAGATTCAGTTCCAGTATGGAGATAAAAATCTACTATGGATAGATATTTGTTTCTACGAAAGACTTGAAAAATCCTAATAGTCAAATTAATTTAAAGCAGCAGTACCGTAGCATAAATTTTGCAACACAAAAAGGGTCTTAATTTGTAAAATAAATTGTTGTTTTTAAATTGTTCCTCCAGATGAAATTTCCATTTTGAATAACTTATTTGATTCTTTCACTCTCCCATGTTCTTTTCTTCTCCTGCTGCAAAGAAGAAAAAAAGTTTTCTTCCTTTTCAGACAGTAAAATACATAAAGTCAAGACTGTTTATTACTTGACATGTACCAATTTGAAAATAAAACAAAGGAATGTGTTTTAAAAGCAGTAAATTTTCAGTATGTTTACCCCTTGCATAAACAAACAGAGCTGGAGTTTGCAAAAAATATTAAAGTTAATTTAAATTGCAAATCTGACCTTATTAAAATGGCTTTTCAGAGAGCTATAAACAAACAGTGTGTGAGCTGGTAATGTAGCCAAAATAACAGAACACATTCTCAACCAGCATTATAATTAAAGTAAAAAAATATTGTTTTCACAGTTCTGAAAAATCTCAGAAGGGGAGGAGGAGTGGGGACAATGTTTTAAAGAAATCTCAAGGTTGAGGGGGGAAAAGTGTTCCAGTTGGATGTCTCCTTTAAGACTTCTTGGGACATTTACTCTTTCACACTCAAAATATATTCTGATGAACAGCTTGAAAATGTTATTAAGCACTTACTAATTTAATGTGTTTTGAATACTTTTCTCCTACAGCTACTACATTGCCTCTTAATGTTTGAAGCACGACCATTAAGATTTACTGCATTTTCTGCGAGAATAAAAATGGAGCAATTAAAACTATGCTTGTATATGCAAGGGATGTGGAGAGCTAATAAATTTCAGAATTAAAAGCCAACAGATAAGCTGGGCTGGTTTCCTGGTTTATGGAAAATCTATACCTGAAAGTCTATTTAAACCAGTGTATTGTTAGCAAGCAAATTGTTTCCTTTTACTTAGAAAAATCATACAGGCTGCAGAAGATCAGGCAAATTAGATGGAGCAGAGGTGAAACTCAACAGGGTACTTCTACCCCCCAAAAAAGTCTTAAATGATTATGACTCTTTGGTACAGCACGCATGACTCCCAGTGAGAGTAAAGGAATACCAGCTCTCCCTGTGTAGGTGTTCTCTGATCAAAAACGTATTTTTATTTGTGCCCATGTTGGAACAGTCTGCTTGTACATTTATTTGAAGTTTCTTTAAAATAAATGTATTGCCTTTAGTTTATAATGTAAGTTATTTCTTTTTGGATGCACTGAATCCAAATTGAGAATGAACTCTTGACAATGCAGTTAAAGAAAATGGTCAGAAACTATTCTACTTATAGAAAGGGAGGAAACCAAATTCTAAAATGGGCAGTGATCCTCTATGGCTTCTTGCACGGGGTTGCAAAGAAGTAGAGAATCTCTTTTTTTTGAGTATCTATGTGGGGATTGTTAGTGTTGTGTAAGGCTGGATTTCATTGTCAGCTGCTTTCCCATTTAATTGGAGCATGCAGGGAGGGAATAGCAGCGTTCAGAGTCAAGGGGCTGTTTCTCATGGCTTCACAAGCACAAAACCTCCTCAAACTCTCCAACAAGTAGACTC
This sequence comes from Thinocorus orbignyianus, assembly GCA_013400375.1. Classification (NCBI taxonomy): domain Eukaryota; kingdom Metazoa; phylum Chordata; class Aves; order Ciconiiformes; family Thinocoridae; genus Thinocorus; species Thinocorus orbignyianus. The sequence goes on from VXBW01001765.1 coordinate 538,566, forward strand.
ACATTTCTTCAATATCTAGAGCTGCGCCTGAAAAGCACCACCTCTAATGAAAGCATCTTCAGTCCTTCTTGCTGTAGCAAAGGCAGCACTAGCAATTCTTTGCAGGGCCTTCTTTCATGTCAGGGTGGTGCCTAGTGCTCCTCATGCCCATCTCTGGGCTTTGAGGCAGTTTGTGGATCTCCAGGAAGGAGCACTCACAGGAGACTTCTTCCTTTCACTGCCTCTGCTTAGGATGAAAAGATGAGATTTCAGCCACCCCCCATCACTGGCAGCAATTCAGCACTTTCCACATCAGCATGAACTAAGTGCAAATGCAAAACAGGAAGAGATAAAATGGTGAAAGATAACCAAACTATTACACATCTTGAAAAAAGTTACCAGGCCTGGCACATTTGGGACTAGGTTTGTGACAGGTGTGTCTTTGCAAAGGTATTCCCAAAATTACTTTATATATGTGCTGCAGGAGTCAGAACAACTGTAACCAAAGGTGTTTGTGTGGATCATTCTTTTCACTGGGTACTTCTTTTTAGCTAAAAACATCTCTGCTTCAGTCGTCAGCTTTGTTTACCTCTGAACTAAAAAATGAGCCATTTCCCTCTGAAACAAAAAGCAGGAAGCTAGAAGATATAGGGTCACAGAGATATTATTTTTTACAACAAGGGTGGCTTATTTCCCAGGATCCTTCTTGGTTTAGGCTTCAAATCTTCCATCAGCCACATTCAAATCCTCAAATCCTGGGTTTATAGGACTACATGAATAGGATAAACATGTGTTTGCTTTCTCTACTTCCTGCATACAGAACTTGGGTCTACTTCAACCGAGGCCAGAGCCTGACCTCTCCACCCGAGGCCATTATCAAATCATGAGTTGCAGAGCATGGCCCTGCTGTCAATACTAACCTGCAATCCCTCTGGTCTGCTTTTCAGGCCCCTTCACCTACTCTCTTCTACCTCACCCATAACTGCACTATGAAGTGTTGGCCTGAAGACTGCGGGCTACCAGGCTGCACCAGGCTTTTGGTTACTTCCAGCATAAAAGCATCAGGGATCATAGTCTGGCGAGATGCATCATCTGTATAACATTATAAAAAGATCAAACGAAGTTACTGAGTGCTAAAAGCAAATTCAAAAATCCGAGTACCCACCGTGTGATAGAGGAGCTAAGACTCCTCCCTAGCTCCTTATGCCATAAAGTCTGCCTGGATATTCCTCTCCGTCTGGAAAAGAGTCTTCAGTTCCTGTTGGCATCCGAACAAATACAGCCTCCTTTTCACATCAAGCATAAAGCAAAAGAAATGGTAATTTAGAACAGACACCCCCCTCCTCCCAAGTCTTTGGCTGAGAAAGGAGAGAGCAGCAGATGCACACCAGTGCCAGACATTCAGGAATGTGAGCCATGCGGGGATAGATCCAGGGACCGGGATGGAGAGGAAATGTAATGGGAGCCAAAGCCTCAGTCAAGGAATTTGGCATCTGCATTATTGTGAGGGAAATGCAGCATAGGAGAGTATTTTCCATACTATAGCAGATGGAATGATGGTTATGGAAGACACTGTATTTTGGGGGATGACATTTCTAAGAGAAACCATCATCCATCTTTAGCTCTCTCTCCTTCAAAACTTTTTTTGACACTTTACCAGATGAATGGGAAGTAGCCCAAGCAGATGCATTAAATACATATACAGTATTAATTCCTCCTTTTTAAGTGATTGCTGGGGGGGGAAGATTCAAAATTAGGACTGCAGGTATGACATATGTGACAACATGAATCAACATAAACTCTTCACTCTGTCACACCAAGACAGCTCTCAGAAAATTAAACTCATACCACTATTGCCCAGACAACTTTGATGACAAGCCTTGGAAGCTGTATGAAGTAGAAAAGTGCCTTAGAGACAGCAGCATTCAGCTTTCGCATTCATGACACACAGTAAAAGCGACGAAATCTGAAGGGAAAGACCACCTTTATTTGTACAAGCATCTGAATTCTACTTCAGCTTCCCAATAAAGTTGATGTCTTTCTAGGCTGGGAAATTTTTCACATGGGAAAAAAGTGAAGATTTACATTCCTGAGCTGGTAACTTCCACTGATTGTTTCCATTAGTCAGTGTGAAAATCAGTCAAACAGCAACAAAAGATTTCCTTTTCATGGTTTTCCTGCAGCTGAAAAATTACTCCTCTTTCCAAGAAGAATGTCCAACAAATTCAAAACCAATATAAAGTTTCCCCTCAGTCCCAGATAACATTTCTGTTACTATCAGAGCAGGTGACCCATCTATGGCCTATCTCACATGACCCTAATCATGATGTGACCCCCATGCCGTGGTCTATAACAGGTCAGAAAAAGCTGGACTATCTCTAAGGTCATTAAGAAGGAAAGATCATAGAATGGTTAAAGTTGGAAAGCACCCTAAAGGCCATCAAGTTCCAACCCCCTGCCATGGGCAGGGACACCTTCCCACCAGACTAGGTTGCTCAAAGCCCCATCCTGACGAACCTTGAACGCTTCCAGCGATGGGGCATCCACAACTTCTCTGGGCAACTTGTTCCAGCGGCTCACCACCCTCACAGGAAATAATTTATTCCTAATATCCAAACTAAATCTCCCCTCTTCCAATTTAAAACCATTACCCCTTGTCCTATCGCTACACTCCCTGACAAAGAGTCCTTCTCCAGCATTCCTGTAGCTGCCTTCAGACACTCGAAGGCTCCTGTAAGGTCTCTCCGGAACCTTCTCTTCTCCAGGCTGAACAAGCCCAACTCTCTCAGCCTGTCTTCACAGGAGAGGTGCTCCAGCTCTCTGATCATCTTTGTGGCCCTCTGTTGGACCCGCTCCACCAGGTCCATGTCCCTCCTGTGTTGAGGACTCCAGAGCTGGACACAGTACTCCAGGTGCAGTCTCAGAAGTGCAGAGTAGTGGGGTAAGATGCTGAAGCCAGACTCTCAAATGTTAAGAGACTTCAGAACCACGATTTCTGTTCAAGGTTCACATTTCGCTCTCTGCTTTATCAGCCAGCCGCCTAGTTTCCAGCTCCAAGGTCTTTCCCCAGCTCCACTGCTGGGCTCCCTGCCTAATCTACACCTGCACTTAGATGAGAGAGCTGCCCCACCACACCACAGTCTGCAGAGTCACCAGGAGCTCACAGGTGACTTTGCCCTGCGTAGCTCTGACCAGAGCACACTTTATGAGAATAGCGAATAAGTGACTATTCAGTCACTTGAAAGAAATACAAGGCAGCAGAGAATGCTCAGAGAGATGCAGAATTGCAGCTTAAAACCGTAACTACTTGTGCCCCAAGCATGGAAAATGAATTATTGCCTTCCTCTTTGCAGCAGTCTTTTATATATATTAGGAAATCAGTCACACATACATTTTTTTTTTCCTTCACAACCCATGTTTCTCTAGGTGGCTGATTATTCCCATTGCTCTTCTCTTCAATCACATCCACATATTTCTTCGCAAACATAAAATTTACACTAATAATAGTCAGTTGATGGGATGATCAAACTTAAGAAAGAGAACAGCTCTCAAAAAAAGACTGATTTGCTAGTTGGGCTTCAAGTTTTAAGGGAGCAAACTGTTCCTAGCATTACTAGGTATAACAATACGTAACAAACCTCTCTGGACTTCTTTCTAGAACTATTTTATAAAAGGATTCATCTGAAGCAGAGAGATGTGACAACATGGAATGGAATGGAGTAATCTCAGCTGAAAGAGATCTACAACAATCACCTAGTCCATCTGCTTGACCACTTCAGGGCTGACTAAAAGTTAAAGCAAATTATTACGGACATTGTCCAAATGCCTCTTAAGTACTGACAGGCTTGGGGCATTGACCTCCTGAATTATGGGACCAATGGTATCCATAGTTTATACTGATCTGTCTGCAAGAAGAAACGACCCCCTAAAGCACCTGATGTCTGCACAGCCCAGCATGTGGGCTCACTGCTCTGGAAATAAGGGAACCCATATTCCAAACCCAAAGCGGCATATAAATCTGACACAGATGTCCCTGAAGTTAGATTTAAATCCTACCTTCAACTTATGAATCTGTTACCATCTTCTCCATTCAAAACCTTTCCCCAGAAGGCATTGACTGGCTCAGAGGCAAGATAAGTAAAACCAGCTCTATGGTTTGCCCTGCATACCAGCACTGCTTCAGAGCTGAGAACACTGTAAGCGCTGTAACTATCAAAACAGACATCTCTGGGCACCTCCGATGGCATGTGCTGTCTGACCTGCAAGCTTGTTTGCACTTGCAGAAATCCAAAGAAGTCAGGGAAATGCAACGTTTCCTCCCCTCCTTAGATTTAGTAATAATAGTAATTCACTGTGAGCATCTACAAGCGCACGGGTTCAAAAAGCTCTGCATGTTAATCCCTGCAGAGAATTTTTTGGTTGATATTATAAACTGAATTTTATGCTTATTAAGTTATAGATCATCTACCAACACACGTCCCTTCTGCTCTCCTACCTCCCTGATGCTGCCCCTCCACCAGACTAACTGATACACAAAGTGTAGGGGAAGATCCAAATTAAACTTCAAAAATAAACTCAAAGTATATTGCATTGCTGAAGAGCACATTTTGCAAAGAACACTTAAAGCAATTTCAAACACAGACCAAAAAAAAAACATCATCCTAAATCACGGGAGTGAAACACAAATAGCCATTGCCAGGAGATTATACATATGATATGGCAAAAAATGAGCTGAAAAACTACATTCCCAAGCAGCCACGTGCAACAGCTCTGACCATTTCTCTGTCACTGATTAGATAATGATCAGACCAGGAAAAGCATCAGGTGACACATGAAGAAGGCACTGCAACACTTATATCTCTCTACTTCTTACTTCATGGGGGTGTCTGAATTCAGTCAGTAATTATCCAGCAAATAGAAGGTAGCAGTTAAATGCTAAAGGATAATATTCAGCTAGTTTTTAGCCCACAGTAGGTGAAAATATCAGCAGGGAGAAGATACATCTCGACTATGAAACCGATTTTCAGTTTTTAATAGAACTGTAAATATAGTGAAGGCACAGTAAATATGTGCTGTGTAGCAGGTAACATGTCACGCAGGTTGTTATGGAAACACATCGTCATTTGGGTGGAAACTCAGAAAATTGAAGAGACTGCTTGCACAAAGAAACAAGCGTCCTACCCTTACATCTTAAGAGCTGAATCAAGTATTAACTCCCCAGGACAACCCTTTGACACCAGAGAGATGATGCTTATCTGTAAAAGGGAGAGAGGCACAGATCAAGTAGCAAGACTTGTTGGAGTTACCCCAAGTACCCTGCGACTAGCCAGACTGAAGATGGTTCAGGGTAAGAAAAGTGTTTGTAAGACTGATGGAGATTGACTTAGACAAGTGATAAATATAAGGCAAGTAGAGTTACTGTTTGATTAATAAAGCAATAGCTCTGGCCCTAAAATAAAGCCAAGCTGCCACATATTCATTTTGTGGAGAAAAACTGACTCAGGTAAGAACCTCAGGTGTCCGGAGAGCTCAGTGAAGAGTAAGATGCCAGGACAGAGCGACCTGGAGAGCTACCTAGAAACAAACCTACAGAGTCAGCTCAGCTTTGATGGTCAGCAGGGAGGTGAGCAGAACATGATGCTTCTCTTCCCAAGGACTAGGCAAAAAAGGTTAGTACTAAGCACTGTTTAATTAGAGGGAGAGCTAACAAGTGGGGATTTGACATTTCTGAGTATAAAGCCAGGCAGAGAAGCTTCCTTTGGTAGAAGTAGTAGGAATTCTAGGCAGCGAGAGCTAAATATCTCACAAGCCCATCAGCCAAGTATTTGAAAGAATCATAACACAATAACATCACATTTCATAGCCTCAGCTAATGAGCAGGCTTCAGCACCTAACGCTCTAACATAATCGAAAAGCAGAGCACTACTTAACCTATTTCTTATCAGTGTAAGTGTTTCATCCTCAAGGCTCAGTTCAATCTCTTTCACTTACTTATTCCACCAGTGATCTGCCAAGACCATTTCCCCCTTCGCTAGGCTGGTGAATTCTGCCTTTTGTAGAAGGCAGGACTATTAATTGAAATAACTCTCTTGCGGATTTGCTTCTGTTCTTTGTTTTGATGGGTAAACACCATGTCCCACTGCCTTTTTCCTCTCTCTTCTGTGGTGATATGAAACATATACACTGCTTTTACAAGACCTATCAAAACTAAAAAATATCTTCATGCAGGTTTTGCATGGTAGAACAGACAGGTTAAAGATGATGACAGAAGAGCAAGGCATCAGTCTGATGCAATACAGTTGCTACAGCTTTATATGGATTGATTCTGAGCTGCACTTCATTCCAAAACTCTTTTTCAAGTCTGCTTGAGTTGTGGAAACTAAACCTATCCTTTTGATTAATCCCGCAAACAGCTCATGAATCAAGTTTGGCCTAATTTTCCAAAGCACTTAGATTTCCCTATCACTCTGATATCACAGAGCAGAACAGCAGCTTCTGGCTGCTGTTTGCGTGAAATGGGGATCAACAATACTTGAGAAAGCATCTTGGAAGTCAAAACCCTGAAAATTAAGAACTCTTCATTAGAGAAAGAGACCTTGCCTCTTCGATTAGGACTGTTCTATGACTGCTGGAGCCCTGCTCATCCCTTCCCTTAGCCCTCCAAGGAGATCTTCAGCCACATCAGAAAACCTAATCTTAATGTTTCCAGCATTGGCAGAGGTAGAAAAGAAATGTAGAAAAGCACTACTCCTCTCATCTCATCCTTCTTTTTCTTCGTGATAAATAACTTTTGCGTTATTTCTGCTCTCTGATGAAGACATGAAAAAGAAGAGAAATCCAATTCTGCAGGTCACCCATGTAGTCCGTTAACTAAATAACAGATACAAGGGTGTCAGTGACCCTCTCATAAGGTAGTTATCTGCTGACCTGCTGTGAGCAGGTCGTGCCAGCACAGAACTGGTCCCACTGACATGTTTACAGCTCTAAGCCTGTTACAAAGGCTGAAGGGCTTTAGATGAAGGAAGAAAGGAATACTTGTTTTCTGGGACTTATGCCTACAGAGGGACAGTGTTTTAAAGAATGCTATGGTAAACAGAAGTCAGATACTAGTCCTCTTTTATTTCTTGTCTCTGTAGTAGGAGTGCAAGGCTCCACAGGCATGAGAAGTGGTTACTTGGAAGCGACAGTCAATGAGGCTGAGAGCCCCCAGCTGTATTTGCGCATCCCAGGCAGGGAGGCAGGGCATTCACATGAGAAAAGTCAAGGTATCGAGGAGCAGATCTACTACTCTGGGCTGGAAAGCCCTAGTTCTATTCTGCAGAAACCTTGCTTGCAGCTGCTATGGCAACAGGATAAGAGGGATGCAGAAGAGGACCTTTTTTTTTTTAACTCTGTGCTGAGTCACCTGCTCTGCCACAAAGAACAAGTGAAATCATTTTGTCCTGAAGCAAGTGGGCCGTTTCTGTATTTCAGAATGAAGCATCACAAAGCAGTTAGTGCATATCACAGCTGTAATCCCAGTACTCTGCATGAAATAGGTCCTGCTCACCACACCCATCGCTGAAACAGCCACACCACAGAGGGACAGCAACGCAGAAGATCGTGTGCCACTAATGAAAACCCAGTGCAGTTGGGCAGAGCACAGTGCACGTTATTACAGGTTACAGGGCTCAGAACCTTAGTTTGGCAAAATCTGACACTGTCTAATTAAGTATTACAAATAACGAGGCCTTATCTCACACCACATCCAAAAGGCATCATGCATCCTAACATCACTACATACCGTTGGCTGGTGCATGAGCCAGTGAGAGAAGTCTCCAGCTCAGGGGACCACCCTGGGCTCCCATCAGAGCTTTCCAGGCCAAGTTCTGTCTGCCTTATGAAGACTGGCAAACCCAAGGTCCCCAAGTGTTGGTGCTCTGGGCATGTGTTGAGATAATTAGAGACACTTGGTTCCACTCTCAGCTGACTCCACCAGCAGTTGCAGGAAGAATTATGGTTTTGCTGCACTCTCAGAGGAAAGCCCTTCTACCACTGTCTAGGGAAAAATGACACTGCTGTAAATATACATTGCTATTTTGAGGGGTTTTTTTCTTAACTACCGTAGTGGTCCACAGAACCCAGCTGCCTTCATCAAGAAGAACACACTCCAGAAACTATATTATCCAAAAGAACGGGTTCCTACAAAAGCCAAGACAAAGCTTAGGAGCAGGAAATACAGTTGCATCTGCAGAACTGAGGCAGGAGGGATTATCCGAATTGTCGTGCAGGAAGTCTGTGGCCAAGGCCACCTGCTCTGAGGCCTGTCAGTCTAACAGCTAAAACACAAGATGTTCCTCCATTTGTAATCCCAGCCCCCAAAAACCTTCAGCTTTATTTTGAGTCTTTCATTTCACTTCACTTTCACTGCTAAAAGTGATACTGATTATCCCAAGAGGAGGAGAATATTTCTTTGCCTCTCGGAGGTGCCATGGCAATTAACATGGGTATAACTTTTTAGGAAGCTACAGAAATGGAAGGCACTGTAGAAGTTCAAAGCAATATTATTATATGACTCAGAAAATGATACAATATGCTGACAGAAATTACACAGTATAGTGCTTAATAAACTTACAGCCAGCATAATAAAAATTGTCAGTAATAAACTCCTTTCCCAGTTGACTGCAGGCCTGGGTTGCCAAAAATTATCACCCCCTTGCAGATTCTACAGAACTCCACCTTCCTACTCAGTAAAACAGTACCCCAATGACATTGGCAGCCATTTTATTTATTATCTACAGTAATGAAAAATACCAATAATTAACCTTAGAATTCTTGGGCTTAGTCCTAAATTGACACATTAAAAAAGTAATAAGACTTTATGCACACTTAGGTGAATGTGTCTGCATCCAAGTGAGTAAACCATCAAGCTGTGGACCTACCAGAATCCAATATCTTAGAGGTAACCTTTATTCCCCTTTACAGTTCTCTTCCTTGCTGACCCAGGTGTTATTTACACTACATCTTATTGTAGAATCACCTGGGCAATCTGTTCTTACACCCCTGTCTGGCCTGCAAAGCAACCAACACATGTCCAGAAGCCTTAAAAATAATACAGAAAAACAATAAAGCATTAGTAGAACTTTTTTTCACTTCTAGAATGATGTCAGTTTTTCTTATTTTTAACAAGTAGCCACGAATAATGTATCTGTGCACACCAGTGACTGTGGATAATAAACATGCTGCCACAAATGCCAATGGCCAGTAATGTCCACGGGGCCATTTTGAAAGGCCTTTGACTTACTTCTTGTTAGACATAAATAATCCGGACATTGATTATGTGATCAAAACCAACATCTTGCCCACTCAGCTGTCAGCACTTTACAAAAGGAGAACAGCATGGTCATAAAATAATTTGCAAATAACAAAGCAAAAGCTGTACATATAAATAGATCAATGGACAAATGCATAGAGAAAACAGGGCCAACTGATAGATTAGTCATAAAGAGGAATGATTAGAATTCATTAAATTAGCATTACCAGTTTACCAGCTTTAACTATCGCACTGCAGCAGACACTGGATTTCAGAAGACAGTGGTCTGAGCACGACATGTTTGAAGTATTTGAATACTCATGAAGTACTGGTTTGAATCCACAACCTTTGGTCCCTTTACGGATGACAGGCCACATATCGGGATGTTTACTGAATGCAGATAAAACTTAGAAAGCAGTCTCCACTGCCAGTATAATATAAATCACTTACTAGCTTTTCATTAAAGGAAAAGAATTAGCAAGCAGTGTCCTTGGCCAGTCTCTTCAAGTCCACCACAAGCATGCTATGGGTGACTCATATCTTTCTGTTTGTTGCAAAGTTGTGAGTGGTAGCTTTTTACATTATGCATACCATGTATTTCTGTTTCTGCACAGTCCCCTCCTTGTCACACTGATCTGAAAGTTCAGTGCAGACTGTGAAAGCTGTAGGATCTGTCTTTCCGTGTCCTTTGCCAGACCAGACCATAATCCACATGGCTAACAGAGCATGTGTTAGTTTGCCTTTCCCACGCAAACTGAAAGACAACCCATAAGCAAAATTCAGCTGAATTCTAAAATATAGCCCATGGTGGGGATGTGTACAGGACAAGTTGTGGGGCTGGGGTGCAGGAGGGGGAGAGGGGAGCCCCTAGGACCCCCTGATACCAGGGTTAGGTTCTGCAACATCTACAAATAATTTCCGTTTCAAAGGCTGTTGAAGCTGTGGGAGTTTCAGAGAGAAAACAGCAGGGCATGACAGTAGAGTGCTTGTCACATCCATGGGTGGGACATCCAGATTCAAGAGAAAGCTGCTGTCTGCAGTATTTCATTCAAGTGCAATGAGGTAGATGGTGCTGACCCTGCCTGTAACTAGCCAAAGCTGAGTGACAGAGTATACCTGGCCAAGCAGCATCAGCAGGGAGTGTAGTTCGTTACAGGGTACCCAACTGTGCAGCTAGAAAGACACCATCACCAATGCTACAGCCATAAATCTTTACCTGAATCCCACTGACAGGCTTAAGCACCATCCTGATGTAATTCTTCTCTTTGCATATGTTATGAAAGAGCACTAACGACTTGGAACTGATTCAGAGAAAACTTATTGTCTGAAATACACAAAGTCTAAGAGCAGCCTGGCTACTTCTTGCATTAAACATTTGCTTACAGATCCTTAAAAAGGCACATACAAAAGAAAAGAAAGAAAAAAAAAAAAAAAAGAAAGAGTGACCTGAGCAAGTCATTTGCCACATTTGGCAAAGGAAATTATGAAGAGGGAAGTGCTTTCTCAACACAATAATGTCTCAAGAACGATACATATTTATCGTACCGTGGGAAACGTCGAAATTCTTTTGATATATTTACAGTGCAGTTACCCTGCGCCTTCGAAGGATGTGATGACCAAATGCCACAAGGCCTTCTCAGAAATGCAGCATAGACCTAATAAATACATAAATAATCCAAAGTTTCTTTTACATTTATTGACTTCCTAGGGGTTCATGGAATATGAAAGACAGACCTCTGGAATTTTAAGCAGTGTTGCCTTGCATCGTTGAAAGGCAAAAGACAGAAGGACTCTGCACCCGTAGTCCAAGATGCAAAGAGAATACAGGTTGAAAGCGATAGGAGAGGAAGTAGCTACTGAGCACGTTCTGAAGCAAGAGATAATAGAAGCAAGACAGCCCATCAGTTAAATCTCATCTGTAAAAGTGAACTGGGATCATGGAATTATGGAATTATCAGAATTGGAAAGGACCTCTAGAGATCAACTAGTCCAGCTCCCCTGCTAAAGCAGGATTGCCAAGCGCACATCGCTCAGGACTGCATCCAGGCAGGGCCTGGAGGTCTCCAGAGAAGAGGACTCCACAGCCTTCCTGGGCAACCTGTTCCAGGGCTCTGTCACCCTCACCAGAAAGAAGTTTTTCCTCATATTTGAATGGAACTTCCTATGTTCTAGTTTGTGCCCATTGTCCCTCGTCCTGACTGGCATTTAAAATTCATATTCCATAGAAGCAATTAGAATTTATTGTTGAGCACAGTTTAAGGTGCCTTCTCATGCCATGATGCCTTTGCTGAGATTTCTCCCTTGTCTACTGTACTGGGATGTGAATACCGCTAGAATCATTCAGTGTACAAGCAGAAAAAGACGAGGTTTTCCCCCCCATTACTTCCCCCTGCATCAGAGGATGGTAAAAGGGAAACAGATTTTGCTATTGTTCTTGTATTTAGTCTTTCTACAAGATGCTTCAATATATATTTTATGAAGAAATTCAGTTTGGACAAGAGGGAATGTACTGAAGAGGATTTCGCCAAGTAAAACTAGCATTATTGGTGATAGCCGATTCAGAATTTGTGCTGTTTTCTTAAAATGTATTGCGGCTGAGTCGCAAAACTATAAATGCAAATAGTTTATATGTCTGTGTTTGTACATATCGGGGAAGAAACAGACTGTAAAGACAATGGAATAGCTCAAACTCCAATTCAGCTATCATGCTTGCAGAGCTTGATTTACTGTTTTTAATAGGGTGTCTTCTCTATGTTGGAGCTGTCTTAAGCATCATTAAATTACTAAAATTTGTTGCAAGCTAAGAACATACATATGTTTTTACAATGGCTCAGCTCAAATACCATAACTCATTTGACAGTAATTGTAAACCACTGTGAGATGAGGCTGAGACCAGACTGAACCCTCATGTGCACCCTCCTCCCCTCCTCATCCCCTCTCAAATAGCAAACAACCTCAACATGAGAGAAAAACAGACTGTCAGTTTAATTTACAGGACTAACTCAGAGAGAGCAGGGGTCTGAACCTTTTTTTTCCAAATTCAGATCCACCAACCTGGCTGACAGGCTGTGTTGCTCTGAATTGTGAACTCTTCTTTCCTCTATCTGAAAAATCCTGATCTGCTTTGGAATGGTAATAGATCCTTTTAAAATCAGCATTATCAACTATAAACCATGAAATACACATAGGAAGAACTGCAGTCAAACTTGAAGTCACTTGTTTCGGTGCTTTTGGTTGAACCCAGGACAAACAGACATGCCAGATGCATTGAGTGGATGCAATAAAGGATGATACTGAAAAAGACCCTCCTTTTGAAGCTCTTATGTTCCTCAAGGACCAAATCCAGGAAAGTTATTAGACCTCTTATCTCACTTTTGTACTTTTTTTTTTTTGTGTGAACATAATGGATCTAGTGTGGATTCTCAATCTTAATTCCCCTGGAGTTAAAATCTGAATCTGTATGGAATCAATATAAGCTCAAAGAAAGAGGTCACTGAATCTAGAATTTCACTGCAAATTATAAACTCCTTTCTTATTATAACTATGACAAAATATGTCATTGCCTTGATATCCTCTCCCCTCCCATTCCAACCTCAGGCAAAGGTGACAAGTACCCTGTATTATGCTTAAGAGGATGCTGCAGCAATGAGATGTTTTGAAAGTTGCCCATTAGCGGGTCTTCCTCTGCTCTTGCAGAAGTCATTTTGAAAATGTGACAAGAAATGCACAGTTATCCCTTTGCTACCCCATTAGGTACTTGTTAAACACCCTAGTTTATTTTTGAGAAGCTGATTCTTGTTTCCTCAGCCTCCTCACTTTTTCCAGAGATCTGGCTGCCTTGACGGAAGCTAGGAAAAAATCAGAACCATGTTGCTATTTTTCTCTCCAATTGGAATTTTTCCCCAGAATTTTCTAAGATTATTTTTTCCCATACCAAAGACATCTTTTGCCACAGGATGGAAAATCCATTTTTCTACGACAGTTATAAAAAGGTGAATAAATAAAATACAAAATAGAAGCCTTATCATTGCATTCATTCAAGTGAAGTTAAATATTTAGGCACACTTTACCTAACAGATGAATGCCTCTTCGGTCTTGGCCACAATCCTCTGCCTGAAGCAGGTCCCAGTGTCCAGAGCTCAGCTTAAACCACTTTTGTGTGCAAAGCAACTGATCTTTCATTTCTCAGTTGTTGTGTTGCCATCACCTAACCACAGTCCAAGTTTTAGTATTCCAGTTCTCCAGGGTAAATTCCATTACACGATGCTGACTCTCTATAATGCAAGCTATTATTTCCAGGGGCGAGGGAGAAGGAGGGAAGATTTTTAAAAGGCAAGAGCTATAATTCTTGTATTTACTATCTGAGTTATAAGCTTTTTTTTTTTCTTTCTTTCATTTGTGATAGCATTTTTATTAATAGATTTCAAGGCTGGAGAAAAAGGAATAACGTTTCTGGCACATAGTCTTACAGACAGGGAATCTCTTGTACAAGAAACTCACATCAGTGGCAAAAGACTCTACAGAACCTTGACTCCAGGAGCAGTGTTAAGACTGAGTAATCCTTGAGTAATTCACAGACATCCCAATTTCAGATACAAAAGGGTTTCTTCAGTATTAGAAGTCTACCAACAGGTTGACAACACTTCTGTGTTTGGCCTACCACTTTACCAGGACATCAGCAGTACAGTAAATTAAGATGGTGGCATTCTATCCCCTTGGTCTGAAGATGAAATCCTACCTCCTAAAGTTCCTTAATCATCTAAGTAGCCTTCACGTGTGTTCACCAAGTGAGTCGTAAGGACAGATTGCACAAATGAAGTCTAATGAGAAACCTTCATGGATCTGATCTGCAGAAGGGCTAACTACCCGCAGCTCCAGCTGAATGCCACCAAGTTCTTTATCTTCACTCCCCCAGGGAGTTAAGACCATTCTCTCACTTAAAACATCTTATAACTAACAGAGGGTAGCTCCTCAACCAGGTACCCCTGTTTTACTGCCTTGGTCTAGACTTGAACGAGCGCCATTTGATGTGGTATTTACCACATTAAAGCTCTCAGGAGAAGACTCTGCTCTTGCCGAGCGTTATGTACGACTCTCTGAGGCATCAGAATGTAGCTCAGCACTGTAACTAGAAATCTTTATTACCCTGTGCTTTGTATTACAGCACAGAGCAGCCCAAGTGCCTACCAGCACTGCAGCACTGGGGCCATACAGGTGGTTTGTCATCATGGATGGAGAAGCCAGAAAGAGGAGCTCTTGCCAGGGACTGGCAAGTACAGATTTATAACAGCGGCTCTCTCCCAGGAGCTAAAGGCTCTGTATTAAGTAAATTGACTCACCAAATAAACCACAAGGAGCTTTTCAAAATTACTCAAAACATTGCTAAAGGGCTGCCAAGCTGCATCCCTGCACTGACTACACAAAACACAGTCATCCTGGTATTATCTTGCTGACCAAGGCAGGGCCATATCACTCACCTGCTTCAAAGATACTTCTAAATAACCACTATCCTCTACAGACCATACAATATCTGGGATCTCTGTTCCCCTTACCTGTATCTTCACTTATCCAAGCACATTTTTTGGTAAGCAATTTGCCTTCAAAGTACTGTGGGTGAAAGGGAAAACATACCAAGATTTCATGGTCACATTTCAGTCCCTTAACACCCCATGGAAACATTTCTGTCTTCTAATTTTTGTACAAGAAGCTGAAGTTACAGCACAGAAAAGGCGAAATGAAATCCTGAGATGTTCTGGAAGATTATGTTCTGTCATAGCAGACCACAAGGAAGAGTCCTAACCCTGACAGCCCAGAGCACATAAGGACCTGTAAAGATAACCAGCAACACTCAGAGGAATTTCATCAAGAAAATGGGCAAAAAAATTACACAGTATTAAGGTTATAAACCAATAAGCAAAATTTCTGTAGTTCTTCAAAGAAGATGTCCTCTCTCATTACACAGAGGCGCACGACACTCCCACAGAAGACATTATCTTCCTCTTCCCCAGAAACCCATATGAAATGCTGGTTGACAAATAAGCACCAGCTTCCCTGCCTTGCACATCCTCCTCACCACACAAATGACACATCCACCCTTTAGAGGAATGAACCTCATGGATGCTTTACATAAAAGCAGGACTAAAGAAGAACAGTCCTCACTTCAGTTTCACACCTCCTCTGGGTATTGCTATAAACCCTGTCAAAATCAGAAACGTTTCTCACTTTGCTTTCCAGGAGGCAAAGCAGAGCAATATGTTTAAATTCCACAAAGTCCTTCTACTGCCCACTCCCTACACACGTCTGGGTAGGCCTTTTCTAGGGCAATGCAAAGGGCATGGATAAAAAAATCCAAAAAACTGTGAACCCACAAATAAGGATTTCCTTGAGCAAGGTGTTACCAGGGAGGCTGAGCTGGCATGGCCCATGCTTCTGCCCAGGGTTGAGCTGCCTGACATTGGTGGCCTGTGAGGGACAGGGGAGGACACCACCTCAGGGAGTCTGGGGCTCAATCCAGAGTGAAAGCGAATATCTGCCTATTAACCTATGGCACATAAAGCTTTTGAAAAACAGGCATGAGGGAGTGAATTGCTTTCCCGGTAATCACTGCTCATTTACCTCTCCCATATTTCTGATTATGCTGTTCTGAGACACTTGATAATGGCCAAACCCATCCTCCCTTTCTGCTTTCTCACTGTTGAACCCTTTGTTTTCATAAGTTTCTCCATCACCCCAAAGTCACCCACTTACAGTTTCCAATGTTCTCTCTTTCCTCCACTCACAATTCTTTACAGGGCTGCTGCCTTTCCTTGTCTCCAGATCTCTTTGAGCAAAGAACTGCCTTGTTCTAGGGTAAGCTGGATGACAATTCCTCTACCCGTGTAAGCGTGCTGCTTCTTTCTCACAAAGTCCCTTGCAGCTGCCCAAGATATTGATTTGATGTCTTAAAACTAAAGCAGAAAATACAAGCCCCACACCTCAGAAAACCCCAAAGTGACAGGAGCCAGCAATCTTACAGCTGTACGCTGTAAAAAAGCTCCTACACGCCTTTCTCATTTGCTGTCTCATCTAGTCATAGAATGATAGAATTGCCTTGGTTGGAAGGGACCTTTCAGATCATTGAGTCCAACCATCAACCTAACACCGACAGAAGTAGCTTTCGTGTGTGCTCTCTTTGTGTGTTACCTCTCCTCTGAGGACAGGCTGAGGGAGCTGGGGCTGTTCAGCCTGGAGAAGAGAAGGCTCCAGGGAGACCTTAGAGCAGCCTTCCAGTGTCTGAAGGGAGCTACCGGAGAGCTGGAGAGGGACTATTTGTCAGGGAGTGTAACAACAGGACGAGGGGTAATGGTTTTAAATTGGAAGAGGGGAGATTTAGATGAGATATTAGGAAGAAATTCTTTGCTGTGAGGGTGGTGAGACACTGGAACAGATTGCCCAGAGAAGCTGTGGCTGCCCCATCCCTGGAAATGTTCAAGGCCAGGCTGGATGGGGCTTTGAGCAACCTGGTCTGGTGGGAGGTGTCCCTGCCCATGGCAGGGGGGTTGGAACTGGATGATCTTTAAGGTCCCTTCCAACTCTAACCATTCTATGATTCTATGAAAAACCATCACAAAATCACGTCCCTCAACACCACGTCTGTGCACGTGGAAAGTTCTGCCGTGCAGAGTCTCAGCAGAGAATGTATGGAAGATCTTCAGTATCGAGACGGTGGTGTCTAAAAGGCTTTTAGAATATGGGCTGTAGAGGCACAATTATCAGTGAAGAGCAAACACACCATGCACTAAAAATAATAATTGAAGATCCTTTCATAGCTTTAACACACGAGTTACAGATTACCGAGGCTCACACAAGAGCTATGCCGCACAAAAAGCAATTGGGCATTTGGGGGGTTTTCTTGTTTTAATGACTTTGTTCCAGACAAACCACTGTAGGTAATAGATGCTTTACAAAGCACTTAGGTTTTTTATAGGTTAATCTGCTTAAAGCAGATGCAAAATTATTAAAAGACGAATTAGTATTCCTTGTAAGGGAAGCCTCGGGTTTTGTGCACAGAAAGCCGTCCGGAGTCTCAGCCTTATCTTTCTTCTCAAGTCAAGCTGCCTTCATTCCTTGTTTTCCTGGCTGAGAGAGACTGGCCCCAGACCCAGTAAGGCAGCTATTTTCTTACTCATACTTCCACTGCCATCTAGTGCCTCCGGCGCAGACTGCAAGGTCCTCTTCCTTCACGAACTTGTCACAAAAGATAAAAAGTCCTAAGGTTCATGTCAAACCTCAATTTTTCATTCGGAAACCAATCTTTGTGATACCACTATAGATTTTTTTTCTGAGTACAGAGCTACCCCTCCTGACTGTCTGGGCTGAGTGGTGGTTTCAAATACCATGTCAGTCACACTCAGTGAACTGGAATAGCACCGCTGTTTAATCTGGTTTCGGTTAGGACCCAGAGACTTTTCACAGGGAATTAGTTCTCCAGAGGAAAAGAAGTAGCTATAGTTAAGCAATAATGGGAACAGTGTGCATTAGCTTCAGGAGTACAATGCTGAGAAAAGGTGACTGCAGACATAACAAGCGGACTCGGCCTTGTTTTCCTCTCATACTGCTCTGCTCTTTTGCCAGCTGTGACTTACATCATTATTTTTTTTTCAATGAAAAGAAGGGAGAGACCCTGGAGAAGAGCATCTCTGAAAGCATATATCAGACTCAGGCTTTTTATAAATGCATTACCACAACTCCTCCTATCTTGTTAAGTCATGGTAAGTAAACAGGGGCTGATAGAACTCCAAGGAGATACTGTGCAAGCTTTACATCACTCCCCAATGTGTTTCTACATCCAAGAAGGCTGTTTCCAACCCATCCTACTCATGCCCATTCCACTGGTTCCACTAGAAAGGCAGCTCCGTGAAGCACAGCACATTGCCTTACCTTCTCTGGAAGATTTCCTTGCAGACAGTGGCAGCTGTTGGTGATGTACCTGTTTCAGCTCACTGATTCCACCACTTTTGCCTGGTTTTTCTCCCCCTGTTGTGAGATTGTTGGAAGGAGAAATCACGGGACACTAATGTATTGCTGATCCTTGGAATGAAGGGAGTCCATTCTAAAACTCCGTGAAAAAACCTACACCCACAGTGTGACTATCACTATAAGTACAGCATCATCTGTGTGCTGTAACTTTCTGACATGAGAATAAAAAAAGGCAGCATCTTCAAAAGAAAAAAAAGTCACCGCTCACATCCCCAACCATCACAAACACAGAGCTGACAACTGCCCAGCAGAGGCACATCTGCAGTGGCTGGCTCTCAGAGCACTGTCATTTCCCCACTGACACTTCCAAGAGAGGTGACACCGAGCTTTTAATCAGTGCTTTCCCTTGCTAATGCTTTCAGTCTTTGCAGGAAGGAAGATAAAGCAGCAGCTCTACTTCAGATCTATTAAGCAAGAGTATTTAGTGCCACTATATCCCTGTGCTGCATCTGTTTTCTAATGAGGAAACTGAGGCACAGAGTGACCACAGGAGACCATATTTGGAATAAATACCATACTATGACACCCAAGATTTCTTTAGATCTTCAAACTGCTCACATTCATTCTGGTTTGCATAGGCACTTTAATAAACAGTTACAGTTTTGAAGTTTTCTACCCTTTGACTGGTGCACTCCACATCTCCATCTGCCACTCAAAGCTCTCCTAAGTGCAGTGAATTTAAATGTTATGAAATTTCATGGGTGGAGGAATTGACTTCACTCAAAAGAGAGATGTAGTGGAATATTTATTAAGGTGAAACAGAGATTTAACAGGATTAGTAGTAAATGCAACAGTATTTTACAAGATTCAATGCCAAAGTACACTTGGGTCATTTACTATACAGAGGACAGGGTCAGACAAGCTGTTAGGGAGACCCCCCTGTTGAGTCACGAGGTTCAAAAAGGACTCCCTTGCTTTCTAAATTCCTTCTGAGAGGAGTCTAGGTGTGGCTGGATCCAATCCTAATCCCAGACTTGGTTAACAGTTTATGTCTAAAAGGATTATATATGCACAACCAATCCTTTATATCACTTAGCTAAGATAGTGACTTGCTATCGGTCACTTACTGAGAATCTGTTGTGGCAAGGAATCTCTCAGCCTTGAGGAGTAGAACCTTAAGTGAGCATCCTCACAAAAGGGGAGATCCTGGCGTGCAGCCTGCTGCCATACAGGAGAGCTCAAAGAGTTCCTGGGCTGTCCACTATTTATATAGTAAAATAATTGACCTACAGCCATAATAAGATATCTAGGTTTCCACTCCAGACAGTGTTAGGACTGTGCTGACAGCCATCCCCCAAAGTCCAGGTACAACTTACCACAACCCCCACTGATGGCCATGGCCCGAGCAGGAGCCGGGCAGGAGGGGGAAGAAGGAGACAAACAGGGAAAGCACACCTCCACATTAAAAACCCAGGACATTCCAGAACTGCACACAGTGCTCCATAACCACTTAAAACAGAACAGTACCTTTTGAAAAGTCAATTCAGTTTCACAGGTAAATTCATTACATTGTGCTTTCAGAGCACTGTCGCCAGCTGAGATAAACCCAAACAGCGCANGGGGGGGGTGGAGCAAAGCAAATAGTGGGGCTGTTTCCACTCCAGGGGCAGTCGATTCTAAGTGAAAGCAAACTGTGACCTGCACTCTGCTGCCAAAAGCACTGAGAAGAATGCATGAGCAATATTCAGTCGTGGCATACCCCTTGACTACCTTGGGCTCCTTACTTCAAAGACTTTGTCCTCTTCACAGTCTACCTGTGGCGAGTGCTTCTCATAAAACAACCCTCCCTCAAAATGAAAGACCCCAAGAAGGCATGCCCCCGCAGCGTGGCTTCCATGGGATGCAAGAGCTGTACCCCTGTTAGATCCTGGGGAGAATCTACCTGCGACTCACAGGCGGGACACCGCTTGATGGAAGCGAGAAGTCGGTTTATTGTGCGCAATCGCTCCTTTATACGTGTGTCCTGGTTTCCAGCAGGGACGGGGTTAATTCTCCCCTGCCTCTATCAGGCACAGCTATCCGCCCCCCCAACATGCGCCAGACCCAGGGGGGAGCAGGCAGCTGGCCGGGACGGGGAAAGGCTACAACCAGAAGTGGGCATGGCAACGTCACAGCATAAGCGTATATCTGGGGGGCGGCGCCGGGGTCCGGCTCNTAACCACTTAAAACAGAACAGTACCTTTTGAAAAGTCAATTCAGTTTCACAGGTAAATTCATTACATTGTGCTTTCAGAGCACTGTCGCCAGCTGAGATAAACCCAAACAGCGCATCTCCAGATCAGGAGAAATGTACACACACTTCTGTTATCTGCAGAAGAGGGCACTGGTAACATCTCCATGGTACTCAACACCTCCCAGGATTGAAGAAGCAGGATGCAGCCCACAATCTTTTGAACGAAGCAGGCACAAGGAGAAAAAGACAATTCACTCAGACAACGCAAGGTTAAAACCTCACAGGGCAGAATATAATCATTACCACGCTTAAAATCACCACTTTAGTGGAAGCTAGCAACTTCTCCGGAGAATTTACCTTCTGAAATGACCAAACGTAGATAACTGGAGCCNGGTTTCCAGCAGGGACGGGGTTAATTCTCCCCTGCCTCTATCAGGCACAGCTATCCGCCCCCCCAACATGCGCCAGACCCAGGGGGGAGCAGGCAGCTGGCCGGGACGGGGAAAGGCTACAACCAGAAGTGGGCATGGCAACGTCACAGCATAAGCGTATATCTGGGGGGCGGCGCCGGGGTCCGGCTCGGTGGCGGTCGGGGTAGCGCGCGCTGCGGCTGGTGTCGTACTGCTGTTTGTGTGCTCCATCCGTGTAGCTGTTTCCCTGTAATACCTGATGTTCTGGTGAACAGTTTTTATGTCAACCCACGAGTCTGCCTTTTCCTTCCCATGCTCTTCCCACCGCTGGGGGGCGGCAGAGCCAGCGGGTTGCCACATGGAGCTTTTGTTCCCGCCGGGGCCAAACCACGACCCCGTGCTTACAGCAGCCTGCGTGGCCGAAGCGGATTGGTCCTTTTGCACATACGCTGCTCGCGTGGCTGCATCTGTGTCAGCGATAGGGCACAGCTCCCGAGGTCCTTCCCGGCAGAGTGCCCGGAATCTGCCTGAAAGTTCCAGAACGTTCCCGCCTGAGGGGCCGCGCATCTCCCCTGTCCCTGACCGACCTAGGACACCCCAGTCTGAGTTCTCTACCAGCCGACAAGGGCCCAGCCGCTGGCAGGACTGCACTGATTGATTGATTCTGTTACTCAAAAATCGTTTAAAATGGCAGATATTTTCCTTCTACTTTTAGCCAAAATTAGCACAAAATAAATCGGCTGCTTCCCAAATTTTAATGGTATTCCGGATCAGGAAACCCAGAAAACATGGACCTCAAATTTAATAGACTGAGCAATAAAAATGGATGAAAAAAGTTTCAGAAGCAGAGCAGCTAAAGGCTGTTTGAAAACCCAGATTTAACTATTAACTTTGACCCAATCTCCTGTTTTAATATAAATGACACAGATCTATTTACTCACCATACTCAAGCCACGGAGCAAGGACTCGCAGTGGATTGTGAAAACAATTATGAATGTATAGATCGAACCAAACACCTGCTTAGAAGCCCGGAGAAAAGAAGGCTCCGGAGACACCTTACAGCAGCCTTCCAGTGTCTGAAGGGAGCTCCAGGAGAGCTGGAGAGGAACTCCTTGTCAGGGAGTATAGCGATAGGACAGGGGGCAATGGTTTCAAAGTGAAAGGGGGGAGATTTAGATTAGACACTAGTAAGACATTTTTTCCTGTGAGGGTGGTGAGTCACCCGAACAGGTTGCTCAGAGAAGCTGCGGAAGCCCCATCCCTGGAAGCATTCAAGGTTCAGCAGAATGGGGCTTTGAGCAAAATGGTCTGGTGGGAGGTGTCCCTGCCCATGGCAGGGGGTATGAAATATGATGGTCTTTAGGGTGCCATACAGCTCAAACCATTCAGCGATTCTTATGCTCCTTCCAGTGTGGATGTCTAGGACCGTGTGATTGCCA
>VXBW01001765.1:567036-580433 GCA_013400375.1 Thinocorus orbignyianus
CACCAGCCAGGCTGCCGCAGGAAGAAGGGCACGTCCAGAAAGCGGGCGGACAATTTTCCGAGGAACTTCCGAAAAGGCTGTGTCCGTGAAGGTCTGGGCATCACTTTGTTGGGGAAGGTGGGCAAAGGGTGCTGGCTGCTCAGCTGCCACGGGGTCTGGGAGCCTTTTGCAGAACAGCAGCTCCTACAGCTGTCTCTGGTTTCGTGAGCGGCCAGGCTTTGCCTTCCCCATGCTTGCGGGTCAATCCCAGTAGCAGCTCAGCATCGCACAACTGCTCAGTGCCTTGCCCTCTTGGGATGGTCGAGAGGATCTTTGGGGTAAAAGTCGGAAGACTTGTGGGCTCAGCTGGAAGAGTCCATCAGGTGAAGCAAGAGCTACATGTCAAAGCAAAGCAAAAGAATTGGTGTGCTGCTCCCCTGCTCTGCCGACGAGACCTGCCTTTTGGGGAAGTGTTCTGCCTCCCTGGGGCTCGGGTCACCATGAAATTTCCCAGCCTCGTAAGGCCCTCCAAATGTTATCCTGTCTCAAGCTGGGAGGGAACCATAAGGACCACCAAGTCCGACTCTCTGCTCCTCGCAGGACTACCTCCACTTCTACCTTATGACTAAGAGTGTTCTCCAGATGCTCCTTTAACCCTGACTGGCTTGATGCTGCGACTGCTTCTCTGCGGAGGCTGTTCCAATGACAGACCACCTTCTTAGTGAAGAACCTTTTCCTAGCTTTCTTTAGACGGAAGAACAGGGTCCCAGCCTCCTGCGCACCCTCTGCACTGGCCCCTGCCTGGACAGAACCTCACACTGGTTGCAGGTAGTGCTAAGAATGGCCTGGGCAAAAAACAAAAGCGTTTCAAAGTGTTTTATTTGTTACTTTGGAATGATTTGTATTGCTGATTACAAATACTAATCTAGCCATCAGTGAAAGACTGGACAGCTTGTTATTGCCAAACTTATTACAGTCTGTTGAAGGGTGAAGAAATACAGACATATGAAGATATATAATAACATATATATATTAACAGTATATCACCATTAAATCACTTACTGTGTTCAGAACAGTTTAATCCTGTTAGATTAAGATTAGGAAAAAAAATAATCAACACTTGCAGTGATACCTTGTGTTTACCACACAATATAACAGTTCAGTTTATTACACTAGTGCATTAAAAGGTTAAAAAAACCCTGACATCTCCTTTGGAATAACTGCATTATTGCTGATCTCCCTCTTACACCCTCTTACACCAACACTGCCTGCAGACAGGAAGTCTCCAAGAAGCATTCTAATAGGAAAATCCATCACAGCTAAAATAAATATATTCTGAGAACTACTTCTCTTATACTCATATTACTTGAATATGACGATCTTCACATCTGGATTTACCAGTAATATCCATTGTAAAATCAAGCAAGTAATGAATAGATTTGCATCCACACTTCAACCATCAAGTGAAACTGAAGCAGAAAAATGGCTTTCATTTTTCACTCAATTAAGTAAATAGTTACTTAGTATTTGGAAGCCTTCTATTGGAGTTTTAAAGTTCAGTGGTTTGGACCATTTTTCAAGGTTACCAGCAAGTATGAAACTTGCACATATACATGATTCGTAACCAATCATAGCAGTATCAGGATAATTGCTAAAATATTAACCATTTTTACTTATCAGAGATAGAATTTTGAGATCTCTTCTCCAAATGCTAATTTGGAAGATAACCTTTACTAAATTCTTCCAGTAATGATTCTATTACATTAACTCTATATTAAATGACAACTTTGCAGACTGAAGTTAACACTTAACTGGAATCAACCTTCAAAATAAAGTAGATCAGCATAATAATCTGTACAAATCAAAGTATAGTGCAAATCTGTTTCTCAAATATTAGATATTCCCCGCTACGGATAGCATCCTACAACTACTACTGCCCTATCCAGACCACGGAACTACTTGCTTGTCAGTTAGCACATGAATGAGAAAAGCAGACGGACACAGGAAACATGTTTGCTTATGGCAACAGACATTATCTTCATTCAAACTAACCAACAGCAAAAAAGCTAAACTCAGAAGATGACTGAATTTGAAACGTGCATGATCAAAATTCCATTCAATATCTCATTGTATTTGTATTCCCAATCAATGTTTTTTAATGCAGCACAGTAACTTGGAAAAACCCCTAACAATGAAGCAACAGCAAAACAGAATCCCTCCTTTCCCAAAGATGTAAAATTCACTCTGAACTTCACTCCATGATGCCCAGGAAAAGTTTAAAAACAGACACTCTTGTGTCTATTTCATTACCTGGCACACTAAGCAATTCTGCCTTCGTTTACCTGCAGCCACTTACTTTATGAACAGACTGCAAGCTCTTAAGGGTAAAGACTTTTTTGATTGATTGTTTTATGTTATGGCAGGATATGGCCAGAGAAGTTGTGGATGCCCCATCCCTGAAAGTGTTCAAGGCAAGGCTGGATGGAACTTTGAGCAACCTGGTCTTGTGGGAAATGTCCCTGCCCATGGCAGAGGGGTTTGAACTTGATGATCTTAAAGGTCCCTTCCAACTCTAACCATTCTATATCATTCAAATCTCATCTGTGCTGCAGTAATATAATGAGCTAAATAAGACCACCATGCTTTAATTATTTTCTCCTTTAAGATTTAGATCAATCATAAGTGAGAGATGGTTGCCCAGATTTCTATGAACAAAAGGCCAGTTTTTCCACATGTGACCTAAACCAGAAGTAAGCTCTTTGCTTGTCAGCATCAACGATGCAAAGCTTTTATTAAAAAAAAAAAAAAAAACACCACAAGGTTACCACTAACAAACAGCAAGTTATGGCATCACTTCATCCATTTCAACCCTTTCATTGGAAAGAGGAGGTAGTTTAGAAGTAAGGCACTGCCTGATCAGCCATAAGGCACGCTTCCATTCCACTGAAAATATCATCTATTTTAAGGCTGGCAATAAAAGCTGGAAGAAGCAACCAAATGCACTTGAAGTACTGTAATGTCTAGCCTCAGACTGTAGCAGAAAAAGTAGACAAAATATCTTCTTGGTTTTTTTACTATAGAAGAACTAAGGACTTCATCCAAATCAAATTTGAGAATGACAGACCTACAAAAGTATGGGGCCACTGGCTCATAAGGCTTACTGGCATTTCATTCTTTCTGAGTGAAAGGAATGGACACAATCATGTAAGAGTTAAAAAGTGCAGCTTGAGATGCCTCTATCTTCTATTAAATTCTAAAGTTACCTTAAAAATGATCTGGGAAGTTAAGATGTTGAAATTAAAAGAGATTTAAATCCGAGATTTTGTTGTCATCATTACCTCCAACTAAAATTTACCCCCAAAAATCAAAGGGAAAAAAATCCCATAGCAACCAGGGGATAAATTTATAGCCATGTTGATACCTATTCAAGTAAACCTTTAACAAATAATAAAGACAGAAATCAGATTCCTTGCCAACAGATCAATCTCAGCATAATGTTAAGTTGCCCTGAAAGTCTGAAGTGGCTCTTAGTCAAAGTAATATGAGAACTGGGTTCTTCAAATGCAAAAGCTACTACCTCAGCTCGCTTCGACATGGAAGTTGTCAAACTGTGCAAACTCAAAGGAGCGAGTTCCAATAGCAGCCCAGCCATTGCTTGGCTTGGAAACGGTGACATTCTCCCAGAGCGGATAACCATTTAACAGTCCTGAGGCAGAAGTGCCCTGTCAAAAAAAGGAAAAAAAGTTATCTTTGTAAAATCCAGCAATTAAATGTGTTGACACTGAGCCTACTCACATGGGAGAAAAGACAAGGCAGAAAGATGTCAAGTCAAATTTCAACTACATTTCACACATTTTCCATGCAGGGGTGCTTCTAAATATTGCACAGTATCTTCTAGTGCCCGTCAGCTCTGTGAAACAGATCTAATGCCTTTACAGTGAATATATAAAAGGCTCATCTTCCCCTAACTCAGTTTTGCAAACTTAGGATGGCATCTGAAAGGTAAACTGGTTTTCTTCTTTCACTTGCATCAGGCTCCCTCAACCAGCCCAACTGTCTATGATACACCTAGTGCCAATTCTGTAGAATTAGGTAAAAGTTAAAAGGAAAGAGAGATGTATTTTAAAGATAAAGCTGAGAGGAACAAGGGGACAGCAGAACTTCTAAGTATCATGTTGTCATGAAAATCAAAAATATTTTCAGAAAAAGTTACATTTTATCTCACCAGCAGGCCACTAAACAGTATTCAGACAAGAACACTTCAATTTACTTTTATTTCTAAATCTGAAACACGATTAGACACAGATAAAAGCAAAGAATGCCTTTCAAGAAGCAGTCAGCCTGAGAATTCTTTGAAGAGGGCTCTGCACTTCTGCTGTTACATCAAAGGCATATTTGGTACAAAATATTCCAGCAGCACAGATGGAAGATTGGAGCATCATCATTTTAAAATTACAACCGCAGCTTTGTTTTAAACAATTTATGTTCATATTCATATGTACACATTCAGCACCCCATTCAAGTTCGCAAATGTCTTGGCCCGTTTTACAAAGAAGTGTAGCATACAAAAGCCAAAACTAAACTACATCCATTCCAGTAAATGCCTTGGATACGAGCATCCCTTTGTCAGCTTCTAATACTGACATTTTAAGAGGAGGGAAGGACTCATTGCATAATTTTAAAAGAGTTTACTTCAGTAGGAGACGTCCCCAGTGAAGATTCAAGCTTCCTCACATTTCAGGCCACATTGCAGTTGCAGAGGTTACACCAGGCAAAACAATTATGAATTCAGCAGAGGAATTTAAAGCCATCAGTGTCACATCCAGCTATATCCATATATCCAGGTATATTGAAAAGTAGAGCTTGGGACTCCTTTCCCCATCAAGTGACCATGGCCAAAAGGGCTTCTCATTAACTGTGGCCCATTTTTACAGCAACACGATGCCTGTGCTTTTTCAGTACAAGAAAGGATGGCAGCTCATCTGAGTTCTCCAGCCCTTAACTACCCCCATATATGAAGCCCTATCATACAAATAGAACTGGTTGAAGTCAGATTTGTAAAACAGGCCAATTTAGTAGTTTACTGACAGTCTTCAGAACAGGAAGTAGTGTCATAGTATTTTCATTAGATTAAAAAGATTTTCTTCTCTAGCACTCCTATCTCCACCTTTCAATTCACCTTTCCATTTATTTTGCATACCCTTTCTAGTCTTTCAAGATCTCTTTAAAAATACAGGCACCACAACTTGGTATGTTATCTTAATATTGGTTTAAAATAACAGAGATGCTATTTATGTTTTAGACGGGGCAAACTCATGCAAATAGACGATCAATAGTATAGCGTATCTTTGTCTAAACCATTTAGGGCTGGAAGTTTCATAACTGGTTTTCTAGCTTTTTGCCTGTGTCCTTACCTGAATGTTCAGAGTAAGTGTGTGCCATGCATTATCCCGGACACCAGAAAGGCCCTTCATTAATATTTCTTCTCCGGCTGTAAAACATGCTTAAGGTTAGCAAAGTGTTATTTCACTCTTTTGCTGAAACCAATAAATACCAAGCCAGCAAAAGGCAAACAATATCTATTTTTCAGAAGCGTTCAGGAGTGACATTTTATCACTTCCAACCGCAGCACAGAAGGCTTAACACACAAACCTGGAATTATCAGTGCATTCCCCTGTTCTGCCAGGACTGGTTTTCCACTGAAATCTCCAATGTTCTTGGGAATCTGGCCTGAGGTAAGGATTCCCCTCTATTGAGGGTATGGGTTCAAGAAGCCTGACAGCAGTTATTGCTCTTCTTGTTGTATAGACCTCCTTGTTTACATATTGGAACTTCTTTAAATCAGAAGGTTTGAATTGCCACTCACACTGCTTAGTTATAGTCAGAATTTAAGCTAAGCAAAACGTGGGTGTAACTGACACCTAGGTGAAAGACCTGAAAAAAATTAAGTGCTACAAGTGGAATCTTCAATCATTCAGCAGTCTTAGCTGCAAGTTAATTTAACATTCAGGCTCCCTTCTAGAAAACTATAAGGATGACAAAAATTATTATATTGTGTAACAAGTCTGAAATGATGAGGTGGTTAATCAAAATCTTCTCATTTCATCTAGGAAAAAATATTTTTGACATATTGAGAAACTACGTGGGTAATGTTGTTATGTCTTATTAAAAGTAAATACTGGAGTTGATCCTAAACTTATCTTTACATACAGCTGAAGATTCAGTTGTACGGAGTTGGACACTGCAAAGTTTCCTTAGGGAGCACCAGTATGTTAAGAAAAGCTAATATAAAGCATTCCTTATGATTCCCATCCATGATTAAAAAAGGAACGGGAAAAAAAAAACAACGAAAAACAAACCTACAAAGAAACAAAATGAGATTAAATCATAAACTACAGCCACCAAATACAAACCAAGATTATTTTTAAGGTCCAGAACAGTGAGAAACTGGTCATTACAGGCTGTCTTTATATTAGATATACTGCAGATCTAGAAGTTGCATTTGATTCATCAGGAATTACCGAAAATTTTAATTTATGGTCATGAAGTGATATAAATTGCATTTAAACAACAAAACCTGTCACTATTTCAAAGCAAATTAAAAAGAACTTTTAGCTATTGATGAAGTATTATGACATACACACTCTCATGTGCCTATCAAGGGCTCTATAGATGATGACACATCAATGCTAGCATCACAAGTAGAATATGATCTCACTCCTCTGACCCAGACTCATAGCAAAATGCACAATTTGTGGAAACGGTAGGCCACTCCTCATCATCACCTATGCCAGATGTATGTACGTTGACTTGTGCTGCTCTGAAAAACAGGTCACTGCATCTCAAGCAGAACTTTTTTAGGTGTAGCATAAGAATACAGATCAAACTTTTCTGTAATTAATACTGTACCAGAGCATTTAGGAAAAGCAAAGTTAAAGCAAAAATTGCATTTGTTAGTGTCAGCAGAAAAAAAAAAATATCTGGAAAGCTGAGACTGAGAACTGGACCAGCCCATAGCCTTTTGATGCTCTCTTTGCATACAAAATGTGGCCATTAGAGCACAATGGGTGAAATTCATAGTGACGACAACTGAATTAGTCTGAATGTTAGTCATTTTTATCAGGGCTATCAAAATGACATGTCCATATGTCAGCATCCACTTTAGCAAAGAGCTACTTACCCAAGTCACTAGTGACTCTATAGGTGCCATCTGCAAAAACCCAGAAGAAAACTCCTTTGGTACGTCGAACGTATATTCCACCATTGTCAACTCTTCCTGCAATAAATACGCCCCCATCATGTTGTTTTTCTATGAAGATGTCACAAGTGACTGTCATGTTTACCCTAGAAGAGAAGTTTAGCATTTTAACAAGCAATGAATCGATCTTTTTGAGCAGGCAGTAAGTAGAAGAGTATTCCCTATTTAGTACAGTAAACTTTTTGAGGAAAGATGTAGCTTTCCTAATTGTGACCTGCACGTGCATGATGCACAGGACTTGTCATTGTTTCCCACCCGTGAATCCACAGATTTTCTTAGGAAGAGCAATTCTCAGAAACCAACAACAAAATGAAGTGTATTGTCAGTAACTTTAAATTAGTTATTTAAAAAACAATCACAAACAAAACAAAAGCACATAGAACGTTTGCTCCTTCACAGGAAAGCTTTCAGGTCTGCAAAATGGAAAGTTGCTTTTAGATAACTAAATCAAATCCAAGATTCAAGGTTATAGCACCGCATCTGCTAAAGTTTGATCTTCATTTCTCTAGGATTTTTAAAACAGGCTGAGTCTTAAGAAATCCAGACCTCTTGCCCAAAAGCCAAACCAAACTTTTTTAAACAAAATTTTCAAATAAGTTGAAATTATTTGATTTTCCTGATGTGGCACTTCAGGTCAACAGTAAAGCACTGTATTATACATATAATGACAGCTGCAAAGGAGAATAAAGTGAAGGAATAACAAAACAATCGAACATCACCTAGAAAATTTATACTTCCCCCACTCCATGGTTGCACTAGAAGCCTCTTAACAGTAAAAATTAAAGGCATTCTTTACCTCTATTAATGTACATTAAAATTAGAAATCTGTATCCCATGTCTGGACTTGCAACACGGATACAGCCCCCAGGGTCATGTATTTCTAAAGTTTCTAATTATCTATAATTACTTATAGAATGTGAAATGATTCTCTATGACATCAGCTCACTGGCTAACTAAGTCATATTTATTTTAGCAACTTTCCTTCCCACCTCTTACATAATAAGAGCAACCTCAGATTTCATTCTAACATAATGCTATCAGAAGTACCCGAATCTTGGATACATATTCAATGCACACAAAAGATTTCTTTTTTGCCTTCCTATGTACTAAACAAGAGATCCTCACATCTTGCTTAAGCCATTTAAAAAGATTGCAAGCAATGCAGAAAGAGTTCAATAGTACTATTTTATATATAGATAGCTAGGCTCAACAAAACCATCAAAACCATTCAGGAGTAGAAACAAAAAGCTTTCAGAAGCACAGGATTAAAATTGAAACCAAAACCAACTAATAATCCTGAAATTTAAGAGTAATTAATTGCCATTGATGACTGGAGTCAAATATCATTCCACAGAGGAATTCAGTGCAAGATTGGTTCAGTATTTAAATAGCGTGCACTAAAACATCTACCTAGGATAAGATGAGCTTCAAACTGAGGATGAAGCAAAGAAATCACAGGGCCTGAAATTGAAGACTATCATTATAAAAAGTTACAGATCATGAAACGTAAATAACCAAGTGAATATTCAGGAATCAAATCTGGTTCTGAAAAAACCATGAAAATTCAGAAAGAAATGGAATGAAAATAAAGTAATAGGAAGCTTTTAGGAATCTCAGTAGAGTAATTTAAGAATACATCCTGTGTAGCTGTTATAGGAATCACTGAATATGATCTACTCAACAAAGGACAGTTGATTCTAGGGGGAATACAAGACTTTGTTTAACGGACAAGTGCAGAAGCAAATATCAGGTAAATCAAGGACAGCCTCCAGCTACAAGATGGTGATATTCTTCTAGGCTTCAGAGCAAGAGTGATTCAATCACTTGGCCAGGCCAGAAATTAGAAGCATGAACATGGCGGGAGGGGCGGATCAGCAATCCAATCAAAGTGAAAAAAACCTGACCAAATGGCTACTTTAAAGAATACATCAAAAAATTTATGTTAGACTTCCAAACAGAATAAAAAGACTTAGCATAAATGTTACAATTACTCACTATTCCTAAACCAATTAGTTAACAGGTTCCTTCCCAAATGCTTTTTAATTTTAAATAAATACTAAGCTGAAATACACTGCATGATTCCAAATTACCATCATTATAGGTCCTAGAAAGGATTGCAACCATAACCATTCTCTTATCAAATCTCAGCTACATTTAACCAGAAATGAAACTGTTTTAAGTAACAGTTGGATCAAATTCACACAATTCTAGGAACTGCTCAGAAGATGGCAGTCTGCAACAAATATAACAGAGTTAACTCCAGACTATTTTGTTGATTTGTGATTGATCAAAACCACTAACAAGCAAGACAACTCATGATTAGGCGATTTAAACTGAAACAAAATTTTTTTTTGTTCCATTTAAAAATGCACTGAAATTCAGTGCACACTTTTAATTAGGACCATGACTTGGTCTTTCTAGGATGTCAATCCAGATTCATTATTCTGAAAAACCAGCTTGAACAAACATGTCCAGTAGGACATTAGGAAAAAGAATTTCTAAGAGAGCGCAGCAGCTGGGCCAGCTAACAAGAGATGTGGTGGGTTCTCCATCCTTGTGTGGTTTCAAGACTCATTTAGATAAAGACACATTTCATCTCTTAGAGTTAGCAAGAGCCCTGAGCAGGGCTCAATGACTTTTGGAAGTCCCTTTATGTCATCATTTCTACATGTCTACAGAGAGTCTGAACACAAAAGCCCTCTATCTAAGAGAAATGAAGCTTGAAACAGATTAACCAATCACATCACAGACTGGTAAGTAGGACATTACCCCAGATGTCACCAGAAAATAGTATTTACACACCACTTAAAATTTCCTATGACACTAATGGTCTGGTCTGCATCGGAAGCCCAAGTGATGGGTCGCTGAACCACCACCTGGCGGAGTGTGAACACATGATCTCCTGGGTCAGAAGCATTTACGAAGTATTCAAATACACCTGTCTGATCCGCAAAATTAGGGGCTTCACTGAAAGGAGGATTACCTGTTCAGAAAATAAAAGATATGTCAATATAAAAAATATTATTTTTCTTCTGTGTACTCTTGTTTCAGAAATTTTGTCTGAAAATATTCTGCAGAATTTTTACTTATTCTATTAAAGCAGCATCTCCCAAGATGAAGTTCTGGGAGTTGCAAGGCAATTTTAATTTTTAAGCAGACCTCAGTCTTTGAAAACATATGAACAAGGTAAATTACCTCCTTTCCTATCTTCCTTCCAAAGCCTACTTCACTATATTTATGAGCTGTATCACTTGCATCAAGAATTCTAAAACTGTTAGTGACTACACAGTTAAGACACAGAATTAAATACATCTCATTGCAAGTGAAGTATATAGGTGCAAGTTGTTGGAGAAGCAGATATAAATAATAATTAAAAAAACCAACTGATTACTTTCTGTCACTTCCATTAGTGGACTCAAATAACACAACTGTTATTACCTTTCTACATTAAGACTTTATCTGTGTGTGAATTACATTTTTGGGTAAGAGAATTCTGACTTACGAATATTGAAATCATCTTTGTAATTTGAAGGAAAGGCCTGAGGTGGTGGAGGCTCAGGGCAACTACATTTCCGCCCTGTCTTGAGTGTGGTTAAAGTGTAGACTTCATCTACGTTTAGATCTAAAGAAAAACTTCCCTTCCAGACCTAGAATTAAAAGAAAGTTCAAGCTGCAAAAATCAAATGGGCAAAGAACAAAATATTCAAGCTCCTGAACTTAAGGAGGCAAAAATCTCATCTGTTAGTTTCAGCACTTAGTATCTCCCAGCTATTTTGAAAACCCCTTTCCTCAAATTCATTATTACCTTCAGGTAAGCTTGTATATAGCTCATAAAATTGTAATCAAATGGAGCTAACAAAACACACTCTAATTAGGCAGTTAGGCATCAAAGTCCAGGGGTTCCAGCAAAAGTGGAAGAAACATCTGATATTGCACACTAATCAAAACTCATCAACCTACCTTAAGAGGGTGGAGCTGCTGGAAAAGAGTAGAGTTTCCAGATTCAAACCCAAGTCTAGAATACCACACTTGAAGGGTTTCCACCATGTACTACAATCAAGCACAATATAAAGTTTTAAAAAAGAAAAGAAGAAAAAAAAATAAAACCGACAAACAATTACAAAAAAATTTAATATTCACCTTGAAAAACATCACTCCTCTACAGGCGTCTAATATTTGGTATTTTAGAGCTGTCGATCACATTACAGGTCACTCTATTCTAGCTAGCCATTACATATGGTTTATCTTTTTATAGATTATACGTTACTAAGCCATTGCCCTTATAAGCAGTATTTCTGCATGTTAAGACAGAAAACATTGCAGTCACACATGCAACCTTTAGTTTCTCTACTACCAACAACAGTATCCCTGGATAGGGGGATACCATTGCCTATGAACGCTCTGCCTAGGAATAACCAGGCTGAAATAATCTGTTAATTTTGCTTTAAGGAGTCCTTTAGTTTAGTTGCTGGTTCTTTGATACTCATTTTTGAGCAAAGTATTTCACTTACAGATCTCCAAACCTCTGCATACTATGGTGTATCAACTACATTAGTTACAGATTTTAACCATATCCAAGTCCTACAATATCTTTTTTTTTTCAGTTACCCAGATGAGCAATGAAGCAAGCAACCTAGAGTTTGGTTTGGATAAGCTGTCTGATACTTCCCCCAAAGGGAGCTGTATATCAGATCCTAAGCAAACCAATTTACTGCCAAAAGCATTATCCAAACTATCAATAAAAATAAATAAATAAAAAAAAACCAACAAAAAAAAAAAAACCCAACCAAACAAGCAAGCCCAAATCCTCTGCCTCTCCACCTGGGAGATTCTCCAAATATCTCTTCATAGGATGGAACAACATAACCTACAATATACAATCAACTGCAGCTACTCCCCTGGAAAGGAACTGATAACAACCAGAAAGCCCATGGCCATGCTGGCTGGTAAAACTACATCAGCAAGTCAGAACACTCAGCCTTGGAAGAAATCCTAAAAGAAAATCAAATTTTATTTCTGTTCTGGGGAATTTCTTCTTCAATATACATATCATCAGACTGTAATCCCACAAATTCAGTTATGACACTACATCTCATGGTAAAAACAGAACTAGAATACTAAAAATTTTGCCAGGCATGTAACAGCCTCTAGTATTAGAGGTAAAGAGCTTGATTTCTTGCTAACCTGTGATGTTGTCTCACATGTAATTTGATTATGGATAGCAAGTCATTTTACAAGTGATCAAATGTATTCAAGATCGACTTACAAATGATCCTTTGAGGTAGAAAGTTGCTTTCTGAGGTTTCACACTGAAATGAGGCAGTGGAGGTCTGATACATTGAGAGTGATTATGAGTCTGAAGAAAAAAATAAATGCAAAAAAAGGAACTTACATTGCTGGAATGCATCACATGACAATGTTCATAAAAAAAAAAATATTAGCATAAACTGAAATTAAAAAAGCAACATCTGATCAATTTTCAACTATTTATTTCACTATTATCTTAATAACTGCAATTGTCCTAGCTTAATATTTTTCTTTCAAATACTGCTTTAAAAAAAGCACATGATTTAGTTTCCTTAGAGAGTGTTAAAGCTAATTTGTGATATAAAGTTAACATTGAAATTGGAAGACTCGTCTGCTTACTCAAATTTTAGATAGGAAAAAAGGACCTCTAGCGGTCTGACTAACAAAGCCACAAGCATCAAAGAGCACATGCCCAAAGATACTTAACTGTATAAATCAAAGCAGGTTCCTCAATAAATCAAAGCAGGTTCTTTATATCAAAATATTTCTTTTATCTTTGCTAGTTCATTGGAATTGTTGATGCACCTACCATAGTTTCAATGATGATGGTAAGGTTTCCTAGGCCATCTGTCAGAGCTACAAAACTGCCACCTCCTTCCAAGTGTCCATCCACTTGCAAGTATGACCAGCCTGGCTGAGTAAATTGAGTTGTGTGTGCTGAGACAAAACAGAACAATAATCAGAGGAAAATAATTAAGTCTTAATAAAAAAATAATACCATTTGTAGCCTGAGTTAATTTCTCTCCCATACACAAAAACTTGATTTGGGGAAGAATGTAAGTTATGGAACTTGCAAAACAAATACAAAACTATACCAGAAGAAAGATTAAAGATTTTCCCTTTTTTTTTTTTT
>VXBW01001765.1:580438-605086 GCA_013400375.1 Thinocorus orbignyianus
TTTTGATAAAGAGTTGAGCCAGAGAAAGCATAGATAGACATCTCCTTGAGGAGTAACTAAATAAGTAAGGTTTTCGGCACATAAGAGAGTACCAAAGAAGAATATGACCTAGCTCATGAAAATCCTGAGCACCATGGAAACTGGAACAACTGCTCAGTTGTGCTGAACTGTTCATATGACAGTATGGCCATTGTTTTTAAATGTTTTTACATACACAGGTAACTAGCAGAACACCGTAAGTGAAAGCATTCACCTTGATACTCCTTTATAGCATTGCATATGCTACCTGCTCTAATTAACTGTGGTACAGACAGTAAAATATTAAAGGACTACAGGAGTAGGCGGTGAATACATGTGCCATAGACCCTAACTGAACATATTCACCCTTTCCCAAGCACAAGGAAATGCTGACTTACACAAGAATCTCAAGCAAGACAAGAATACAGAGGTTCTTTGTTCCATTTTCTCAAATTGAAAAGGTATCAAATGTCTACTTAAGGATTACAAAAATAAATCAGAAAGGAACTCGGAAAGTACACTAACCTTTACTGACCCTTCAGATCAAAACACTTTAATAGTAACAGCTATAAAGGAGTTTGTATATTTCTGCTGTATCTAATGGCCAAGTACTAAGATTTCCCTTGATACTAGATATTTCTGCTTTTTACTGAAAGGAGTGGTGTTTTTTTTTTTCTTCTTTTTCAAAATGTCCAAAAACCCTTCCACAAAAACAAATTAATTTGGTGGGAAAAAAAAAAAAAAAAAGCACAGAAAAACACTACATAAATCCAGTTATGCTCTGTGTTAAATCACCACACTTACTCATGAACTTTTTACCTGTAATCCAGATAGGAGCTTCTACTTTGTAGTGACCACTCCATGGCTCTTGTGCTGTCATTAATGCACATCGTCCAAAGGGCAACTCTTCATAGTAACTAGCTACCAAGTTCCATGCAATGGTTCTGGAAGAAAACCAGGTTGGTTTGTTTGTTTAATTCACGCAGGTAGTAACAGATGAACTTCGTTCAAGAATATAGTCACCTTTTCTCCAGCATACACACCCAAAAAAATAATATCTTTCCAACTAAAGAAGAAAATAAAATTTAAAAAAGTAAAAAAAGGAGAGGAAAACAAAACAAATCAAGTGGCAGTGTTGAGAATCTCTTAACTGATGATACATTCTCGGGCTACACTACCATAAAACAAAAAGTTGCACATACAAGAAAATGTGCACCAAGGACTAAAGACTCCATTCACATTTACTTTTCTTCCTGTTTAGAAGGGGAAAAAAGTTAAGTTATTGAGGTTTACAGCTTTTTGTTGAGGTAGATTTGGGGGGTTGTTTTTTGGGGTTTTTTTTTGTTTTGTTTTGTTTGGCCAGTTGTTTCTGCTGGCAATTTGTTTGTTTGTGTGCCGATGGAGAGGTGAGACAGTGGAAGTACCACTGAAAAAAGGTACTTTCTTTAGCCATATAAATAATGAACAGATAACAATGCTAACCAGCCACCCTCCAGGAGTTGCTGTCGTTTGAAGCAGTTGCCACAACACTGACAAGATTAATTACTTCGGGTCTTTTGATTTGATCTTCATTGAAAATCTTCTGTTAGGACCTTAAACTTAAGACCTGTGCATCCTAAGTATGGTAATGCAGCTTAATAAGTAGCAGGTATGTAGAAAGCAAAAGCTGGCATGCTCTTCTACTACTGCATACAGCCGAGTGCAAAGGCTCCATATTCTAAAGCTGTTGCCATAGATTTATCACACTATATATGTGTTTCAGAAAACATTCTGAAATCCTACAAAAGTTGCTCATAAAATAATACAACTTGCTCACGTTAAACTCTTCTGCATTTGAAACTATGCAGAAAAAAGAACATAGGGAACTCAAGTTCAAAGGAAACAAGCTTAGCAGAAAGATAAGGTGCCTTTCAGCAGAAAGCTGATTTACAAGAAAAGCCAAGAGAACTTTAATATTGGAGATATATGGACTTGGAACTATTCCACAAAAATTTCTAAATACAACAGAATTGTATTTAGGTCTTGCTGTCAGGTTGCTAAACAAATGGGGCATATTTAATTACAAAAGGCTTATCAAAACAGAAAAAAAAATGGGAAAAGAAAGACCCCAAAGTAATATATTAAAGTACACAAGAGTCAAGAGGCAACTGGAATGGTCAGGAATTCACACAGGAAATACCCATCGATTAGAAAATTTCAGCTTGTAGAGCAGAGATTCGCAGAAACCAAGTGACTCAAGAAACTTCCTTTTACAAGCTTTGTTCTCTGTTTCAAGTGTTTCAGACAAAAAACATTTTTCTTTACTGTTCCAAAATGAAGTTATATAGAAACGAAAAATCTTTGAACAATTACGCTTACAACTTGATGTCTAAGTTTTTTTTAATCAGTTGTTTTTTTTCTTTCTTTCAGATTAGTAGTTGACGTACTGGAAACATCGAAGTGTGTTTTCTATTCTCCTCTAGAACTGTGCATTTTGTGATTTCTGATTAATAGACCAGCTTTCTTCCAGATTTCAGTTTTGAAAAACAATGCAGAGGAAACAGTAAATATATCACAAGACTACAGAAAGTTTTAGAATGGGCTCTGAGAAAGAAGTTGTATGGAAAAACTGGATAATGACATCTGCACCTACTTCGTCTACTGAAGAGAAACAAGTTGATAAAAACCCTAAGAATGATACAGATAAATTAGCTTTTTTTTGTATTTTCTTCCAATGCTTTTTGTGTTTCAGTTCTTAAGAACATTCCCTTTTTTAACAAATATCATCAGAACCTCAAAGGCATCTGAACTCATCCGCATAAGCCATTGGATAATGCAGAGTCTCAGGAATACATTAAAACTTGTGGGGCTTCTACTGCAGAAAGAGGCAAGGACAGTAGCCTTCACATCTTACTATATTTGAATTCAGACTGACAGTGGAGAGTTTCAGTTTAGCTGCTATATTACAGTAGTAGGCAGATGTGTTCTATAGTACCTGAAACAATTCTTACACATGAAGTAGTGAAAGTGAGCAACGGTGCACAAACACTTACGAGGTCATGTTTCCATTCACGTAGTTTTGGTTCAGGATCCGAGCCCAGCAGCCCGCACCTACTTCATCATTGAAAGTACTGTAATCTTCTGAAGACCACAGTTTCTTCTTAGTCAGCAGGGCATTTGGCACTGTTTTGGTTCCAGGATAGTGAGCCCTACACAATATTTTAAAAAGAACAAACACTTACCACAAAAATAAAAAATGAAAGCTTGAAAGTACAAGCAGCAGCAAAAAGCTAAAGCTATGGAAATATATTGGAAAAAATAGGGATGACAAACAGGATTACTGTTACAGGGAGAATAAACAGGTTCTAGGGGCAGACTCCTTCAGTGTATCCTTATTGACAGTTGTGCTTCACTTAAAGCCCATACACTTATAACATTCTTGTTTTGTCCCAATGGTATACAGTCAGGTAGTTTCACCCCCAGTTGAGAAATGAATAATTTTTGTCTGCTCTTTGACACAATTGCTACTGTTAATGAACACAATTTTTGCTTTTCACTTAAAACTGCTGTTAACCAAGGGGTTTTGTCTTACTTTCATTAATATCTAGATTAGTCCTTAAAAAGTAGGACATGACTAAAGAGTGCATATCTCCTAGTCTGTACAGAAACTACCTACCTAAAAAATAAGTACATCAATTTTTTTTAAAAACTTTTAACAGCACTGTAGAGTGTATACTTTAAGAAGACCCATCCAAAACACAAAATAAACATTTGCTATCGCGTTATAATGAAGGCTTTCACACACCGTACGTTCTGGATTTGTTGAACTCTACATGATTGATATTTAAAGAAAACACTAGATCAGTGCTACAGCCCTCTTTTAGATGTCTTGTGCCACTCTACAGCCTCAACAACTAAGAAAAGGTATACAGCAAAGGACAGGAGATTAGCTGTGTCCTGAACAGCATGCCCTGCTCCTACAGTAGTGAAAACAATGAAAACTCTTACAAAGGAGTGACTATTCTCCAATTACCTTCAGGAAATAACTGGTCAGCTCAAGGACCACTACCATGTGGAGAGACTTGAGCATCCTAATTAATATTTCAAGAAAAACCACAAACACCTACACACCTACCTTTCTTGCTGTCTGAAAAAATAACCTGGAGTAGATTTTATGCATCGTTCTTACAGAAGTGATGCTTCAGCAGAAGCAGTGGGATTTTGGATTCTCTGCTCAAAAGAGCAGTCAGACACACTATACCAGCAGGCCATTTCAAAGAGACAGCAAAAAAGTAATGTGTATTATGAAAGGGGGAAAAAGACTGGATCTTGGTGGAGAAAAGCTAATGAAAGGAATAGTAGGAACAGAATTACAACAGAAGCGAGACATAAGTTTAAACCTCGTCACTCTAAGAAAAGCTATTACTATTGTGTTTGAACTCTTCAAACCACTGTGATTTATTAAGAAGCATATTTTCATTGTTCCCTTCTCTGGAACCAGCAGACAGTTGGTTCATCATTAGGGCCTCTAGCTGTTAGATTAGTAACAAAGCATTATTAAAATATTAACTATTGTGAGATTCAGTGTTTTATATGGCAGATGAAACAATGTAACTCCAATGGCAAAAAAAACCCAAACCACAACACACAGTAACCTCTGTAGAGCACTTAAACTAAATAGGATATATTAAGAAAATAATATCAATAAAGAAAAGTTCTACTTATGGATTGCAAATGCTGCTTTGCACAACTGCCCACAGTGACTTCACTTGGTTAAAAAAGATAAAAACAAAAGACTTTGTGTTATTTTCTGTTTTGCATATAGCAATGATCTGAAAGAGAAAACAAGGATAGAAATAGTAGGTTTTCCCCCCATTTTCTCTCATGCATCAGTACAAGGCCATAGAAATAAAACAAGTCTCAAAAAAAAGATCAGCCTATATAATGCACTACAATGAAGCTTTGCAGAAAAGTACTACCTATGAAAACCTCAAAATCCAGTTCTCGAGAACATCTCTAGAAAACAAAAATCATCAGCAAACAACACTGCCTTTCCTATTTCTGATTCTGTGTCAACACACAGGCCCTACAAGGTACTTGGGGGAGTCTGCATTCCCACTACTACAGACACCACAGCATGATTCCATCACGGAGTACTGTCACAACAGCATCTTGATTTTCTTATGTTGTTAACTTGGGCGTAATATCGAATTTCTTTAAGAGTTCTGGTTTACTTACCGGTGACACTTACATTCAGCCAAACGTATTTAGAACAGATCTGATTTAGAACACAGATGCTGTTAACCAAAGTAACTGAGTTCTCACCTAATGGCATACTAAATTCATAGAAGGTGAAAACAAAAGCTGTTACTCCTAAACCCACAGAAACTTTCTATTTTCTTTCAATTCATAGCAGGTGGGGAAGGGGTTGTTTGTGTTAAATTTTTAACATATGGAGTTCGAATAGCTTGGTCTCTTAAGTGTACACAGAACACAAAAATCTAACTGGTTCAACTGTGTCACAAACACGTAGCACATATGAAGTACTACTGTGAGTAACTGTGGAATTTACAAGCCCATCTGTGAAAAAGCTTCAGTGTAATTTAAATGTGTTCAAAGTAAAAGAAATACTTGCTTATAATTCATTATATTTCATTTCACTGGTAAAATTGATGCAACCATAATAGCTCTGAAAAGCTATTTGGAAATATCACATTATAAAGAGCTTTGGTGACCTGTGTCATTCTTACATGGGTGAATATCTATTAATAGTTTTACAGTGTGTCTTCAGGGCTCCCTCTAATTTCTATCCATTACAGTATCTTGCAGATGAAGCCTGGATGCAAACAGCACAAAATGAAACAAAAGAAGCAGCTTTAACTCATCTCCCAACCAGCCTGTCTGATGAGAGACCTCACAGATCTCAAATCATGTTTCTGAGTCCAAAATTGATTTTATGTACGTTCATGAAAAAATCCTGGCTATCTGAAACACTTCTGAAATAAAAAGGAAAGCCAAATATTTTTTTTTAAAGATACCATGATGAAATATGGACCACTACATGTACAGTAACTAGCAGATTATCCATGACACAAGACTGAATCAGAGTAGGGATATAAAACTCACGTTTGCAAAGAATTAAGCAACTACAGCTTAGTAAGATAGTGTAAAAACCATTGAGCTTCAGGAACTGACTCTGGGTAAATACTTGTAGTGGCCAAAAGCCAGACAGGCAGCATGTTCACTACATTGGGGTCATGGTAACTACCGTGGCTTTGTGTACAAGCAGAGTGAGTTCACAATTGCTGTCACTTGATGATCCACAAATGAACCGAGACTCTACTGTCAAGAAAACTACCAGGATGCTTTTTACTGTTCAGAATGGGAGGAGGGATTGATTTGGAGGGGACACTGACCATATACCTGTATTTGGAGGGAAAACCTTTATTACTACACTTCCTGTGGGTCAGATTATAAAGATGACTGAAAAGGACTCAGGTAGAAGCAAGAACAGTCACATTTGAAGCATGTGATTGGGTTAGGCAAGCTTATGAAACCTAATAATTAAAATTTAGAGCTACTATAAAAAGAAAAGTTAGTGAAAAAGTCTTACACACATACCCATTCAGCAGACAAGTCAGTAATCAATCTCACATTTAGTCTATTACTTTTCCAAAATATTGGCATTATATGATGAAACCCAGAACTAGAAAAACAAGTCAGCTGGTTACAAGCTTTCCAAACAAAACCTTCCCATCAAAACAGAATGGGCACTAAGAATCAAGACATTATTGTAACTGAAAAATAAATAAATAAACAAATCACAGCCCAAATTTATTTCTGGGTCATGCCCATTTCTGTAACAAAACAGCAGAAGTCAGTAATACAAGGCTGTACATACAAATGTAAAGCTCAAGCGCTTTTTGCATACCAAAACCAGGAACAAAAACAACACTCAGAATAAACAAGGTTGTCCAAAAAACCTTCAATTCATCAAATGTGCAGCCACAGCCAACAGGCATCTTCCACGTGATAGGAAACTCACAATTCAGTTAATAGGTTGAGGCTGTCACCAGAACAACAACCAGGATGATTTGATATAGGTTAGTAAGAAATATTATAGCATCAATCCTTTCATTGCAGTTAAGGGTATAGAGAGGTAAAGCTTTGCTGTGCTAGTTATAAATAGGCAAGATGAATTATGAACAAACCACCAAGAAAGAAAAAAAAGAGAGAACCCCCTACCCAATGACATCGACCACTCCGTGGAGCTCAGAGTCAAGCAGCAAGACAAAGGAAATGGGCTCCCACAGTCTATCGCTGGCTATGATCCTCACCTGCTGCAGACCGTGCTTATCCAATGTGTATCTCAACAGCTTTGGAAGGAAAAAAAAAAAGGAAAGCAAAGAACAGAGATAAGGGAGAAATAAAAAAATGTTTTTCAAAGTGTTAAAAATTTGTATTGGGAAAGGCAGCATCTTCTTCAGCACTATTTCAAGTTTCAAACATGTTTCCAAAATCAGGTTCCAAGTCTTGTCTTCACTCAGACAACAACTGTTACATAAAGCAAAATGTAATAGATTGTCAAGCACCAAGTGCCTTCAAAGAAGGACACCTTCTTCCTCTACCATGCCAAACCATGAGAAACCATGAGAAAAGGAAAAATGAAAAACATTTGCTTGTTATCTTCTTACAAACAGATCTGCAGATAAAGACAAAGCATATGACATTTCATACAAGATACTCTATTCGCACATCAGCCACTTAGATGTTACAATGCTACAAAGACCATATACAGGGCAAGGACAACTTAATTGTAACTAAAAAACCTTGAGAAAACACAGTAAACATTCAATAATAAAAAGGAATTCATTCCCCCCGTTATCCCTGCTAATCAGCTATTTCAGTTTAGCAGTGAAGCAGCACAAATGAGACGTGTTCTTCCTAAACTCAACCAAAACAAGAAATGCGAAAAACACCAACACATGCACATCTTATTACTCAGCTCTATTTTATTTCAAGTTTTAGAACTGTAACCATTGTACACTTCCCTAGAGACATTTTAAGGCCTTGAAAGTCAATGAAACAAATCGAAAACATCACGTAAGACCGAGTCTAACAATGTAGTTTCTCGCAGTCCAGAGGTCTCCTAAACAGCGTTTGCTGTAAACTCAGATAACATCAAATGCCTAACTACCTTCAAAATCAGCCTGTATATTTCTACTATACATAATCTTCTCTAACAAGAAACACAACCTGCAGGAGAGAGTGCTTCAAGATTATTTTTTTTTCCACAGATCAGAGTCTGAACTTACTTCTTTGCAGTCTGACAGTAGCCTAAAACATCCAGATTTCCTGCCCCAAAGTCTTCAGAACTTCGTCTGAGAACAGTGTTAGTATTATTTCCGCACAGTATTTTCCTGTTACATCTTGCATTAGTATAAGGCAGTATTTAGTTTGCTGACTTAACATACATACAAAGGCTAAATATTT
Source organism: Thinocorus orbignyianus (assembly GCA_013400375.1). Classification (NCBI taxonomy): domain Eukaryota; kingdom Metazoa; phylum Chordata; class Aves; order Ciconiiformes; family Thinocoridae; genus Thinocorus; species Thinocorus orbignyianus. The sequence goes on from VXBW01001765.1 coordinate 588,929, forward strand.
AGCGATTAGGAAAGGTTCCTAACAAGCAGAGAGAAACAATTTTAATGTCCATCTTCACAGAAGCTATGAGAAACTGTTAAGTCCATCAATCTAGCCTCGGTCCCCAGGAAGGTTATAGAGCAGGTCTTCCAAGAAGCTATTTCCAAGCACAAGAAGGACAGGAGGATGACCGGGAAGGGCAGCATGCATTTACATGCCTGACAAACACAGTTGCTTTCTACAACAAGATGACTACCTGCATGAGCAAGGTGAAATCTGTTGATGTCATACACCCTGACTTCAGCAAAGTCTCCCACCGAGGTGGACAGAAAAGTCCCATGGGGGTGTAGATTGCCAGCAATGTCCCCAAAGGCTGATATTACAGCCAATACCGTTTGATATCTTCAATAAAACTCAGGGAGTTCTCATTACACTGTGCTCGCACACACCAATTTTGCTTTCCCTTTTGAACATTTTCCCATTTTCGCTATTCGATTCTCACCCATACCCCTCCAGGGAAGAGTGGACAAATGGGTGTGTGGGGCTGAGCTGCCTACCGGGGCTGGCCTACCAAACCCGTTATCTACTGCAAAGAAGGGCTGCTATTTAGAGGGAATTAACAGACTAGAAAAAAAACAGACTGACAGGAACCTTGGTGTTTTCTTCTGTTGAACCTGACAAGTCCTGCACCTTGGACACAATAACCTCTTGCAACAGTACAGGTTGCAGACTGATGAAAAATTCAGTTACTTATAAGAACTTAAAAGGAAAAAAAAAAAAAAAACAAAAACACAAAACAAATCAAGGCTGTTCAACCAGTAAAATCTATTGGTTTTAATAGAAACAAACATTATGTCTTAAGATCAGTTACAGACTGTGCTCTGAACTATGTAATACAAAAATCCTGTTTGAAATCATGGCAAAAGACGCATGTTCCAAATCATAAAATATATCCAGAAGACAGTCTTTTCTATAATTAATCTTTTTTTCTTGCACTAGTTTAGAATAGTCAATTCATTTTTCTCTCTTACAGCAAATGTTTTCTACCTCAGAAAGAGCAAGTAAGAGTGAAGTGAACTTGCTCTTCCCACTGAACCAAGAAAGCATTCCCGGATCCTAAGACTAATGATTCCTCTCAAGTTGCAACTATTTTAACTATGAAAATCAACAGAAGAAGCAGCCCTTACATAAAAGCCATACTCATTGACAAAGAGGTTTTAAATACTTCATCCATCGTATATGTTCATTAAGAATTACCAGGATTTTTAAATAACATACACTAAGAGACAGGGGGGGGGGGGGAAAAAAACAATTTGTTTTCTTTTNTGTTATTTGATCTTAGAAAAGACTCATGCTACATCAACTAAAATAAAATGTGATTTATTCTGTCTGGTAAATAAAAACTGATGAAGGCAGATTTTTTCCTACCACTTAACATGCACTTACTGTCCACTGTAATGGTTTACAAGTTAAAGATAAACCATTGAAAACCAAGATAAATCATTTTCACTCTACTTCCAGATAAACACCAGGAAAAGAAATAAAGAATATGGCAGAATATATTCAAGCCTAATTGTGTATTGGCATAGAGGCCTTTAGCAAAGACTTGACAAATAGAGCTAGGCTTTGTTAAACACAACAAACAGAAATCTATGTCTAACAAAAGAGCTACTACTGAGCCATAATACATCCTGGGGGAAAGTTAATATGAATATATACTATACAAACATAGAAATAGCACCCATCAAAATAGCAAAGGAAGACTGTAGCAAAGACACTCTTGCAAGCAAAAGTAACTCAGCATAACATAACACAGTTTAAGACTTGAACTGAGTATATTACAATTATTTTTCCCGTTTAAGCACTTTATGAATATTGGGTAAGCAATCTGACTTAGTAGCAGTTTAGTAGGAACTCCTCTTCTAACAAAATTCCTGCTTTCAATAGCAAGTACTGGAACTCATTGATAGGAAACAATGGCAAGCAATATGCTCAGGACCACGACTCCATCAACCAATGAAACACACTGAATGGTAACAGCTGGGCAGGTTTTGTTCTAATAAGAAAATACGAAGTCCTCTACCTTTCAAATCACAAGCCAGCAGACAGCAAATATGAAGGAGAAAAACCAAACATATAAACTTTACCTTAAGTCTACCTCAGATATGTTTCAGATTGCAAGTAGTATTTCAGAGAGGGATAAAGCTCCATAGGGAGCAATAGTACCAATGTAAAAATTAACTGACATGAAAAAGAAAGGAAAAGAAAAAAGAAAATGAAAGGAAACACAAGGAAATGGGAAAGTTACCTTCTGTGGATGGATGAGAAAACAATAATTTTAATTATCTTAATAATTTGTAAATAAAACAATATAAATTTAATTCCAAGTTTCCATTTCAAAACAGAAGAACTAAGAAAAAGTCACAGAGAGAGTTATACTTGAAAAAGAGTACAATGTACAGAAAAGGATTTCTGAGAAAAGAATTTCAGACTATTTAGGAAAACTGATTGACCAGCAGATTTTGCAAACAACTAGACACAGTTATCTAAGACACACAGATACAGTGTACTTTTAGCAGCTTTCTGAACTTGACCATTTGAAGGACTGACGCCAAAACATCTTTTTCTCAAAAAGTCATCAAGACCTCTGTTCGGTAGTTGGTGCCTTCAAGTCAGCACTGTGTTCTCATTTTGTACTAACCGTCATTTCTTGACAGATAACAACAGTACTGCACAAGAAATACTCTCCTAACTCTTCTGTTTTTTTTCTGTTCACTAGGGGTGGGGGAATTGGGGAAAAATCTGAATGACATTCAAGAAAAATCTCAGACCAAAAGAACTTTCATCTTAAATTAAAAACACATGCCCACAGTCCTAAAGGGTGCAAACAAAACCAAGTACTTCTAGCCTTGATTCTGTCAAGCTCTTAAAGAAAAAAGAAGCTTACATGCCCAGTGCATTCATTCTGGAAGTTTCACTGGCGAGGAAATCGTAACTAAATCGTTTCCTAATGCACCATAATTTGCTGAGGTTCAAGTCTTGCCTAATCTAAGTCATAATTTTTTTAACCAAATTAGTTACTTAATGCTAGTATTATAATTGATGTTTATCAGGCAGCTACTTCCAGGTGTAAGCTCAACACATACATCAGCTATTTCCTTGTAAGATCTCTGCTTAACTGACTTTCTATAACCTTTGGACCATGCATTTGTTTAAAAAATTATTAGTATATCACACCCTTTTACGTATAGATGAGGGTAAATGGTACACTAGGGACCACAAGCATGTTATTATCACAGTAAGGTTAACAGAGGCAAGCAAGTTCACAAACGTAATACAAGTGAACGATTTATACATGTATAGGTCATTTCCACTGGGAACATGATATAAATTTTGAAAAACTACTTATGGTTTTGAGAAATTGGAGATTACCAAGAAAGCAAGAGGAGCAGAGTAAGTATCAAATCAGTTGACAGAAGCAAGGTAGTAAGAAAGTGTATTATGGAGCAAGAGTGCAGGCAAACAATCAAATTACCATTTGTTAGAACCACAACTGCAGGCACTCCTAGATTCTAAAATCCTTATGCAACGGGAACTGCTGCAAGTGTGGAAAGTCCCAGAGTGATAAGTTCCAGTGTGAAAGTTCAAGTTCACCTAAAATTAAAACTTATTGCAGACCAAGAATTCAGCCCTAAGGTTTTTCTGACTTTGAAAATACACGTGCAGATTAGCTAAAATCTCTTTTCATTCACTAGTGCTCATACAAGAAACCTAAAATATAACTCCAAACTGAACACTTGAAAGAAATGATGGAAGAGCAGAAAGGTTACCTTAGACATGCACTAAACTGAAAGAAGAGGAAGATGGGAAAGAGTAATCGGTCACCACTGCACATGATGGTGACAAAACTGGGAACAGCTAGAAGTATGAATATACAACTTCTCAAAATGGAGATGAAGATTTACTTACAGAAATGAAGTCATAAGCAATGTGTAAAACTTCTCCCTTCTCCCACACTTACCCGACTACCTCAACAGCATCATTAAGATAGGGATCAACTATCATCTCCTTTGAAATGTTCCAATCTCCATCTGCAGCGATGATGCCAATGTTCCATAGACCCAGTCTGTCCAAAGATTGTCGAAGTACCTTAGTAACAGATAACACCACTTAAAAGTACAGCCTTCAAGCAGGCAACATGAAAATTCAAGACTGAAAACAATTTAAGAACTGTAGGAGTCATCGGTGGAAGCATTTGTCTTAAAACCACGATGGATAAGAAAAGTTCTCACTTCTCAAAAGAGAGCTATAATGACAACTACGACAAAGTTAACGATAAGTATTTTTAACACTGAAGGGTTATTTATGACATTCAGATAGCCATTACACAAAAATGGGCTTCTCATCATTTGGATTAATTTTGACACCCCACGTGCATACGTATACTCCACTCAGACACTCCCAAGGAACTGACTCCATCCATTGAATGCATGTAATTCATTACATCTGAGTAATGAATTTATCATAAAGTCAGTCACATTAAGTTCAACTAGAAGTGATGACTGGCTGGAATGTGGAAGTGGGGCAGTGGAACAGGTTATCCTGAGAAGTTGTGGATGCCCCATCCCTGGAGTGGTTCAAGACCAGGCTGGATGGGGCTTTGAGCAACCTCCTCTAGTGGGAGGTGTCCCTGCCAATGACAGGGGGGTTGGACTCGATCTTTAAGATCCCTTTGAACTCTAACCATTCTATGATTCTATACCTCAGAAAGTGATCAGAAGTGAAAGTTAACTTGATCTCAAATAAAGTATATTGAGAAAACAGGGACTGAAGATTTAAGGTAGAAAAGACCTTTTAACCATGCAGTTCTCTACAAGAACAGAAATATTTGCCAAGCACCTGTACTTTTCAAGTGAAGAGCATCTAAACATTCTTTTCACAAGCTATTTTACTGAGTAAAACAAAAGAAGTCTTTGATGTTTTACAGGTCTGATATTTAAGTTTACCTACTACTTGGCTCTCAAATGTCTCACTAATTTGCAGGAATGTAGTGCATAAAACTGGAATTGCATATTTACAAAAAAAATGAGGGCAAACATGCTGGTAGAACATAGTTTCTATCCTGTCTTTCCAGTTTCACCTTATTTCAAAGATGATAAACCTTTCACATCTTCCTATGGAATTTCTTAGACAAAATATACCCAGCTCTAACAGTTAAAAATGAACCATTTGAAGATCAGTAGGCATGAATCCTTAAATAATTTCTTGTAATAGACCACCAGCAATGTGAAGGAGAATAGGGAGGATTTATATTTTGACAGGTAGTCAGATAAGGACACAAAGCAAAGTCCAAGTGTTGGTGACACTGATCTAACGGACCTAGATCTAAGGGACATCAAACTTATTAAGAAGAAATTAGCAATGAAGTTCCATTCAGCTGCTTGAATCCTTTGAAGCATGAAGTTTACAAGAAGGGAAATCCATAATGGCAGAAATACTTACAGAAAGATCCTTGCAATTTAAAGCTTGCTAGCTAGCTAGACATTCAGAAAAACTGCCTAAACATAGAGATAGTTCAGAAGAACAAAACGACTAGAAAGGGTGCAGAACTTCCGTGCTGAAAGGTAAGTCCCAAGGGCACAGAACTGTAGATATTCAAAATGCACTCCACAATAACATAAGCAGAATGGTTCCCTCACACCCAGTATTCATGTTTATATACAGATACTCCTTAAATTATAGGGTTATTTTAAGATGAAAGTACTTAAAAATCTAATTGGAAGAACAGGATCTTCATGAATAGGAATTTGCAAGAGATGGAACCATTTTCATTTTTTGTACTCGATAAGAAACATAACTTATGTGGACGAAGTAACTGAATTAACTTCTTGCAAGTAAAGATTTAGCAAAATAACTAAGAACTTATCTATGTCACGTATTTGTCAAACGTTACAGAAAATGTTTGGTGTGCAACAGCACACTTCAGTAAATAAGACCTTTTATAAAATGGCAAACTGCAATATAACTGTTGTGCTGATTAGAGAATAAATGCTACGCAACAATGTAGAGTAAGAGAATGAATGGTAAAATGGGTGTGTAATAAAAATCTTTATATTGATTTACGTACAGCTGAGGGAAGGTTGATGCTTTACAGCAAATATTTGAGTGATTTTAAGATCAAATTTTAAATTAAACGTTTAGCTCTAGAAGCCAAAAGCTTAGTCCAAATTCAACAGCACTTAAAAAGCTAAGAAGCAGAATGCCGCACCTACACTCCATAGTTTGTTCTCCCCGTTCATTCTCCCCTCCCTAGGAAGCCAAGACAAACAGATGAGAAAACCTCCAGGTGACGTGACATGACATAGGGCTGAGCAAAAAAGAACATTTCCATTTTGTGCAAGACATATAGAAAGCCAGAAAACCAGTTTTTAAAAGGAGAGCAAATCACTGATATAGGGACATAAAATGAGTATTTTATTTATAATAAGATCTGTCTTCTCCCTCTGATGATTGTTTTTACAAAGGGTTCAGTCTCATAGGCATTCCAAGCAAGATAATATCTAGTCAGTGAAGAAATATTACTTGCAGCTCAAGAAAAGAATATATATAATTTCTCACTATTTATCTTCCATCTTACTCACATGGTTTCACTCCAGTCTGCAGACAAGTGTTTTCAGTTCTAGTTAGTTTTGTTTCTATAACATACATACTGAACAAACAGAGATTCCTACTTGAACACCACACAGACATACAGCTCTCCCTCGTATGCTACCAGCATAACTTGCCTATGATTAGGATTATCCTTTAGGAGACTACTAGTAACCTTAGTGATTTCTCCTTAGCCTATTATACCTGAACCGCTATTCTTCTTGGAAAAGTCTGGAACACACATGGTCTGAGGCTAAATACAACAGAAAAATTCTGGTTCCTGAGGGTTTTTTGTAATAGAGACAGCACCTTATGAACTTCTTTCCTAGCTTTAAAAAAAGTTAGGCTGTGGCTTGTGCTGAACACACACAGAAATGAGACGTTTCACACCCACTGAACAAGTTTAGACAGGGATTTAAGTTGCTTCACTAGAAAAATCTGAAGCATCTACACATCCACCGGAGTTTTGTTACTTAACAAACCAAAGAAACAAGACACCTTGATTACAGATGCTGAGATATCCAGTTGTGTCACACTTCAGTGTATTTGTGCTTTCTCCAGAAGGGATTTTGTAAGTCACTCAAAAACTCTAGTGCCAAACCTCTGTATCCAAAAGGAACTAATGGCCTAGCAGTCTATGAAAGAGAGAGCCTAGAAAATACCTTTAACAAAATTAGTTGTGATGGATACATAACACAGTTTGGCCTAACATGTGCTAGACTTGGAAAATAAGTTACTGTGGTGGCAGTAGATCCAGTAAATCCATTTAAAAGACATGGACAATTAACATATTCTCAGTTTTCAGGAATAGACAGAATTTTATACATGCCAGCTTCATGAAAGATACTTTTTTACTCTTCTTGCAATGTCTAGTTTAACTGTTGTATGCCATTTCCTGCATCATTCCACTAAAACTAATCATTGAAAGAGTAACTAGAGAATTTACCAAGGTCAAATGATGTGACTAATGTCATCCAGTGTAAATAACCTGTAGGAACTGAAATTTTTCTGGTAGCCACTAATTGACTAATGTCAAGCAAGTGAGATCCAATCCCTGCTGAGCTCCGAAAAAATAAAAAATCGGCAGTTTTTCCTATACACTCAGTTTCACTCTTACTTGCTTTTAAGAGGTAACACTATTAGGTGTTGCTAGAGGTATTGCTTATCAGCCTCCAAGCAGCAACAAGGAAATTAAAGCAGTAGCTTGTACTCAACATTCCACTTCAAAGTAACCAGCAGAAGTGAGTTTTCAAAGAAGGGCAAGGGGGCAGCAAGGGCAAGCAGCACTGTGAGATACTAGAGATATACCAAGGTTGGTTATGTGAAATACTGTGTTCTTCCCATTCTTTCTGAACAGGAAGTACTGAATTTCACACAACTGAAACTACAGAGCCCTTATTATGCTTTCCATAAAATAAGCACCTAGAGGTTTATAGCAATAATTTAAGGACAGTATATCCACTGGAACTTTGCTATAGAATTTTAAGTAATTCTAGATCTTGGACATAACTATATCCAAGCCAGTACAAAGATGATGAATTTGTATGATTTCAGTAGCATCAGTTTCCGTTAACACATACAGATCCTAAATGCTTTAACATACACAGGCACACTTAAAGTTCAAAGTAACAGTTTCAGGCACATGCAAAGATCTAGAGATCTGATCCTGTTAGCATTCCATGCCTGCAACTACAAGAAACAGAGCTCAGTAAGTGAAGTAGTTCAAAGATTAATGTCCCTTTTCAAGACAAATTCAGAAAAGCTAGTTGTTTACATATGATAACAAAGAGAAACATTTCACTTCAGAGAAATAAGAAGAAATACATACCTTAATATATTTGCTACTAAATGCCCTTTCGTTCCATATCTATAAAGGAAAAGCAAAAAAGCCATTTAGAAAAATCAGGATATGTCAACACATTATGAAATAATTTATTTACATATATGTAAGATTATGCAATCCATTATTGAACTCCATTATTTCAGTTTGCTAGAGGAAAGTGTTGTGGTTGGTTTTGTTATCAGGGGAAAGTTCTATATGAAAGTTCAAAGTAACTGCTTCTTTATCTGTCTCTAAGGTCTACTGACTGCCTTCTTGCCAAAAAGAACTCTAGAGCTGCTTGAGTTCTAAAAGGGTAGCAGTGTTACCCATTTCTACAGTTTGTTAAGAAATCATTGAGAAACACATTGCGACTTCAAGTTATGTTCCTAATGAATGAGCCCTGCTGCCATGCACAGACATAGGAAAGCTAGAACAAGTTGCAGCTGCCTACAGTTGTGGGGGGTCATTCAATTGCACTTACAATTCTTCCTAAGTATGGACTAAATTCACGCTTGAATGCAAGTGGTATCCAGCATAGTTTAAGGAAACTGACACAAAACGATCTAATTTCTGTCACTCTGGATTTTCCATCTTTTATGGAAAGAGCATTTAATCTAAACGCAGTTCAAAATTCAAAAGCAAGAATGCTGGTCTTCGTTTCTACCAAATACCCCATTTCTAACCAAATAAAATGCCAATAACATGCATCGTCAAAAACCTTGTTTCTTTTTTTCTAACAACATGAACGTTGTGATTCAGTCACCAGTAAAGGTGAAAGTGTCCCCCTGCAGGTGTAGAGTACCTGACCATGTATAAGCAGTTTCTTGTAGGTGGGATGTGTCCATTTGATTTTGATATTTCTAGATCTTTCCATAAGTGCTAATCCGTGACTTCAGAAATGAGCCAAGCAAAAACTTACTGAAAGGCTCGTTTCATCATAAAGGAAATAATGACATATAACTCATGCTATAAACCAAAAGCTCAAGTAAAGGATAATAATGTAGAATCAGAACAGCATCAAAATTGTTTTGACAGTTTCTGAGCCTTCACAGACCTCACTGCTTTCCTGTATTTCAGATCATACCCACAAAGAAATCAGACAATACATAATGTCACCACATTTCCTGAAGAAGCAGAAATTCTCTTTTCTTAGAAACACAGAATTCAGAAGGCCAATCACTGGGAAGTAGCAACACAAAACCCAGACATTACTCAAATACGTGAAGTGCAGAACTTACCTTCTACACCAAGAGCACAGCAAGGAGAAAAATTAACAGCAATTGTTTTCCCTGACCCCTCAACTGAATGGCTGAAGCATCACTATGTTACCCAAAATACAAGACTGAAACAGCTGAAATAAGTCAGTAGCATCAAGGGGGATGCATTCCAGAGGTGATATACGTCAGATATACCCTCCTACATTACAGCAGAAAGGTCAGACTTCTTTTGAGGGATGAGAACCATAGTTTTAGAAGCTTTGCTCTGGACCACTAAAGTAATTTTCAGCTTTTCTGCAGTTAAACAACTATCGTAGATCAAATCACTTAAAATGCAAAGTAAGTGTTTCAGTAAGTACAGGACTAGTTTTAGAGGAATCCTAACCAAACATTTTCTTAATCAGAAGGAAAAATAAAAGCTGAGCTTCAGTCAAATAATGAACTCGACAAGTGTTTTTCCCAATTGTCTGCTTCTCGCTCATCTCCACATTATGACATTTTTCTCACACATTTGTTCACTACCTCCACATATTGCACTGTAACACAATACAGTAGCTCCAATGTACTGTAACACATGCACCTTTATCTGCTATAAATCACACAGGTAAAAATGGAAGAACTTAGAGTGGACTGTCCTTCCGCAAAACAGTGACCAATATTTTATGCCAGGAATTTGCGTTAGCTAACTTTCACAAAATCTGTCTTAACTAACACTTTTTATTAGCTGGTAACTGCTGAAATCCAAGCAGAACAAGCAAAACAGAAAATGACAAGCCCAACTCAAACAAATGTCAGAATTCTCAAATTCTCTGGTACTCTACAACTTTGTTCTAGAATTGGGAAGACAGGAGATTAGCCATTTTGCATGGGTTCTGCTTTAATGGATATTACTGAGAACAACTGTAAACTAACGTAACTTCTGCCTTTACCCTTGCAGCAGAAAATGCTAAAACTGCTATTATAGAACAATTTTGCTTCCCATCCCCCTTGTCCAGTAATCAAAGAGAGACAAGACCAAGATTTTAAAAATGAAGAAAGACAGGAGATTTTGCTTTACTGACCCCAATATAATCAATGTCCAAATCATGATACTGTTTAGCTCCTAATATCCAAGAAATAATATAGTATGCAGTGACATCTGGAAAGTCATAGGGCCAGTTTTCACCCCTCCCTATCCATCCTGGAAATGTCCAAGGTAAGCCTGGAAAAGAGAAGAAAAAAGTGGTTGGTCTATATTACTCAGTGAGCTTCAAAAGGCAACTGTAATTTGTTCTACCCCCAAAATGGATACTGGTCTGCTTGGTCTACTGCAAAAATAAAAAATCATCTGCCCATTAAAATTAATATGATAATTAAAGGTCAGATATGTAATTTAGTAGTAGGGGGAAAAAGGCATTTAAGTCCTAAAGCTTGAAGCAATTTACCAATCAGCTTAATTTTTGGATTCCTCTTTTTAGCTTCTTTCATCAGCCACCACTCATAGCCCCGGAAGTAGTTCTCATCATTTTCATAGTGCATATGGGAGGGTTCAGTACCATCTAGGAAGGAAAGAGACAGGTACCTCACAATTATCTTCTGTGTCATACGCTCTTACACATTGTAAGTCTTCTGTATTGCTCACTGCCATAATATGCAAGCACATAGCTCCAACATGGTTCACACATTCTTTGGTATTGTATTTCAAAGCAAAATGACTAGTTGGAGGGAATATGCAAGACTTGCAACTCTTCATTCTTAGCATAAACTTAATATTTTTAAGAGACTATGCCTACTTTTAACATCAGAATGTGACTGGGCATTTTCTATCCCTAGCTATCATAATACTAAATCTATATTCATGATAATTGTGATCCCAACAATCACTAGGAGAGTATAGCATTAAGATCAGGAGGGGAAAAAAACCACAACCAACTTCTGCAGAAGTGGTTATATATAAACCAAAAGGTAAACAAAAGAAGGTTATATTTTTTTATAGTTTCTTTCTTCTGTGCAAGGCAAGTCCAAGGAGAGAAAAGAAAGGAACTGCCATGACAAGAAAGACATTTTTTTTTTTTTTTTTTTTTATAATAAAAGATCTGGTTTATCATTTCCGTGGTGTTCTATGACTGCAGGAAGACTTCCGGGAATTGAAGGCTATGCACTGAATTCCCTCAGGCAAATCTAAACACACTGGAAAGATGCAAAAGAATCAGCGCTGTGTGGGAAGTCATTACACATAAAAAATAAATTAATAACTTGTGCATGCAACTGCAATAATTACTGATGTTAAACTATATGCCTAATTCTTTCAGAGATCTCTTCTGATGAGACACTTTTTTTCTTTTTCAAAAAGCCTGCCAAAATAGCACATTTCATTACAGAAAATAGGACTGATTTTTTTTTTTTTTTTACCTTACTACTACCTAACAATTTTGAAGTTCTATTTGTCAGAGACATAGAACAACAATTATACACCAAACTTAAGACTTCCAATCACACTTAAAACACCTCTGAGGTCAGGATAAAAACTGCAGTCTAGTGTGTTAAGCCACATGCATCTTATGTGTTCTCCTTCTAAAATCTTGAAAGGAATCAAACAAGTATATAATATTCTCCTTGGCCAGAAGCAAGAGTTTTGAAGAGAAGGTCTTTGCACACGTGAAGACAACTCCATTCTCCTCTAGCCAACAAGTTATTGGCCAAATACCAAGTTCTTAAAGCCAGTATAACTTTCACCGTATTAATTTTTTCTTAGGGGAAGTAAACCACAGAATGAAAAACAGTATCATGTAGACATTTAAAAATACATATACGAAATGCCACAAAGACAAATACTATGCTTTCTATTTACTAATTGAGTCTGCTTTAAGTCTATTTTTGATGAAGTCTATTACTTTGGGGGAGTGCGGGTAAGATATAAACTGTAGTTTAGTTACTGCTTCTCAGCTTCCAATCACAAGCAGTTACAGATTCTCCTACATGGAAATATAGTAGGTTAGTCTAATTACAACAAGATCTTTTCATTTGCAATTGCAGCCAGGCAAAAAAAAAAATAAAATAAAATAAAAAATAGTGCCTACTGTTAGACAATGCCACTCCAGTGAAATGTAGCAGCCCACTACACCAAAGAAACAAAACTGCTTCTCGCCAGCTGCCTTTGCATTTATTTGCATGCTTTTAAGATTTAAACTACCTAGTCCTCCAAAAGTTTTACAGTTTGTATTACAAAACTGGTCTTTGAGAAATACTCTGCAATTCAGGAAGCTATTAGAGCTTACTAAACCTTGGGAGAAGAGGGAAAGGAGGGAAGAAGAACTCATTTGCTCTAGAATGCAATCTGTTAACCATATGGTAGTGAGAACGGTCTCCAGAATGCTAGTGCAAGTTTCTATTCTACAAGTTAGCATTCATTGTTTCTGCTTTTTTCTACAACTTCAGTGCAACTACAGAATGTATCTCCACACTTCAGCTAAGTGACACACACAGGACATGTTGCTTATAGCATCACTGCAACAAGAAGTTAAGACCTGTTCGTGCAAATTCCATACCTGTTGATTGACCATCACCTCCAATCTCTACTTTGAGGATATGCAAAGAAGCACCAAAATTTGGCTAGGAAAAAAAGAGACAGAAAAACAAACAGAATCCTGCTGTTAAGAAGAATAATGTAGTAAGTAAGTAAGTGTACAATTTTGAGGATGTTAAATATTCAATAATTCTTTTTAAACATCCATTATAGATGCAACGAGAGATTACATAAAATTCTGCTTCAAAAGGAAACTGAGCAAGATAAATTGTATACTTATCTTTAGTCAGTTTAACTGATTCTTGCACTATTAATGACACTTCTCTCCAACTGTACAAATTTTAAAATGGTTATACTCAAGAAAATACTAAAATGCTCTTAAAGTAGAACAATGGCTATGGGAGGAACACAGTACTTTCATTGATGTCAAGTTCGTTTTCTTTTAAAATCAAATTATTGAAGTTAATAATTCTGTAAAAAGTTTATTATGTAATTGTTATACTGCTTATATGAAAAAGTATACATGTGGGTCAGAAATAATCTGCTAACAACAGACAGGCAAAAGAAAAAAACACCTCACTGGAAAACAAAGGGTCATCTAGTTCACTATCCTCTCTCCCCAGCATCCGACTGCTGGAGCAGAACAGAAAATTCAAGCTCATACAGATGACCCTACTCCTAGTATGTTCTACCAGCCACTAGTGGCTTAAGAATCGCTCAAGCCAGAATTTACAAATAACCATTATTTTAATAACCACTAATGAGCTGGTCTCCATCATGGCATTTACCCAAGTATAATTTTGGCATCCAAAAAAAGTTTTATGATGTGAAAATGCAGTTTGATTAAAAACAATATGCTGTATAGACAATAATTTGCTTGGCTTACAAGTTTGGGACATTTTTTTTATTTGCTTTTAAATAACAAGTAAATATTCCCAATTTACCATTTTTCTTCCTGACATTTCTGATTGTAAACCTCTAATGCATTTGTTCCCCTATCCCCACCAGGAAAGCTGAATGACATCAAATGACAAGGAGGATTAGGCAAGGTACAGCCCTCCCAGGTATCTCACGACAGCTTAAGAGGTTTAGGTGAAAGAACATGTCAAAAATTCTTTGAAGATCATGATCGCTCAGATAGATTTTCCTTCACCACACGCCTGTTGATTCCTCCAGAAAACTCATATTTGTAACACACAGCCTCACTCTCCAGAAAATGCAGGGTTTGATCTCCCTTATGCCTTACTCTACCCTTTACAACTAATTCTTTGAAGTACACAGTGAATTATTCCCCTCCAGCCATCTGGATTACACTACTTGAAAGTGACACAGCATCCATCTTCCAGCAGAGTAATTTACAGTGTCAAAAGCAAAACAGGTTATTACTGTCCAGTGCAATAATCTTACCATATGTTAAATTGGCTAACTCCACAGGTTACAGTTGTTAACTAAAGCACCTTACAATATGTTACAGTATGCTACAGCATGTTACAGTAATACTCACACACCTTCTAGAGTAACTGTGCTTATACTCAAGGCTAGCTTGAAATAGACATGCTACTGAAATGATGCAGTCTGCACAGTCATTTTTACATTATGTGAATTATCAAAAAAAAAAAAAAAAAAAAATAAAGACCGCCTCAAAGACCCACTTCCTGCAATTGTTAGGAATAGCTAAACCCCTAATTTTAGCCACAAAACCAATTTAATCCTCTTTACACCCACATGGGTACCACAATATGTTGAAAACATATTTTTAGAGCGTATTGTGAAAACATAAAAGGAATTCTCATAACAATTTGAAGAAACAGGCTCCTGAAAAACATGCTTGTTGTCAAAGACAACAGCTAAAATTTAAGCTTCTGATAAAAATCAGTATTAAAGTAGGAGTTTTACAAGATGGAATTTTCTCTAATTTCAAGCAACACTGAATATACTACAAGAGTCCCAACATTACACAATAAGAAATTCTGTATGAAATTTGACATCCTTGCAGCAATGAAACTGACTTTACCTTGAACAGATAATCTAAAATCTGGGAGCGATACGGCTCTTGGTAGTTCACTAGGAGTCTAGATGTGGCCTAAAATGGAAAGAAAATGTAATAATATGAAACCCTAACTTTCAAGCAGGTAAGTACATCAGTCTAGGACTTTCACATAGCTAATAATCTTACAAAAAAAATTACAGCACCAGCAACTCAGCTAAGCACCTGTAAAACCTCTTTTATAACCCTTCAATTTTGCCTTTCTGGTTGCACAGATGGCAAATGCTTAGTGCTCCGGTTACCTGCAATTTACTGCAGAGTCCAGAGAAACAAAGAGAACTCACAAACTTATCGCAAGCAATACGTAGCCCCTTCCCAGCACCATTTCTCCTGCTCTACTCGAATCCTCCTGCTTTGGCTCATTATATTACCAAAGGCAATGGGAGCTCATGGGGCACACAGGTGGGAGGGCAAGGAAAGCAACTCAGCCAGGTCCAAGAGAGGGTAAGAACTCACAAGAACTCACGGCTCTTCTCACTGGACCACGCGGTAACGTACAGCTGGCTGCTGGCTCATCCAACATTTTAAAACTCATAGAGACAACCAGCTAGGAAGACCCGCTACAGAAAAAAATCCACCCTGGCTTAGCTTTTCTACAACAGCACCGAGGATGTAGCCAGTCCTTGGCACCCCGAGTTGCCTGACAAGAGCCACTGCACAGGTGACCAGGGGACTGGCACAAACCAGGGCCTGGCTCCAGCTCTCCTCCCAGTCAGGACCACTGCCCCCCAAGCTCCGCTCAGGGACCCCCCATTACAGCCCCACTCACACTCCCTTCATCCCGCTCTGCCCTCATAGCTCCCCATAGAATTCTCCCTCTCCAGCCCTCCTGGCTCCCATCACAGACCCCCCTCCTCAGCCCCAACGGCTCCCCTCAGACACCCCCCTCAGCCCCAACGGCTACCCTCACAGAACCCCCCCACCTCAGCCCTCCCAGCTC
>VXBW01001765.1:606197-619929 GCA_013400375.1 Thinocorus orbignyianus
GCGGCACCGACCCCGGGGGGCCCCAAGCCCCAGCTGCAGATAAGCAGGAGCCAGCCCCACAACAGAAAAGCGCACCCCATCCCAAGCCGAGCCGCTCCGCGCTGCTGACAGCGTCCCAGCCGCACCGCCCCGTCCCCTCAGCAACTGGCCACTACCCATCTCCGCGCGACCTGGCAATCACCTGGAAGGGGCGGGGCCTGAGCTCCCCCCCCCCCCCCCCCCCCGCCGCCCCCCCCCCCCGCTGACGTCANCGAGAGGCCGTTGCTGGGAAGCGGGCCGCCATCCTGGGGTCGGGCACCGAACAGCGAGTGAAGCTACGGCGGGAGCCATCTTGGACGCGGGAAAGCCGGCGGGCTGTGAGGCGAGGCGGGGTGTGGGCGTGGTGGCGGGACAGGACACGGGAAGATTGCGTTGAGGCGACAGGTTGTGCGAGCTACACCAAATCAAAGGTGTTTTTCGGGGCCCTCTGGCAAGGCACCCCAGTTTTCTTGGGAGAGAAATGGTGTTTCCCAGTGAGTCTCTCGTTTCCAAGCCCTCACCAGGATCCACAGCCAGTTTACCGGCTTCGGGCCGCTCTCAGGCTGTCACGAAATCCTTCATAAAGCAGGCAAAAGTCGGCACTCTGAAGGAGAGAATTCCAGTGTGTTGTAAGAAGGACCTTTGATTGCTCGCACAGGAAGAGAAAGGGAGTGGCCCTGGGGCACAGGGCCAGGGCCAGGCCTGGAGAGGGCTATGGGGAGCCCTGAGGGCTTCTCTTTGTGTCCCAGTTGGCACCAGTTAGATCAGCAGCTGTGTAAGCAGGACCCCAGAGGGGGATACTGAAAGTGGGTTTTGACTTGCCCCGCTAGCAGGGTTAAACAAGCCTTTTCTGTTTTACAGCCCTCACTGGGAAGGCTGCAGGGCAGCTGTGTAAAGATACGAGGCGGTGCCGTGCCACATGTTAAAAGCCTATGAGGATAGCCAGATTCCCTGAGTCCAGATCTTGAGAGCATTCCACTCCAAGGAAAAGTAATCAGGAGATTGGTGATCAGCTTCATTAACCCATAAAAATCCATAAAGGGGAACTGTTTTGGCTTCATTATCCTATAGAAATCCCTAAAGGGGAACTGTTTCCTGACCTGAGTGTTTTACAGAGGTGATGCTCCGTGTGCTTGAAGGAGGAATTGCACTGGGAGCTGCGGTGGCTGATGTTATACGGGCAGTGTGTTAGAGCTGTGGAAAAGCCCCGGTTCTGCATGTTTCTGTCCATAAAGAATGCTGTTATTCGAGCCACTGCCTCTCTTGTCAATGTCATTGAGGGATCTAATGCCTCAGCGATGACATTACCTGACTGATGTTTCCTGTTTATTTCTTTTTTAATAACAATACCAAACACTCACAAAACATTCTGCACTTTGCAACAATATCAAGCATTAACTAATGAACCTGCTCACACCCAAATGAGCTATACATTGTCATTATTCCACGCAGAAGGACAGAGTGACTTCCTCAAGGCTACAGTGAGTCAGTGGCAGAGGTAGAATTATGCTCATGGTCCTAATTTACATTCATTCCAGCAGGCTTTGCACGCCTGGAAGGTTTGCAAAACCATCATGAATTATTAATTGGTTAATTCTGATAATTTTTTAAATTAATGCATCAAGGGCTTCAGCTTTGGAATTCAATCTCTTATTCACTCATAGCAGCCTGAAACTGTCAGCTTTCAAAACTCCTGTTTCCATCCTATGATATACTGAGTGCCTCTCCTTTTAAAGTTGCTATAGAGAAACATTCTAAGAATCTGTTGTGATGAAAAAAAGGATATTTTGGTGGGACTCTGAGGAGTTATATTCTGTGTTAGGAATCTTGACCTTGCTTTTTACCTGTTTTCTCTTTATACTTTTGTCCATGACCCGTGTGCTCTATACTGTTTGTAAGCCTAAATATAACCAATAAAATTATTGAAGATTGACTTATTGCTTCTTTTGTAGATAATTTTCCACTGTTAATGGTTTTCTATTTCAGCTGTTCTTTCTTGATAGTATTTTAAGCTCAGCCAACCCAAAACACACCTATCGTTCCGAGATGACTGATGTGAGATACCATATAGCCCAGGTCTCCAAAAAAGCCTGGGAAATCATGCTGCTTGCATCAGAAATTATGTTGTTCCATATGGACATATGCTTTTTGCACATAGCTTTACTTCCAGAAAGAATAAAACTCATCATGTCCCCTTTTGCTTCCTTTGATCTTTTAATTCCACTATTAGTTATTACAGTGAAGAACTTTAGCAATGTATTGATCAACTATGTTTATCTATTTCTAATAATGATAAGAGCTGCTTTTTCTTTAGTGAAGTATAGGAACCCTCCACAGCAGCAGAACCAGCTGACAAGACATTGATCTGAATAGTTACCATGTTAGGAAAGGCAAAAAATGGTAAATCAGGTCTCTGTCTAATGACTTTTGTCTCAATACAAATAAATGCTTACCTGAAATTTATCAGAAAGTAATTAACCGAGTGACTGGAAAATCTCCCTTTCCCCGAACTGGAGGGGGCTATTTATACCAGTTTAGGAATGACCACAAGTAGAATGATTTGATAATTTAGGCTTCATACAACAAGTGCATCTGTAGAAAAACAGTGAATGAAAAAGTCATGCTCTGGCTGGAAAAGGGAAGGAACCAAATCTCTGCATCCAGTGGTGAAATATTACAGAGCTATCTGATATCGTTCTCAAGGAAGTCGGTATGTCCTATTTTAGAGCTTTTCAACTTGCTCATCTGTTTCATTTCTCCTTAACATCTGAATCATCAAACAGGCCAGTTTTTGTGTTACCCAATAGATGTACTTTTAAAGTGAAATTGTACCCAGTTTTTTAGAAGCTGAATTAAATAATTTCAAACAGCATTTAAGAAAAAAAAAATCAGCATGCACAATAAGTTGTTCTCATCACAGAAGGGAAAGAGAAACTGCTCATGTAACAATTTTCCACCTGTCTAATTGGACAGAATTATCTGTTAAAAGAACCCCTCCTGTGAAAGCCACATCTAACCTCAGATTCAGTTTATATAAAAATATATAAATACGCAGTGTTGCAGTGCATAAAATTCTGTTACCTGTTGTTAACCAGAATTGTTCACAAACTTCCTCCCATCAGGAGGCAAAAGGAAAAAAAATCATCAGTAACACATATTCTGAAAATAATCTTAAATTTAAATTTATTTGGACAAACTCCTAAAGTCATTGTGGTATGTTTTTATGGACTCTTCTCTTAAGTGGGTTCTTGCTTGATTCTGTGACATATTTTTTGGAAAAGACAAGTGGTAGGTCCTTAATTCAAAAAAAGACCCTATGTTTTGAACATATTCAAGTAAACACAGATAAATGCATATACATTCCACAGTATTTTACTTCGGTGGAGTTTTTTCTCTGCAGAATGTATCGTGTCCTAGACAAGAGGTTTGTAATATACTCAGGTAATTATGCGATATTTTCAATAAAACTTTTATAAACTTACTAAAAGCATTCCTAGATTTAGCAAAATTGGCACCATCCTTTGTGAATATGTCTACGTAACTATGTTACCTTTTTTTTCCTTATGAATAAGTTTAGATTAACAAGGTCTGAAAAAATAGTAAGAACGAGTTGAGATGTGTGTAAGCTGTTTGTTCATTGGTATATCCAAGAGCAGCTTCCTGTTTCTTTATCTGATGAAGCCGTTTTTCTTCTCAGAAGCAGATGCGGGTTTCACTACGGATGGCATCACCGCGAAACAGCTACACGGGGACACATGGCTGCCTGGGTAAGTGTTCAGAATCCAAGAAGTCGGGTGCACAGGTTATGCCTTGGTGCAGATTTCAACCTGGCTCTCCCTCAGTGTGATGCTGACATCCTACAACAAAAAGGAGGGACACAAAAGGGACTGGGAAAGATGACTTTGGGAGAAGGAGTATTTCACTCCCAGCACCGGTGAAACATGAGACAGAAGGGCAAATGACATCAAAAATTGAATTAAGAAGGGCATGCCAGGCTGATTTTTCATCAGAATACCTGCTGCTTAGTAGAGAGGGGAAGGGTGGAGAAGAAAAGTATTTTGGGGTGAGTTTTCATGATTTTGAGCTGTCTTCGCTGCAAAAAATGCCTCTGGTCTCACATGAGGTTATAACCAATATCTCTGCTATTATTTTTCTTTAATATTTTACAGCAGTTACTCAGCGCTATTCCTATGAATATGCACAGTGGCTAAAACTTAGGAGCAAAACAAGCTGTGCTAAAAAGTAGCTTCCTAGAATAACAAGTATCGTATACATGAAAATATTTTGTACAGCATCTTCCTGTATGCATAGATGCACTTAAAGATCTAGCAAAAATAATACCTTCATGACCTACATTCTAAAAATACATAGCTTTTTTTTTTATTTATTTGGTCATGTTAAAATTTTTATACTCTATAAATAAGCAGTCCATAAAGTATATCTCAGAGTTAAAAGGGCAGAGCTCTTTTAGACCTACTTGATTCTTTGTAGAATCTCATTAAGACCCGCAAGTAGAATTTAATGTTGCAAGAGAAAAAATGCAGTTTATTTTAAGCAAAAACGTCTATGCTACTGAAAGACATATTTCAGTTCTCCTGAACTGTGAGGTTTTTCAGAATTAGGTTTTGAGATCTGCTCATTGGGAAAAAAGATCCAGCTGTGGAAGGTCCTTGCACTTGAGGAAGTCAGCTTAGCACTGTAACTTATTTTGAGAACACAAAGCAATCTCCTTTGTTGAAATTGCTTTGAGAGAAGAAAGAAATCAAGAAACCATCTGTCATTCCATCCTATAGCTCATATACAATAACATAAGTACAGCAGCTACTGTGCTACCATGCACAATGTTGTTTTCTCCCCCTGAAACTAAAAAGCAAAGTACTTGCAAAGACTTACCACTTTATAATGAGTATTGCTTACAGCAACTTGCCTTTTATGAACTTGAATTTGAAATAAAGGGTGAAAGGTATGTTGCAGATGTTTCCAAAATTATACTGGTGTTTATTAGCTAATGGAAGATTTTGTTATTTTTTTTAATGACTAAGCTTTTCTGTTAATGAAACAATATTCTTACAGTCATCTTCATCTTTCCTAATTTCCCAAACTGTAGCAGAATTCATCTCTATGAAAAATAAGGACGACTTTTCCATTATTCCCTTTGAAAGTCGTTTACAGATAAGCGTATGGATTATTGTTTTGCATTTGTGCTTATGAAGGTATAACTTCATACTTTGGTACTTTCAAAATGTTATAAATGCAGAGAGTGCGTAAAGCTCTATTTGAATCTGAAAATAGATACTGTAGGAATGTGTCAATACAAATACACGTGTCACGAGTACTTGCTTTCAGAAACTTTTACCAAGGTTCCTTTACAGGCTTGTTTGCATACATTCTGTGTAGCGTAACATTGGGTAGTCCACTTCTCTAAGTCTGATGTCTGACTAACTTTTTTCAGAGTTCTTGTACAGCAGGTTTTCTGTAGCAAAATGATAAGGAGACAGGGACGATGATAATCATTTAGTAATGTGGCTAAAAGATAAAATCACTGTTGAGATTACATCTGATATACCAAAACAGGTCTATAAAATAAGACTACAGAATTAGTCACAATGAGTTTGGACCATGAAAGTCAAGCCATTAGGCTACGTCCTCAATAGTTTTTCAGAAAAAAAATAACAATCAGTGGGAAAAAATATCAAACATTGTGGTTTAGGGCAGCTGTAAGCCAATAGCAGCAGGTACGCTCAGTAACTGAGAGAAAACCTGGGAATGCTTCAGATCATGCATTCAGGCAGGACAGATCATTTTGCATTACATAGTCCAAATTATCAGAAAAAAAACTAAGCAAAGAAGTATGATATGGAACAATTCTCCTGAGATAAGGTTCCAGCAAAACAGTTCTTTCTGCTTTTATGTTCTTGTGCAAGAAACTGCAGCCTGCATTGCGGTACACTGCATTTGCTGGCTTGTTGACACACTTCAGTGTAGGTCATCAGTACGTGCCAGAATGACACACTTCTTGTTATTATTCTCATTGAAAGCATGTCCTCGTATAAGTAACATCGATGTGTCATCAAAGCTAGGACATGGATATTACCAGGGGAATTATAGACAGCTTGCAGGGCTTTGTTCATAGAAAATCTTGGTGATATTGGATAAAAATAAAAGAAAAAAACACGGGGTACAGTTGCCTGAGAACATGAAGGACAGAAAAAAAATGCCAAGGTGACAAATTTCATGTGGTTTCAACTCTCATCTTTGAATCCATCTTCAGTGTCCCAGCCTGCCATTAGCCAGTCAGATATTAGATATTATTCCTTAAAGTGGGTGGCAGAAGAGCAAAGCAAGGTCTTTCCCCAAAGAACATGCTGTTTATACAGACAAGTGCAATATAAGGACAAGTGTTTTACATTACAATCAGTGATATCAACGGTGCAAAACTTTTAGAAACTGAACTAAAAAGAGAAAGCTGAAGAAAAAGGGTAGGTGGTGTGAAGAAATTGGCGTGTTGCTCTGAGTAGGTATGAAAGTGCTGATAGAGGTAACAGTGAGAGGAGCTGTTGTGAGTAACGTGGAGGCAAGTCAGGAGCTTGTAAGGATGATGAATCTGTAATACAACAAGTCAGCTAACAATGGAGAAAGGCTGTGGGGGAGGGAGAAGGAATTCCAATTTCTCAGTCACGCGACTAGCAAACGCTGCTTCATACTCTTGCTACACTACACACACGCTTCTAAAAGGGCACGTTTCCCTGATAGACATGAAGAGACCTGTCATAGGAAAAGAAATGCTAAAATGCTTAGAAACAGAGGTAGGTATTTTATCTTTTACTCATCTGGTCAGTCTGTGTACGTCTGCTTTGCTTTTGGTGAGAAGTGGGTCATCAAAACCCTGGGATCTAGTTTCCAGAGCTAGGTTTTTAATTCATTATATCTATCTACACTGATAAGCTTATGATGACCTGTTTACTGTGTGGTTTTATTAAACCACATTGAAAAGCAGATACCTTATGTTTTTTCTGAAATACAGACACTACAGTTTTTTAGTTAGTCATCATGCAAATATAGCTGCTCAATGGACCCAACTGGCAAGTCCTGCTCAAGAATTTTCCTTGCGTTTCAAGCCCGTGAATGAATCTAAGTCTAACTGTGAAAAGTTAGCCAACTTCATCAAATAAAGCAGTAGCTGGTAAAATTAAATATGTGCTTTCTGACTGGCTTTGTCATAGAAAT
Source organism: Thinocorus orbignyianus (assembly GCA_013400375.1). NCBI lineage: Eukaryota > Metazoa > Chordata > Aves > Ciconiiformes > Thinocoridae > Thinocorus > Thinocorus orbignyianus. The sequence goes on from VXBW01001765.1 coordinate 613,443, forward strand.
TTATTTTTTATGGAAAAGACATCCAAGGCAATTAACGTAGTTGGGTTTCTCTGATAAACCCACAAACCTTACACACTGCAAACTGATAAAAGGCAGAATGAATTTGCCTACGACAGGGGAAGAGCCCTGCACCCAAGCTGTCTTCAGTCTGAACTGTGAGAGCTTCTCCCTGTGTGGGAGCAGTTGTAGACGATGCTATCGTGCAAACTACTTGCTCTCCACCCTCTTCACCTCCTCTGCTGGCAGTCTAGGCTCAAACCGCTGATTAGTTATCTCTGAAGCAGTTAGTGTATTTGGCAGTAGAATTGGACCACAGCAAGTATTCCCCGTTCTCGTATTTCCTGAACTTGACAATTACATCTTTTGCGGAAGGAATTACTGAGTGTCGGAGCTGTGATAAAATCAGTGAGTACTGGCAGTCTCATGGCTATGATTTGACACCTTTTCCTACGGAAAGATCAGCTCTTCTAAGCACTTCTAAAGGTCACACGTGCAACTCCTCCAGTCACATTAGCTTTAGTCAGGGCTGCCATTTCACTGGTATTTTCATGCTGAAGCTGTTGACACCCACAGCCCTGGTAGTGCCTAAAATAAGCTTAATTGCTGTGATTTTATAAACTCATGCATAAAATGCAGTTCTTTAGGGAAAGAAACGTAAATGAAAAATTGTACTTGGAGAGTCTCCACATGAGTCTTAAGTGACACCCAGGTAGATTCTCCTGTGCACATGAGGGTTCCTGGGACACACAGTGAACTCTTCTGGATTAGCAGTGCTGGAAGAGTTGAGGGCAAGTTCTTAGGGGATCACATACAAAGGAAGGGAGAGGAAGTGGGGACGTATGAGGACGTGACAAGACAAGGGAGTAATTCGCAACAGGGAGACATACCAGCCACACATTCTCTTCAGAGCAGATCCCAGCCTCTAGTGGTACCTGAGTCCCTGTCTATCTGTCCTTGCCTCTCCATTGCCTTAGAGGGGGGGAGGTTATTGCAGATAAGAAATCTGTCACATTTGTATGGCCCGAACCCTGTTCTAATAGAATAGAATAGAAACACCCTGCTTCTGCTGTAGAAGCTTGCATTTGACTGACTTTGACCACCTTAGACATTTGGGTTCCTCTTCCTGTGCATTCCCAACTCCTTTGGTCTTCTAAAAACACAGTTTCTTTCTTCTTAAAAAAAAAAAGAAAAAAAAGAAAAAAGACACCAAGAAGCCCATTAAAAAAACCAAACAAAAATGTTGTTATAGCTTTGTTATAGCTGATATTTTTCCTTTTTGGTAACAGAAGGCTGGAATCTTACCAACCAGGTCCTGAAGAACTAACAGATGACCACCCATCAGACTACAGAGGGTATTTTCTTGCATCCAGGCTGGAACTGGCCCAAAGATACTACTGAGGGTGGACAATGAACAACACTGCTAAGTGCCATGATGATCACACCCTGGATAAGTATTTGTTTCCATTTGTGTACAGCATTGTGATGATGATCAGTATTCCTATCAACTGCATATCCCTCTACGCATCTTGCGTTCAGGTGAGGAAGAAGAACGAGCTAGCAGTCTACCTCTTCAGCCTGTCCCTGGCTGACCTTTTGTACTCCCTGATTCTGCCTCTGTGGATTGATTATGCCTGGAATGGAGATAACTGGAGGCTCTCTGCCTTGTTGTGTCGGATTTCTGCCTTCCTTATGTATATGAATTTCTACACCAGCACTGCGTTCCTCGCTTGCATCTCTGTTGACAGGTACCTGGCGTTAGTTCACCCCTTGAAGCTCCAGCACTTGCGCACAAGAAGATTGTCCTTGATTGTCAGTGTAATAGTTTGGCTTCTGGAAAGCATCTTGAATTCAGTCATATTGGTGCACAAAGAAGTATTCAACGATCCTTGCAATTCCACTAATCATACATTATGCTATGATAAATACCCTCTGGAATTGTGGCAGGCACAGATAAATATATTCCGGATATGCTCAGGGTACCTGGTCCCTTTGATAATCATTGTGTTTTGCTACCATAAAATCTACCGAGTAGTAAGATGTAATCAAGCCACAGTAGATGAAGAAAAGAAAAAAGTGAGGAAGCTTATTCTGAATATCACATTTACTTTCATTGTTTGCTTCACTCCTTATCACGTCATGTTGCTGATTCGCAGCATCAAAGAACCTTCCACTTCTGACCCAGAGGTGTTGCAGTTGATGTATAAGGTTTACAGAATCACACAGGCCTTAACGAGTTTGAATTGCGTGGCCGATCCCATTCTTTACTGCTTTGTGAGTGAAACTGCACGAACAGACATAATAAATTTGCTCAGGTGTTGCTTGTGCCTACGGAAATGTGAGAGAGACCAAGCGAAACACCATGCTCTGTGCAGTACTGCTACAAAGGGCAGGACTTCCTCTGAAATAGAGACTGTCAGAAATGCCTGAGCGAGCACATTCAAAGCAAAATTGGGTAACCTACAGGGGAAAGAAAGGAAAATTCTTCTCCTTGTTTGTACCTAGGAATTACCCCAAAAGTCACAGATACTAATTTAAGCATCTGGAGCTAATAAGAATTTATTACAGGGTTAATGAAGTCAATGGAGCATCAACATGTATCTTTAAATCAGATGTGGTATGTAAGTCAGAGTCAACAAACAAACGCACAGTCAAGAACGATGACCATGGCACACTGACAAAATTACTGAGGATCCCCCACAGAACTGCCTCCTGTCGCTGGGCATACACATGCTCGGATAGAGGAAGGCTGAAGTCATCTTAACCAAGTAATTTGTTTTTCAGTTTTAGTAGAAACCTAAAGCTTAGCTGGAAAGGAGCCCCCAAAGGGACTTTTTTTAACAAATCAGTACTGTGACAGAAGTAAATAAAGCACGCGTGCACACACACGGAGAAGCATTCAAAGGAGCAGACAGATTCAGGATGGTAAAACTTCTCTCTAATTTTGTGGTGTAATTCATGCTGCTATGATGGTTCCTGTGTTTCAGTAATGACTCAAATTCTCCTTCAGTATACCCCTGACATTAGCCGCTTCTTAAAATTGTTTACCACATGTGGACAGGTATTTACTTGCTCTTAAGCTTTTCAACTTCTGTTTTCTTTGGAAAACGTATAACCCTATGTGTAATGTATAACCCTACATCATGCAGTTTCACTACAACATTAATATTGGTTTTCAGATGGTTGAGGATTCATTACTTCAAGTGCCTATAAGAAGCGAAATTGTAGCCACCAGTGTTTTAACATGGATTAAACTTTTCCTGATGTATGCAGGAAGGAAAGGGAAGGATTGAAGGGTAAGGTTCCACATCTCCACAACATGAAGGACCAGCCTTTAGTTTTGCTTATTATGACTGAAATCTGGAGAGTGGTTACATGTGCAGAGTCAGTAGAGCAAAAAGGTTTATGTCCATTTATCAGGATGTAAACCTGGGGACCTCAGCTAGAGGTTCCAGGGCTCTCAGTCTGCCAGTTTTTAAAAGAAATCAAACAAATCAACAAACAATACTGACAAACCAGCAAAGAACTAAATGCACAATCAAACAAGAAAAATGGCAGAAAAAGAATCCACATTTTGAAAGGGTTTGAGTTAGCATGGATGGAAAGTACAACTGTTAATACAGAACCTGTTCCTGCACAGGCCCCTGCAATGGCTGCGTAGTTCCCTGGGTTCAGTGGGACTTGACCTTCTGAAGAGTTAAAATACCATGGAAAGTCTATTTTTTCTCTTCTTGCAACCTTTTCCCTTTTGTTCAATTGCGGGCAGAATATTTGGTTGTGGTGGTTGTCTGGTTTCATAAGGAAAACTATTTTCTTTCCGGCAAAAAATCACCTCTATCAAGTCCATGTAGTGGACACGAGGATGCTTCTGGGTCTGACATTACACTTGGAGGATGAGCATACAGTGATCACAAGCAACATAGAAGTTATTCTGAGAAGATCCTTCTGTGTATAAATTAGAAACTTCTCCATTACAAAGAGCCACTTCAATTGCTTTCATGAGTTCCTGTTTGTGTCTATTTATACTTTCAATTATTTTCACATTCCGAGAAGGGAACTCGAAAGTCTGAGGAGGCTGGGCTTGTTCAGCCTGGAGAAGAGATGGCTTTGGAGGACCTAATGATAGCCTTGCAAACCTGCAAGGAGAAGATTGAGAAGATGGAGCCAAGCTCTTCACAAGAGCACATAGCAGGAGGACAAGAAATCACGTACCAAACTTGAAGCAAGAAGGGTCAGAATTGATACAAGTAAAAACTTTAGAACTATGAGGACTGCCAAGCAGTGGAGCAGGTTGCACCAAGATACTTCACATGCTCCATCCTCACAGGTTTTCAAGACCCAACTGAACAAAGCCATGAGCAACCTGGTCTGGCCTCATAGCTGAACTTCCTTTGAGCAGAAGATTGGACTAGAGACTTCCTGAGGTCCTTTCCAACCAGAATTGTCCTGTGATCCTATGAACTGTGTGTGTCACTATTCTGGCTGTTGCCTTTCTGTCTAAAATAGTGTATTCCCTTCTCTTCATTGGTTCCCTTTGCTGGATTTTGGTTTGTATTGATGTGGGTTGTTTGTTTGTTTTTGGTTTTTTTTCTGTAGTACCATTTTATGTATTATGAAGGAAAAAGTATGCAAGCAGCAGTGCAAGTTACTTCACCACAGATTTTTTCCCCTGTGCTGACCTAAGTATTTTGCAACAGACTGTGAAATTTCACTGTGGCACTAGAATAAAAGAGGAACCAAGCTTCACTGTAACTTCATGGAAAAAAAGAACTCAGTGGTTCAATTCCTTGACCTTTCACGTGCCAGGAATGTTGGAAAATTGATTCCATTGGGTCTTTTTACTTTGTTTCAAATAAAGAATAATGAAAACTAAAACTAAGCAACAGAACTGGGTTCAAATTTAACTTGTGCCACAGGGAGTAGTGGGAGCAAACTGCTCTGCAAGGGACAGGGAACCAGGAGCTGAGGGTGACAGCCAGGCAAGATGGGAAGCATTCTCCTCAGGAAGCCAGGCAGTCCCACGGCACCCCAGTGAGGCACACACAGCAGGTCCAGTGATGGTAACAACAGCTCAGTGATCACCAGACAAATCCATAGTGATGATGTAGGGCTGAGGTCAAGCCGGGAAGCCAAGTCGGGGAGGCAATGTCAAGATCAGCAAAGTGTGAGGTCATGCACAGCCACACCATGTCACCACCGGCCTCCACACAGCCAACCAAACCCCAAGGAGGCAGGAGAAGAGACTGCAAACCCTGTTGGTAAAGGGCCAAACTCTTAGTGCCCTGACCCTGTGCAAAGAGCTCAATTTCCACAAAATTTGAGACCTTATACTTTTTAATAGTCCACCAATGCTCATGAAAGCTGTAGCTTGGACCAGCTTACATGGATGTGTGGATGCTTTCCACAGCATCATTTCCTACAGTACCTCCCTGCACTGCTGAAGATGCACTTTAAGATAAAGTATGACAATGGCTGGCATGTAGGCTGGACTTCACAAAAATAAAAAAGTTCAGATAAGCTGAGGGTCCTATCACTTTAAGATAATAAAATGTAGGTACCTAATGCCTTAGATTGTTCTGAAATGCTCATTCTTCATGTTTAAATCATAGCCTTCTGGAGAAGTGAGGAAACTTGTAGAGACTACAATGTTCTAAACTACAGTCATTTGTGCATTTACCTCATTATTCTTACATAGCTAAAAATTTACACTTTTTTTTTCATTCTACGTGCAATTTTTTTTTGTCCCAGCTGGACTGAATTTGCCACATGAAAGTAAACTATGTTACAGGTCATTACTGTCATTTCACTTAAAATTCCTGATGGCTCTGCAGGCAAAAAACATATGCAAATTCACAAGAATTCTTACCAAAGCAAGGACATTCCTTACAAAAAAAAAAAAAGTTTATAAAATCCAAGTGTCTCTTTGGTGGCAAAAAAATGGCATGCATTCAAATTCCTCTTTCCTCGCAGACAATGCCTAAAAGCATTAATATGTGGCCTCAGTGCGTCATTGTAGTTCTGTCTCATTTCCCAATCTATACAATAAGAATATGGGTAATTAAAAGGGCTGTGGTGGTAATTTAGTTAATATCCACTGGGTATGAAACGTCAGTGGCAAACTGTATTGTCAGTACAACAGCAGAGGTGAATTTATATGCCAAGAACTCACCTACAGCAGAATCCATCTGCCAAAAGTCCGGCAAAGATATAGCTCAGCTCTGTAAGTGGGGAGATTCTCAGTGAGCTGTGGTGACCTAACTGGTGGAGTTTCAGACATCATTTCATCGGTTTTTCCTGGAATCTTAGCCACAACCTGTGTTGCCACGTTGATCATGCAGATCATTATTCTTTTCTGATGTAACTACACATCAGCATCGCTTTGTTAATGTCAGTGGGGTCATCAGTCCTGACTCACATTGTTGTAGGCTAACAAAGACTCTCACAAACTCTGTTGGGTTTTTGGGGGTTTTTTGGGGGTGTTTTGTTTTGG
>VXBW01001765.1:619961-689669 GCA_013400375.1 Thinocorus orbignyianus
TTTTTTTTTTTTGAGTCTCTAACATATGTCTCTAACCTCAGAGCCACTGAGAAACAGGAAGGGAAGTGTGAATTTGAGTTGTAAGATGAATATATTCCACTTCCTCTTTCCATTCATGGAAAAATGACAGTTCTAAAATAATTCTGATCAGTCTAGTGACAACCCCTAGCAGTGTTGCCCCTAATTTAATGCCAGTAAAGAAGGGAGCACTGGGGTATCGTTTCACCATGTGTTTCACTTTCCGTATTACTTACCACTTTCAGTGTCATTGTCAGTTTAGCTCTCTATTTTTAAGGTGGTAACCTCAAGACAACAAAGAGAGAGAACAAGGATGGGGAGTATTAGGGCGCTTGAGACCAGCGTGACCAAAGTGGCACACAGAATCATAGAATGGTTAGAGTTGGAAGGGACCTTAAAGATCATCCAGTTCCAACCCCCCTGCCATGGGCAGGAACACCTCCCACCAGACCAGGTTGCTCAAAGCCCCATCCAGCCTGGCCTTAAACACTTCCAGGGATGGGGCAGCCACAGCTTCTCTGGCAACCTGTTCCAGTGCCTCACCACCCTCACAGCAAAGAACTTCTTCCTAATATCTAATCTAAATCTCCCCTCTTCCAATTTAAAACCATTACCCCTCGTCCTGTCACTAGACTTCCTGACAAAGAGTCCCTCTCCAGCTCTCCTGTAGTTCCCTTCAGATACTGAAAGGCTGCTATCAGGTCTCCCTGGAGCCTTCTCCAAGCTGAACAGCCCCAGCTCTCTCAGCCTGTCCTCACAGGAGAGGTGCTCCATCCCTCTAATCATCTGCTTGTGCAGAGGCAGGCTGTGGGGATGGAAACCGAAGCCTGTGGCTCCGAGCTCAGCGGGAGCCAGGGGCAGCTGCTGCACCCACAGCCCAGGGCTGCCAGTTGCCAGGGTTTTCTTTCTGCACCAGGTGGCAGCTCTTTGTGGTCCCAGAGCCCTGCAAGGTGGCAGGTTGCCCCTGCGGTGTCCCCGGCTGTGCTGATCCACCTGATAAGTGATGCTTCACTGCTGATGAGGGGGAAGAGAGCAAAACACCTTGTGCGTATCATCAAGGTGTTTCTTTTATTGCACACACCGCAGTGGCTGTGTCACGGGCATACTGCTAGCCTAAGCTGACACAGGGAGGTTTTGGCTGCTTAGCTATGAATTAAAAGTAAACTAGGTATTTAACCTAAATCTTGTAATATCCTAGAAAGACATAAAGTATTTGGGGAAAAGCAAACACAAAAAACAAACAGAAAAGAAAAGGCTGTATCAAATCATCAAGTTATCTAGGTTGGAAGGGACCTTTGGGATCATCTAGTCCAACCATCAACCTAACTCTGGTTAAAAAAAACCCACAGTACTAAACCATGTCACTAACCACTGTGTCAACCCATCTTTTGCATACCTCCAGTCCCTAGTACCTCAACCACTTCCCTGGGCAGCCTGTTCCGATGCTTCATAACACTTACTGTGTAAAAATTTTTCCTAATATCCAACCTGAACCTCCCCGGCACAACTTGAGACCATTGCCTCCTGTCCTATTGCCTGTTAACTTGGGAGAAAAGACCAACCCTCACCTCTCTACAACTTCTTTGCAGGAAGTTGTAGAGGGCAAGGTCTCCCCTCAGCCTCCTTTTCTCCAGACTGAACAACCCCAGCTCCCTCAGCCATTCCTCATCAGATCTACTCTCCAGACCCCTCCATCAGCTTCATTGCCCTAAAATCTACTGCACCCGGTAATCCCAGGTGGTTTCCCATCCAAGTACTAAGCGGGTCCAACCCTGCTTTTACCTTCTGAGATCAGATGAGATCAGGGGTTCTCAGGGCGGTATGGCCATAAGCAAATGGCATGCTGATCCAGGTGAATTACAAAGACACTGCCCAAGACACAGTCAGATCCTCACCTGTGCCAACCCAGAGGCACTGTCAGCAGAGCGTAGAACCTGAGAGGGGGACAGAGAGAGAGGTGGGAAAATAGGTCAGTCTCTTTTTTTTTGTGTGTTCTGTTTTCAAAATTAATTTTTAACATTTTGGTGAGTACAGACTCACAGCTTCTTTAAATGGAGCACAAGAGAAACTGGAAACCCAAAAAATTAAAAAGATGACATCTCAGAAGACCTAAGGTAGCTCTGAGGAGCTGTTAAATTTACTATTTTGAGAAATGTTATTGCTACAGCAACTACTTGGTTAAAAATTCAATACTGAGGACAAAAGATTCTTTTCTTTTCCATTGTTCTGTTTTCTTCTCCTTCCCTTAACATCCCACTGTTCCTACTAGTGTCCTAGTCTGAGGCAGCAGGTCTCACAGGTGACATCTCCAGGGTCTCACAAGGTGGGTTGACTTATGACAACTCATCTTCTGAGGTATCTTTTCATCTTGGGAGACCCAAGGACTCCTAAACAGGAAGGAAGGTGAAAAGCCCCAATTCTTAGAGGGAAAGAGGAACTCTAACTGTGCCAAATAGCTCCGAAGCAGTTCCTGAGATTCATTATATTCTCAGAATGAGGGAATAAGTGCATGGCTTCACTCATCTTCTTCCTTTATCCTGTGGAGCCCGACACAAGAAATAATCCTTCATAATCTAAAGTTTCTGCTCCATCTCAGAATGCAGCGCAGCAGAAAAACCCAGAAAAGGTCAAACTGTTGATGACTGCTGACATGTTCAGGGTAACCCCACCCAGGCAGAAGCACGCTCTCCCTCCTGACATGTAGAGACTGAGCACGTGTCATGGTCTGCCAGCTCAGGCAGCATGCGTGAACTTACAGCAGGCTCTGTATAGCATAACCAACCTAAGAAAAAGCTTCATCCTGACGTGTCGTGCAGGGAAACAATATCACGTTTAAATCTCCTACAGAGTTAGTGCCAGACATGTGAAATACAGGATGTAGTTTCTTGGACACCTGTTTTGATGTTATCAGTGCCAGTCTTCCTAAACTAGACTAGGAGTAGAGTGACAGCACAAGGGGTAACAGTTTTAAATTAGAAGAGGGGAGATTTAGATTAGATATTAGGAAGAAATTCCTTATTGTGAAGGTGGTAAGACACTGGAACAGATTGTCCAGAGAAGCTGTGGCTGCCCCATTCCTGGAGGGCGTCAAGGCCAGGCTGGATGGGGCTTGGAGCAAGCTGGTCTGGTGGGAGGTGTCCCTGCCCATGGCAAGGGGGTTGGAACTCAATGATCTTTAAGGTCTCTTCCAACTCTTACCGTTCAATGATTTTCAGCAATTCATTCAGAGAAACCACAAACAAGAACTCAGAGACCCTTTGAAGCACTGCCTATGCATGAGACATAAGACACCCATTGCAGACATTAAGTCTGGCCCTTCATTCCAGGCCCCTGTAAATACACTCCAAAGACACCTAAGTCAGCACCTTAACGATTGCAGCAAGAGGTGGTAGGAATCCCTATTCTTGGATACATATTATTTCCTGCAAAATGCCTGTTTTCCTGTCATCTCAGCAAATTCCTTTTTGCCTTAAATACTTGATTTGTTCTTGCAGAGTGTGATGTGGCATTTCCACTTGAATAAATGCAGCAAAATAATATGTAGAGACAATTGTCACAATAGTACTTAAAAGCGACTGCCTGAAAAGAGTGAGTAGACAGACTACCCTCACTAGGTGGCGATTTTGTTCTGTTTAGTCAGGCTTTGTAGAAAAATCAGAAAGATAATCCTAATTTAAAAGCTCATGTCTTATACAGAAGGAAAGGAAGGCTAGGAAAAGAGCGGGCTGCTTTGCCTCAAGTTCCCATGAAGATGGCATGGGCCGTCATGGTCCTTTCAGCCTCTGCCTTGAGCTGCTAGGCTGTGAATCATCAGACTCAAGAGCTCGAAACAAAAGGCCTAACACTGACCCTTGTGAGCTTTCTTCCAGCCTGGAATTATTAACCACTGGTCTATGCTTACTTTTCTTTTTAACAACTTTTTTGTTTAATTGTGCCTCCTTTCCTCCCAGTATTTATTTCAGTATAAATATGTACATACATATACAAGCAACAGGCATCTATATTGCTAAACAAAACAGACCCTCCCAGCCTCTAGCCTGATGAGCCCCTCATTCCCAAACACATCCCTCTAGCCTTCTTTTTTTCCCCTCATGTCCCAGCCAAACTCTTCTCTTGGGACCAGCACCAGTTCCTAGGTACCACTGGTGCTTCCGCAGAGCTGCTGGGTCAGCTACTCCCTTTTGGCAACAATAGCAGATGAGTTCCCAAAGTCACAGCTCTCTTATTGTCAGCCTCCAAGTACATCAGAACACACTTTGCGCTGCTGAATAACACATCTAAAGAGACTCACATTTTACCTTTTTATTCCTTTGCAGAACTCACATCCCTAAAGTAAAATACATCATTTTCTTCTGGATGTTTTCTCAATGATCAGAGCTTTCAGCTGCTGCACCCCAGTTATGTTCTTCCACACCACTTCTTTAACCCTTACAGCACCCAGTACTGCCTCTTCCCCATTTTATCCCAATAGCTCACATCAGGTGATTTTCATTGACCACATCTACTTCCCAGAAGGATTAGCCTGCTCCTCCTGTTAACTCTATGACCAGCTGTCAAGCGTTAACCCCAGTGGGCAGCACAGTCCCACAGAGCCGCTCACCCACCTGGGATGAGGGAGAGAGTCAGAAGGGTAACAGTGAGAAAACTTGGGGATTGAAATAAAGACAGTTTAATAAGGAAAGCAAAAGCTACATTGTAAGCAAAGCAAAATCAGAAATTCATTCACCGCTCTCCATCAGCAAGCAGGTGCTCAGCCATCCCCAGGAAAGCAGGGCTCCATCACACACAATGGTTCCTTGAGAGGGGTAATTCTCAATGTATCCCCCCCAGTGGCCTTCTTTCCCCCAGCTTTTATTGCTGAGCGTGACATCTTATGGCCTGGGTTAACCCTTTGGCCAGTTGGGGTCAGCTGTCCTGGCTGCATTCCCTCCCAGCCTCTTGTGTTCCCCTAGCCCTCGCTGGTGGGGCAGGGTGAGGAGCAGAGAAGACCTTGGCGCTGTGTAAGCACTGCTCAGCAATAACTAAAACATCCCTCTGTTATTAACACTGTTTTCAGCCCAAATCCAAACCACAACACCATACAAGGTACTAAGAAGAAAATGAACTCCATCACAGCCCAAACCGGTGCCCCAGACCCATTACAGTTTTAGCTGATGCTACTACTTTCTTCTCCTCCCTGTAACTACAATCAATATTCCTTCATCCTTTGCTATAGTTATGGCTTTCTTCTTTCTGTGTATTAAGACCAAAAAGAGCAACTACACAAGCTTTTTTCATTACTTCAGTGACACCTGTGAATCTTCTGAACGCTAGGAGCCAAAGTATTCATTAATTAGCTAGCTTTGTGACCAATTTTGGTCTTCATTTCACAGTGATTTATGTGCTTCAGGAAGCAGTATGGAATGAATTAAATTCTCATTACTTACTAGCTTTGCTCTTGTGTGCTCAGTTTTTATTCTAAGCTATATTATTCATGTGAAAAAATGAGATTTCAATAATGTGATACTCAGACTTTCCAAATGCCTGCCCCTAAAACAAGGAACAAAAGCTAAGAAACCCTGCACTGAACTATATGTACTTCACTTCTTGCCATCTGGACATACTTGGCCGCTAAGTTTTCCTGTAGTACACCACCAGCTCTCATTTCGCTGGTTCAATCATATGTATTTAAATACTAAATTTAACAAAGAAAAGAATTAAATGTTTAGGTTATACAAGTCCATCCAATATGAAGCATTAGGCTTCTCTCCTTTCTTTTCCTTCTGCCTCCATTTCATTAGTCCTTGGACACCAGTTCCCTTCAATTCTTTTGCCTTTTCCCCAAGTTCATTATTCTGTATTGCTCCACCTTGCTCCCTTGTATGTCCAGAAGAATATTTAGAAAATCATTTCTACTCGTCTCCTCTCATGTCTGTTACTAACATAAGCAACCTTGAGCCACTGCAGGATGCAGAGAAGTGCCATGTTGATGGGGAAGGGTAAAAAAAACCAACCTCATTATGTATCATAATTTTGGCTGGGTCAGAAAGGACACGTTCACCATAATGACAGCCACAGGCAGGATTCGGAATTTTCTCAGAGCTTGAATGAACTCCAGAGCTGACCACCATCAAGTCTCATGTACATGCAATGTCAAATTAAACTGATGTCATGTAACCCAGGTTCCTTTTTACCGCAATCTTCTGGCAGGTGTTTTTCCCATTTTTTTGTGTTTCTTATTGCGTGGATTATTTTTGTCTCTGGTTGTTCCTTCTCTGAAGAACTTCTTAATATACAACTGAAGTAACTTGGAAAACGTAGTGTTAACAAGAAAAACTATTTATTAGAAAAAATGTCACATCTGTACCTTACTTTAGAATACTATGACCATGATCTAAATTCACATCAAATTTCAAGAAATTACTGTACCCAGATAAATCAGCTTTTTTCAGTACAAGTTTAGATATAATACTGACTTGATTGAGTGGTTTGTGAGGAACCTGTGATCCTCGTGTTTGGGATGTCCCTAGGTCCTGGAGCCACATTTACCTACCTCTACTTGCCTTCAGAGGCACCTTTTCAGAAAGTCGGTGGGTTCATCTCTGAATTCAGGCAGTTCCAGTTAGCAGCACTTTGGTTACAAGGATTCCAGTCTGGCCCAACTGCCTTTCCCCAAAGTCCTATTTTTGTAACTTTTTTTTTTTTTTGAGCAATGTCACTGTTGGTGTTTCTTACACATTTTCTTTTTCTGGAGACAGGCAAAAGAAAAACAATATTTATTTAAAAAAAAAAAAAGAAAAAGGAAAAAAAGAAAAAGAAAGAACACATGTATGAATTTATATCAGTTTAAACCAAATAATATAGAAGAAAATATTTGTAAAAGTAGTACTGCTTGCTTTTGGCATTTTCTAAAACACACACACTAGGTTATTTGAAAGAATGTTCTCTTTATAAGATTTGCTAATATTTCGGAGGTGTTACTGCTTTAAAACTCAAAGCCACAATGAGACATTCCCATTTGAGACAAAACATTACGGTCAATTTTTTTATTTTCTGTTTCACTAGAGAAAAGATTATTCAATTGATTATGTGGTCTGTCAGGAGACCCACCTAGAGATCTCCGCCTGCTTTCATATTTAAATGAAAATGAAGAATCTTGGGCATAAGGAGAAGATTTTTTCAGTGGAGCCAGGCAGCTTTACATCTATTAGGAAGCTAGCCTTTGGATAGTAAAGCCTCCAGTTGCTGCTATGAGGAGCTCTGGCTCTTTCCATCAGCTCACGTCAGGCTTTTATTTCAGGAAGGCTTCCAACCTGCAAATGCTAGGTGCCACTCAGCACTCTGCTTGGTGGAAAATTGTCAGATGCATCCTCAGAGGGCCAGCAGGACAGATCCTTAACCTTTTAGCACCATACTGTTCTCCCCTAGAGCTTGCGCTCTAGGTAGCTTGGCGCTAGTTCATTTTGCTCTCATTTGGGAAAGATAACGAGAAGGCTCTTGCTGAGCCCTTACATCATATTAATAATTATATGGGAATAAACACAGTATGAATGACTGTAGGGTGCTATGTTGGGCAGGAATAACAACTACCTATTTAAAACAGGATGCATTTTTTTCTCTGCAGTGAAAAGCAGGGGGGAAAAAAAATAAAAAGATAAATTACCAGAGAATGAGATGGGTTTGCATTAGTTAAAAATAAATTTCTTTGTCCTGTACCATCTACTGATTGTAAATTTCTTGGGCTGAGAGTCTTCCACTAGTTTTGTTGACTCAGCAAAGACTGATATAGTGTTCACAAGCTATTTTTAGAAAATCTATCATTGCAGTGGTGGTTAAGGTAAAAGACATTTAATAAAAGCTAGGGTACCAAATGAAACCGTATTTTAGAAATTCAGCCATAAATCAGGTTGTGGGGATACAAGTACAAGTTAATTGTGCATGAGCTAAATTCACGGCAAAAACCCCGTTAACCCATTGAAAACCCAATTAAGGAGTCAATAATGCTTTTCTAATACATAAATATGAAATCTGCCTCTAGAATATTTAAAATAAAAGTAAATATGCACTAAATAATAATACCATGACTCCGTCACTCCCTTCTCCTACGGAATTCTTCCCCACTGTCTTTTCAGTAGTCTCATTTCAAAAGTACCACGTGAAGAAATCTCTATCATTAAGCTGGCTAATCTATAATCATCTTCTATTGTTGAGACAGTTTCTTCATATTCTCAGATATGAGTAGCAATATCAGGAAAGTATTAAAAGCATTTATTTGCTTTGAAATGCACTCATAGATATGCAAGCATTGCAATGAGGTGCTCAAAGGATTAGATGAGCTATACCTAATTAAAAGTTCTGGGAGCTGTTGACCATGGAGCTTGATGCGAGATCCACAAAAAGCTTTTCCAGCTCTCTCAGGAGTCAGCGCATCGTTGCTTGTTTATCCTCTAAGTACAGCTTGCCAAGGAAGAACAGCTGCAAGGACAGCAGCCAGGCTGCTGTGGGATGGACACGTGGACAGCACTACACACACAGCTGAAAAACTTCCTGTGGTGAGTAGTGAGGACATTCAGAAGAAGCTTTGGAAAGGCTTAGGAGCTGCCACTTCTGAGGGCGCTTCATCTGATGACACATCAGTGACATCTGCCTCTAACCTGTTCTCCTTCCACACTGTGACTTTGCATACTGAGTGGTGACAGCACTTGTCTGAGCTGTGACAGAACTTCTCCTTTCATGACAGGAGGACATGTAGACAGCAAAGATGAAAGATGGTGCTGGCTCTAGCTCTAGATCCCACTGCTAGTATTGAATATTCAGCCTACAGTTTCTGTCAGCGCGTCTCAGGGCACCACCAGAAGCACAGAGAAATTTCCAGAACTGGTCTGTATTCTATATGCATACATAACATATGCAAACATTATATATATACATAAACATGTGCCTGTTATTACTCTTATCTAAAGCTTCCTTTAATTCATAGAATCATAGAATGGTTAGAGTTGGAAGGGACTTTAAAGGTCATCCAGTTCCACTCCCCTGCCATGAGCAGGGACGCCTCCCACCAGACCAGGTTGCTCCAAGCCCCATCCAGCCTGGCCTTGAACCCTTCCAGGGATAGGGCATCCACAACTTCTCTGGGCAACCTGTTCCAGTGCCTCACCACCTTCACAGCAAAGAATTTCTTCCTGATATCCAATCTAAATCTCCCCTCTTCCAATTTAAAACCATTACCTCTTGTCTTATCCCTACACTTCCTGACAAATTAAAGTTACCAAAGTCTTCTGAGAATAAAAAACCTAGCAACTCAGTATTTCTCCTTGCGAGTACAATAAATAGGAGAAAGAAGAGGCAATCACCCAGTTCTAACCCCTTGTTCAGTGTTCCACACGTTTCTCTGTCCTCAGATTGTCTTAACACATCTGCTTCTTGGTTATTTGTGTTTTCCATAAAGCGTGCCATTGATTTAAAAACGCACACACTCTTTTTGTTTTATTGCTTTCTCATTCCTACGCGCAGACTGAGTTCATTGTCACGCTGTCAGACAAAGGAAATCAAGAATTAAACCAAGGAAATGGAGGCATTTTGAATTCTTCCCTTTATACTTTCCTTTCAAGAACCTTGACAAATGTCCTTAGTCCTTCCCTTTTGCAATCTAGGAACAGCCATTTGTGCCCGAGCTGAAGGCGGGGAGGATGCATGCTCTCGCCTCAATTAGTATTGACTCTATCATGGTCTGTAGTTGTAAACAAGGACAACAACAGTTATCAGCAACAAAAATAGAACTAATCAATAACAGGTCAGGAGAACCCAGGCCAATGTTCAGCTTCTGGGAATATAAATCCTTGGCAAGAAAACGATTTCAGCCTCAGGTTCTGTGCCTGCAAGAGTCTTTGATGTGTTGGAACCAGATTTAGTCTTTAATCTCAGAATATGTTTTGGTAATGTTTTCAATAGCTCCTACTAACATAATTATTATTGTTATTGTTATTATTATCATTATCTGCTCCCACTAACACAATCTTTTTTCAGGAACAAGTGGTTGTGTAATTCACCAGAAGAAAAACAGACACCCCAATCGTTTCCACTCTGTGTCAATCAAGACAGAATGAGGAAAGATGTGCCAGGAAGTTTTTTTCAATGAGGAAGGTATCTGAAATGTCTGGTGTTCTCAGAATGTGATTAAATGAAATGGATACTAAAAGAATGTATGGGCCTGATCCTGCGCAGAGCTGTCTGTCTATGTAATTAGCACTAGCAATAGCTGCACTTGCCATTCATACAAAGCCATGTATAGGCTTATCTGCTGGGCCAGCACCACTGTGCCCACATTCTCCCTTTTTCTATTATGCCATCGTTCTGGGATGCTGTCATGCTCTTTTCTTGTGTCAGGCATCAGTTCTCCTTGAGCACATACTGCGCAGGAGAGCAGGGTGGATGCAAGTACACATGTACAGGCACAGACACCTAAGACTGCTGGAAAATGGTTTTGCAGAGACTCGCCATAGCCAAGAAAATTTCTTTTCCTAAATTATGGGAAACCGAGACGAGAGATCCTGTATCCCATAGCCACCCCTACCTAACTAGTATTGTGTCATCTTAAACAAGTCACCAGCACATTCTCTATTTTCTAATGAATATAAAAACGTAGATTTTAATGGCTATTCTTTCCCAAATAGCCCTTGTTCTTCTATATTCATTATTAGTGAAATACTGCTGCCAATAGCTTCTGTATTACCAGTATAACCAGTGACTGCACCAGACAGTAGAAAAAGTCTATGTCTGTGTCAGTCACCACATGTAGATACAAACCTCCTACAGCAAAGATATAAATAAGATCAGAGTCTGAATACGGTGCAGCCAGTAGTCCAATTATATACGTGTTATGTATGTCATGTTAATATCAAGTGTTATAGAAAACTGCTGCCAAGCAGACAATGCAGAGCTCTGAAAATAACCTCTTTGTCCTGAGATAATTGTGTTTCTCCCTTGCTGTCAGCTATTTGTGGAAAAGCATTAAGTTTTAGTATGAAGTGCTAAACTATGAAGATGCTTATAAAGAGGGTATTGAAGAAGTCTTCAGCTCAGCACAGAATGAAAGAACCCCATTGTTTTCAACCTGACTTTCATTTTTCTACCTATGGCACTTGACAATTCACATAAAATGTTGCAGCTATTAGAAATTATGTGTACGTAGTGACCTTTAGCTATAGTGTGCACCAATTCAATAAATTAAATCAGCCTAAGTGTAAAAATAAAAATGTGTTTCCCTTGGGTATGGCAGCAGTACTTGCCTTGCAGGGATTCATCTGTAATAACGTGCTGTTCAAAGCTGCATGTGAATATACTATATTTAAAAAAACAAACAAACAAGAAAAAAAAAAAAAAGCACCAGGAGCACATTCTTATTCTAAAAAGACCTTTTGGTGATTGCTGTATCTTGTGAAAAAACAGCAGGCTGCCTGATCAAGCCAATTGAAGACATAAATTATTGGATGAGAGAAAATCAATATTTTATTAGAAGCACAAGGCTTACTATGATGAACCTTGCAGACATGTGCCTTTCTGTTTATAGGTAAATCATTAGACTTCCTAAAATAGACAAGGCTGCTAGACAGCTGATTTCTTCAGCTCAGGGCGATGGGGGTTGTAATATAGGCATAAAGGAAGAAGGTACAGAATGGGAAATGTAGCTATAAAAATCCTCTTGAAGGGAAAGGAGAGAGAGGAAGGTACAAAATGTGACTATACAACCAACAAGCATCTGTCTTCTGCTTTCAGAGTTTCTCTTGAACCTCATACTACTGTGGTCAGTGTGCAAAGTTCCTGAATCTAGCCTGGTTTATGATGCTGTCTTTCATTACAAGCCAATTCTGTGTGGTCCTGGGCATCTGAGACTCCAGCTGAAGTCTGTTTGCTAACATCCAGACAAGTCCTCAAAGTTTTGTTAAGCCATTAATAGTAGCTTATCCAGAAGTTTGGAAGAGCAGGATCCATGGTGCTAACATGAACAGAGCTGCTGAGCTCCTGACAGGTGCTTAAGACCTGGCAGAAGGTGGCTCTTGCTACCTGCACTGAGGAAAACACAAACTCTGTGCAAAACTTGTGCCTCTTGAATCACAGCCTACCCTTGGGCCCCAACACAGGCTTCTGTGGACATCCTTGTGGCACAGGTACCTTTTTGCCATATTTCAAATGTATTTCTCTCTTCCTCGAAGCTGTCTCTTTGAAGATAGATGTGGTGGTGAAGAAATAACCTCACGGGGCTCCAGAAGGCTGTCAAAATGACCGTTTACCTATTTGTACTGCCAAACCCTACTATTGATTAAAATATACTGGCTGAATTCTGATAGTTCCTACCTGCAGATCAAAGGAAAGCAAGAAAACATAGTTCCAAGTGGAAAGACTCAATTAAATGAGCTTACTGGAAGCTTACACTGTTGTCCAGAACTGAATTTTGCCTGAAACCCCCTGCAGAGTGTACATCGGGAATATTCCCTTCTCAAACCTGCTTTGTGAATTGTACAGAAATCAGGTTAGACAAGCGATTAATGATGACTGTAGTAAGTGTATTGCTTATTTCTCTTCCTCGTCATCTTGTCTCAGCTTGTAAATGTATTTTTCATGGAACAACTTCCTTCCCAAAATCAATATCAGTGTACAAAAGGCATAAACTGGCTCCTATCCGACTGCAAGGAGAGATTCCTAGTGACTTTGGTGAGATCTGGGCTACATCCTGTCTCACAGAATGACTAGTGCTTGTGACATTCGTAGTGGCGAGTTCAAATTTTAAATAAAAAAATAGTATTTAATCAGTGTGATTCACTTTTCCAAAATGCTGTCATTGCTGAACATTTTGTTTGGTTCGTCTGCTTTTTTTTTGGAGTGTCTCAAGTATTGCTAGATTATTTTGAAGAAAAAAAAAACGGTATTGCAAATCTAACTGTAATCTTTAGTGTTATGAAGATCCGCCTTCATCATGCAAATTCTGGCATTCCTGTACAAATCATCGTTTCAGTTGAGGATACAGCACTCGCAGTACATCCTGCCGTCAGCATGCTTGTCACCTCACTGTCACTGCAAAATGACTTTTTCAACTCCTAACTGTGGGCATCTGGGAAGCCCCATCAGTCAATCCAAAAACTAACCTAGACACCATCAGTCATCTGTCACTCTGGCGTACTATTCCAGGAGTAAAATGCTGCTCTTGGCTATTCCCGTGCAGCTGCTGGAGGAGGGATATGCAGCGCTGTGAGCCCATCTGCCTTCTCAGCGGGATTGTTTTAGAAATCCCTGGGGATTGCTCCGAGTGCCACACCAGAGGCTGTTCCTGCTGGGGGGAATGAGCCCCAGTGCTCTGCCCCAGTGTAAACCAGTGCGTGCGACAGGAACCATAGCCATATCCATCTGCTTGGATCTATCTTTTCCCTTCTGCCACCATGCTCTATACTGTCCTCAGTAGGACATTGCCTCAGAATTATGAATCATTCTCTCTAGGCTCTCCATGTCCTACTGTAACAGATGGGCATAACATATATTCCATAATAAGCATTCTGGATACAGCTGCCCTTTGTTATATTAATGAGTTAGTAAGAAAAGAGCCAGGTAGCTGACATTACTAAATTACTGACCTTTCAGGTAAAAAAGGCTGGAGTCTAGGTCTGCATTAGTAACACAAGAGAAGGAGCACCTGTGGAATAATGCATTTTCTCTTTGCTTGACTGGAAATCGATAGGTGAGGTATAATCCAAATCTTTCTTAGTACTACTAACTATGGCAGAGTAATTCCTAGAGAGAGCAGGTCTAATGAGCAACAATAATCATGGAAACACAGAATTGTCAGAGTTGGAAGGGACCTCTAGAGACCATCCAGTTCAACTCCCCTGCTAAAGCAGGGTTTCCCAGAGCACATCCCTCAGGGCTGCATCCAGGAGGGGCTTGAAGGTCTCCAGAGAAGGGGAATCCACACCCTCCCTGGGCAGCCTCTTCCAGGGCTCTGACACCCTCACCCTAAAGAAGTTTCTTCTCATATTTGAGTGGAACATCCTATGTTCCAGCTTGTGCCCATTGCCCCTCGTCCTGTCACTGGGAACCACTGAAAATAAGGCTAAATAATCGGGATGTTCAACAGATAGGACATTTTGGTAATACACCAGTGAAAAGAGATATTTTAATTTATTAGTAGCAAAGTACAGATGAGCCCACAATAGGAGAGAAGCATTTTCAGCTGCTTGTTTTGCATGATAAAATCTTAGCTGAGAGTCAAGTTTTAAAAGGTGTGGACTTCTTCCTGCTGCACAGTCTACATTTCACAAATAATTGTCTGGGGGCTAGAAAATCACACTGTGTGTCACAAGGACTCCATGGATGTGAATACCCAAGAAGAAAGCTGAGTGGTAATTCGATCACTTCCTTGCACATTTAGATGTTGAAAAGAGGCAGCCTATCTGCCTGACTAGCCAGAAAGTCATCGCAGGACTGAGTGCCTTACAAGGTGCAGCTTGATGGTCACATATGAAAAAGGCCAAAGTTTCCAAAGTGCCCCATCCCTGGAGGTGTTCAAGAGCAGGTTGGATGGGGCTTTGAGCAACACAGTCTAGTGGGAGGTGTCCCTGCCCATGGCAGGGGTGTTGGAACTCGATGATCTTTAAGGTTCCTTCCAACCCAAACCATTCTATAATTCTCCCTGTGACAGGTGTTTAAACGTCAGTGAGTTCCCTAGGCAGCAACCCCGTCACTTGGAGTCTCTAAAAGGATGCAAGATGGTTTGAAAAATTCTATAATCCATTTTTTTCCCAGTAAATATTCTGTGCATGAGGCTGCAGACTCGATAAGCAGGATTGGCTACGCTGGCCCTTGAGCCAGTGAATCCTCTCCAGTCATCCTGAATGCAAGCAGAGATTTCCGAGGGTGGCTGTAGGAGCTAATGCTCTCCCTTCTCCTGCACAGCTACTATGGGAGTGTGTTTTATCTGCTCTGTGCAACACAAAGTGAAGAATGGGCTGTGCCTTGGAGAAGTTTCATTCCTGCTGCTCCCTCAGTGTCGCAGTTACAACCACCACTGCTGAAATTCAGTAACTCAATACATACAAAAAAAAAAGAACATGAGACTTGGTATGTGCAATGAGTGATCTGTAACTATGAATATAATAACCCGCAGAAGAAGAAACAGATTATTTTGGAGCTATGGGGTGGGGGGGAGGTTGTAGTACATTATAGTACATTGTAGGATGTAGTACATCCAGGGGGGCTGAGACATTTCAGAATCAAAGAACATGAGTGGTCTCCAGGCTTCTCAGTCATTCTCTGAGTTTCTATTTGCCCAGCAGTACCAGCAGCTGCTGGTTCGCCTTGGGCTATCAGGTTTTGTCTTAAATTGGTTGCTTCCACTAGATGTGAGGAGTGGAATTGTGTGCTGATATCCAGACAGATGCCCTAAATATAGTGAATCGTTTCCAGTTCTGTCGAGGATGAGCACTTCTTCAGTTACTTTGCTGATGTCTTCATTGGTGATGGGATTTTTTTCTCATCAACACCCCAAAACTTTCAAACATTCAAGCTAAAGTATATTTACTTGGTGGTCTATGTAACACTTTAGTGCTGAAAGTGGCACAGCTGGTCTGCAATTTTACATAAACAAATTACTTTTGAAGACGCTTGCCCACCTAACTTTGAGGGATATAAGACATTGCCAGACCCATCACTTCCTTGCCTTACGTATCTTGATGGCATCTCCATAAAAATCTACATTCTTAGGTACTTGCTTCCGTGCAAATACAAAAGGCAGCTTGCTCTGAATCTTGAAAACCACAACTAAAATATGCTTTTCTACTTTGGCTGGGGTAAAACCTAAAGTAAATTAATTTATTATTCTTGATAAATGACAGAATTCATTCTCATAATTTAACAGATTTTATCTAAACCTTTTAATTTGCTTTCTGTAATCTCTTATTTGCTTTCAATTCCACAGTGGCTAATTAAGATCAATAAGCAAATCCAGAAATGAGACAAATTCAGCAGAATTAACTGATATAACAATCATAATGCATATTTTTATAATGCAGCTTTCTAGTTATGAATATCTCTTAGACTGTGTAATTCCAGCCTAGAAAAAAAGTGCTTGCCCTGCATTTATTTAAGGCTTGTACTAATGGCCCTAAGCACTACATCATCATTAATAATAATTATATCCACGAATCATTAAAGGAGTCACTTCTGCAGCAGTTCATGCTGTTCCTCCACCTGTAAAAATCTTTTCTTCTCTTACAGCGCTGAAGGGAGGGCTCTGAATCTCCCAGGGCTTTGCCATTGCTGGCAATTAGCCGTACTTGCTGATTAAGAGAGCCCAAGGCACAGCTTTCAGCTGAGCCATCAGAGAAAGCCTGCTCTGTGATAGGAACCTAGCTGGTCAGGGGCTGCCTTTGTTTTGAGATTGCTCTTGATCACACACGGGCACAGAGAAAGACCTACCTTTTGTAAAGATACCTCGACATCGTATTGCAAAGGGACATAGGCTGGCAAGACAACACTTCTTGTATTCAAAGCACTTTCTCCTCAATCCATCTATTAGGACACAGAAAGAAGCACCTGATTACTATGAATGATACACTGGAGGAGAAAAAAGACCTATCTTTGCCACTATTTCCATTACATGTAGTTGCCATTCTTTAAACATACAGCACATGAGAAAGTGGTAGGAGATAATTGATCTTCATTGAGTTTCAAGGTAATAGCTTTCAAAGTTTCCCTGGAGACAGCACTATCATGATGGATTCATTCATCGAACAACCATGAGACATCTAACATGTTTCAATTAAAAAAATTCCTCCCTCAACCTGCAGTTCTTCACTCCTCTTGAAAAATCCAATAAAACACCTTTTGATAGAAATAATATTTCAGACACGTACACCTATACGCACACATGCATTCAAACTTTGATTCAAGACCACCATTAGTTAAACTATGCTGGACATTAAAGAAGTCTAAGAGCCAGTTCCAGACTTGCTGTAATGAGGTGTAAGTCCAGATCCTGTTTATTCATGCTCTAAATTTGTCTTGAGTACTTGGAGGTTTAGTACTAGTTATTCGTAGGATTAATTTGGGCATGTACCAGTAGTGGAAAATTGTGTTAATGCTTGTCATATCTTACTATATTTCATTTTATAGAAGGCAAAAATATAGTTGATATTAACCTTAAAATTTCCAAAGGGAGAGAGTTGCTTTTTAAATTGTGATATGGAGGCCAAAAAAGTATTAGCATAGAATGTCGTTCTAAGGGACCTGAGGATAAAGGCATCCTGGCAGCAGGTTTGAAGACAATTCTCAGCAATAAACTTCACAAGAGACTGTTATAAGTTTGAAAAGAAGCTTGTCTCTAACAAGAAATGACGTTACTATCTCCATATATCCCCATTGATAGACACAAGCCACGTTCATCTTCTTTTTGCCTTATAGACTCCAACATGAATGGGTCAAAATGTGTTATTAAAAACAATTAAACTATCACTTCTACGAAGCAGATCTTAAGCACTACAGACAGGCAGATTGAGATTTCAGAAATGGGAAGATGGAGAACCAGAGTCCTTTGGGGTACCTCAATCATTATCCATATTCAGAAATTGGACCCATTACTCAGACAGACAGACTTGCCCTGATGCTTTCCAAGCAATGGCAGAGAACGGAGACCCCCCTCCAGGCTGAACACTGCTCCCTGTACCCTCCAAGAGGCAGTGAATTGGTGACATGGTTATGGGTCTGTTGCAAAGTTTGCACAAGGATCTGTAAACAAAACCAAAGCTGACTATTCTGAAAAGGGAATAATTGCTAGATTGAATTGGAAAGCAGATTGTTATAATTAATTCACTTGGATGACACTTCAGTCTCTAGAAGCATGACAGAATGACTCTTCATTCAGGAACACGGATGTGACTGCGTCTTCCAATTCTTTATCTATTCCACCATAATTGAGCATGAATAATGTGCACTGAAAGCCAAATATCACCCAAACTAATGCCTTTAAGAATGAGCAAACATCTATATGGAGCTGAACTATTGCTGAATCTGCAGAATTATGCAATTCTTGTCACCAAGAAGCCCATCAGCATTGTATAATGGCATGCAAATGAGTAAGAACTGTTCTGAATGAGAAATACGAGACCAAAAAAACCCCACTACATATCGAAATATTTATCTAGAAAGCTCTTCTATTTCGGGTGAGGGTTCTCAGCCAGATCATTATGCAAACCACTTCCCATACCTGCACCTCTCTCCTTACTCCCATCTTTTTCTGTTTAGGCAAATAATCCTTGCTGTAACTTAACAAAATACATACATTTAGCTTATCTTTTTATAATTATTAGATAATAATGCTTACTAAGTTGAACAAGACTAACCTAAAAATTATAGACTTGATCGAAATGAATCTTTACATTTTTATATCAACAGAAAAGAAGAACAGCAGCTGGCAAGACTCCCTGTTCTGCCTGTCCCTCCTTGCCTGGAACCAATATTTAAAGACCTCACAATGCTCCACAGAATGAATTCATCCTTTCCATTCTGAAGGAGAAACTTAAGACATACTTGACAATTTGTGTGAAGTCATATGGTCGATCATTATTCAATAATTTATTCAAGGATCATATGCTTTTTTAGTTCTCTCAGCCTTTTAGACAGCCCCATGACTTACATCACCTTTTAATCCACAGTGATGCATGTGCACAATCCCTTTTGTATCCACACACAAATGTATATTTATACTTCATTTTCTTCCTCTACCATGTGTGCATACAGATAATACTTAGGACCAGCCAGATAAATACAATTTCATCATGTGAAACATTATGAACTTTCAAATATATAGACAGAAAATTATTCATAGCCCTAAGAGCTCCTGACTATTTTTAATTAAATATTGAAATGCAGAGTTACAGTAATGTTACTATATAGCCTGGCCAATAAAAACACCTAAGAAAAATCCTTCCAAAACCCTTTTAAACTTTTATTACTGACCCTCCTTATCAATAGGCATTGATTATTAATTTTAACTACAGCAGTGAAAGGAAAAGCGTGGAGCCAAGGCAGCCCGCTGTCAGCCTCCGTACACTAATGGCTCGGAAGATACCATTAGTATGGTCATAGCCCTTCGCTGAAGAATCAAATTATTCCAGCTTTCATACAGACAGCGTTCAAGTAAATTACTGGAGGCGCCCTTTGCCACTTGGTGCATCGCCAATTACCAAATGCCATTACTTGCAAATACAATGAAATGTTTTGGTACCACAAGGTTAAAGAGAAAACCGATTTGGAATGAATGAAAGGGCAGAAAATGTCACACACAGCAACAGAAAGACAGATTGAATAGTTACAGCAGAAGTCAGGGGTCCAAAGCATAGATGAGCTGGTTTCCCCAGTAGTATTGCTGGCTGTGAATTAAATGGGTTATTCACCTGAGATTCAGGAGAATCTGCATGGTAAAGGATTTTGAAGTATATGCTAAATGCTTTGTGCAGGCTCCTGTGAAGGAGACAAGAGGTTAAATATTTACTTTTATGTGACATAGTGTTTAAAACACATCAGGAAAAAAAATATTTCAGGAGAAAGTGCTGTGCTGTGTCAGGTCAGCCTTTCCATATCTAAATAATGCCCTTTAAATGTATGGATTTAAGTGTTGGTTTAGGGATTTGAAGATTTTTGGCAAAGCAACTATGGCATGTCAGATTTAGATTCATGTTCAAATACTGCAGTCTGTAGGTAAGGGTTATCTTCAAGGAGAAGTTTGCCTTCTGTTACTTCACGATTCCATATCATAAAAGGCATTTTTCAATCTAAACTGAAATAATTTCAGATTAAAAGCAGTCCAGTTCCATGACAGAGGGTCCCAGCTGGATCCTCCAGCTGGATCCTCCTGAAATCTTTGCTAAGGCACATGGAAAATAAGGAGGTAACTGGTGACAGCTAACATGGCTTCACCAGGGGCAAATCACACCTGACAAATTCGGTGGCCTTTTACGATACTACCACAGCCATGGTAGACAAGGGCAGAGCAACACACACTATCTACCTGGACTTATGCAAAGCATTCAGTGTTGTCCTACATGACATCCTGGTCTCTAAATTTGAAAGTCATGGATTTGACAGACAGACCACTCGGTGGATAAGGAACTGGCTGGATGGCCACACTCAAAGGGTTGTGGTCGCCAGCTTAGTGTCCACGTGGCGACCAGTGACAAGTGGTGTTCCTCAGGGTTTGGTACTGGGACCAGTGCTGTTTGACATCTTTGTTGGATACAGGGATAGTTGGACTTTCGAAGCGTAGGTGTAAGCCTAACACATACAAGAATTGCATCTACTACAGAATGCCCACTGTCTTCAACAAAATGAAATTATTGTGTATATAGGAAATACTGATTGTTATGCAGGTATACACAGTGCCTATCAAATCCAAGATACTCCGCTAACATCAGAAGAGTTTTTCCAAATATGTTCTCCATGATCCATGATGTGAGTAAGCACTCGCAAAATAAAAGTAGCAAGCATTTAGTCAGAAATCAACTATCCAAATTATTAAAAATAAGTAAACCAGGATATCTAATTTCTCTCCACCCACAGAACTTGGCTGTAGAAAAGCTATAGATCTCATGTATTGTTGTTTTTGTTGTCATTTTAGCTGTACTACTGCTTATTCCCCAGCACTCCCATCCATTTGTCATTTCATTTTCCTCCAGCTAGTGATTTATGCTTTCCCTTCTGGCTAATAACGTCTCATTTCAATTACTTCACTTCCTTCAAAGTCCAGTTCCTACAATGAATAGAGAAATTGCCATTTATTTTGTTACCCTGGGCACTCTATTTGAGCACAAGCATCCGCTGTATCATGACATCTCAGAAAGGCTTGTGCCTGCTATCTAAAATTACCTTAGTTGTACATTTTTCATAGAATCATAGAATCGTAGAATGGTTAGAGTTGGAAGGGACCTTAAAAATCAAGTTATCAAGTTCTAACCCCCGTGCTATGGGCACGGTAAGTTCCCCCACGTCCCTCTAACGAACTTAAATCTATAATAAAATACCCACAGACACAATTCAAAAAAAAAAAAAAAAAAAAAAAAAAAAAAAAAAAAAAAAAAAAAAAGAAAAGAAAAGAAAAGAAAAGGTAGAGAAAGCAGGTGAACTTCAAGGTGTTCCTTCAGGACATTGTTAGTTCTTTAGGTCCTTTCCCCAGCAGGGAAACCACTGTGACCTCCTCCTACACAACCATGGAGGAAACCATGAAAACGTTAAGCATAGACTGGTGAGCTACTGCCACTCTGAGCTGGAGAAGAGTTCCCACCAAGCTCCAGCTGCAAGAAGGATTTATATTTCTAACTGCGCGTGAAATGTACTAATTAGAAAATTTCATCAGCTTACACCCAGTATCTTACAAGGCCTAACTACCCTGCAAACAGTGCTGGGCACTATTTATCCCCATCGGTGTTGAAGGTGTATTTTATTAATATACAATTCAATAGGAGCACCTGTTGGAATAAACTTTAATCCATGGGCATATATGTGGAAAACCTGTGACCAGTGTTGGGAAATGCTCCGTATTCAGGCTAATTTATTTGACTGAAGGAGAATCTTCCAGTGATGCTGCTTGAACACTTCCCTACAACATAAACAATTCACAAGGCTACGTCCACTTGGAACTAGTTCAGTTTGTAGAAATGATGAAGGTAGCCTGGTTTTGAACAGCTAAAGTCCTTCACTGTCCATCCCCCAGTTTTTCCCCAAATGGCAGCTTTTCCACCGAGTGACACAAGTGGCTGCGAGAGAACATTTCAGGGTGGAGAAGCAGATAGAAACATGGAGACGTGGTAACTGAGGGATCTACACTGGGAATATTCAAAGAGTAACATGAGGGCAGTCCAACCTTTCCAGTTATATACGTAATGAGGATATATCTTACCCAAGTAAATCCTGCTCACTAACACAGCACTTAACAGAACAAGGGAAGAGCTTAGTTTTTTAAGCCTTGTAGCCATGACAGTGGCTCTCAGCTGAAGAAGAGAGTCAAGGTAAGTGTTCAGTGGCATGAGTGAGTAAAGGAGTGGAAAAAGATTAATATACGAAAAATCTGGGATGGCTCTTGCTTTCAAACACACGGAGAAGCCTGCCATATGTGCCATCATCTGAGTTGACTGACAGCTCTCTCCGTGGCCAGTCTGCCAAGCTGTGACAAAACCGAAACAGAAGTACTGACTTGTATAAAAACATCAGATGTATAGGCGATAGGAGTTAAAACAGAAGACAGACATTTCAAAAGCCCAATAATTTGTGCTCCTAAATCCTTTACATTCTGTTGACAATCTCCCCCAAAAGACAGTTCACATTTCTGGAAGCAGATCTGCATACATGTATAGGTTTGATAAAGCTTTTAAGGGTGTGGGGGCAGATGATGTTTTGAAAGTGGAAATGAAGAAAAAAAACATTAAAAATGAAATTATTAACATGATCCATGCCTTCCTAGTAGGAAGAAGAGAGAAAGCCAGTGCAGTGCAAAGTGTGGATGTTGGAATTTCTCTCTCCACATGTAGTGTAATCAAAGCTACTTATGCAGAAGGCTGGGCTTCGACCCTCATACAGGAGTCAGTGCTTATTGTTAATTATATACACATTAAAGACAGGATCTACATGATTAGGGCTGAAGTCCAGAATCAAGCTGCAAGTGAAGGCTGTCAGAGCTGTTAATAAGGGCTCATGAGCTGCTCTTCATGCCTCTAACCCCCCGCTGTCATTTCCAGCCACTCCCCCTTCCCCAGTGATGTAAACCAGGAATACTCTCCTGAAATCAGGGAAACAGCAGGAGAATTAAGGCTGGAGTAAGGGCATGGAGAATCAGACCTGTCTTTCAAAGAGCTGTTCTGGAGAGAGAGCAAGCCTGAACTGCAGCAGGTAAGGTGATAAAGTACAAAACCTTCAACAACAGCAGAAAGAACAAAGGAAACTACAGACAAAGCACATTTCCCTCTCTGTAAAATTACCTATTTTTTAAACTCGCTTTTATGTGAAAAAGATCGTTTGAAGTTTGACTTTAAAAAAAAAAAAGTGAGAAAGTAGCATTTTTTTTTTTTTTTTTTTTTTTTTTGCCTTTTACCAAAGCCACTTATTTGCTCCAACTGGATTTTAGCTTGTTTCAAAGTCCTCTCTACAAACTTATTCAGAAGGATAGGGAAAGAACCTGCAAGTGAACCAGAGCTTTGAAACAAAAATCAAATCCAGAAGAAACAACACTTTCCTTACCTCTACAATAATCATTAAAGAGAAAAGAGAGTTTAATGACAGAAAGACAGCTGATTTTGGTTTTACAAAGAGTTACTTTTTTAGAAGAATAAGGACTTGTCCCATTTGGTAGATTAAAAAAAATAAAAAATAAAAAATAGACATCCAATAACCCTTTCTGTAGCTATTAAAAACCCAAAATCCATTGGAGGCAGTGAGAATTCAAGAAGAAAGG
The DNA here is from genome assembly GCA_013400375.1 of Thinocorus orbignyianus. Classification (NCBI taxonomy): domain Eukaryota; kingdom Metazoa; phylum Chordata; class Aves; order Ciconiiformes; family Thinocoridae; genus Thinocorus; species Thinocorus orbignyianus. The sequence goes on from VXBW01001765.1 coordinate 643,447, forward strand.
GCTTCAGTATAAATCTCTGAGTCTTTTCTTTCCATACTCCCTGTTGATATTGCTGGTCATGATGTATAATAATTCCCTCTAACCTTTGCATAATTTCTAAACCATTTCAGAGGGGTATTGCCGCCTATATTTTTAATAGGGAGGAGAGATCATCGTGCATGGGGGAACATCTCTTTCAGTAACTAGGAAAACAAATGCACCTAGCCAGCCATCAGTTTTATCAAGGGGAATATAACCTGTAATTGTTGCACAGAAATTCTAATAATTCCCCTTGTTTCTTTCCATCCTTTATGAGAAAGGCAGCTGAACAACCTGACAAGCCCTGAGTGTATCAACTGATGCCCTTGGGAGCCCAAGGATCTAATAGCTGCGGTGCAGATAGTTGGGATCATTAAGCCTTATTTTTGTACTATATCCCATAAACCTACAGCACTCCTATTTGCCAGATCACTTCAGCTCCCTGTGCGTTTATTTATACATTAATTATGGGAGTAAAATACCTCACAAGGGTGCATTGAAACTTAATTCATCGGTGTTTATAAAACCATTTGAGACATGCAGATGAAAAGTTATACATTAAGCATATGAATAGTTATTATTGTCATAACCATTTGCAAGGACTGCTTTCCCACTGCCTCTTCTACTGTGTTTGTATTCAGCTGCTTTGCTAACAGTTCTCAGCAGATGTAGCCTCAGCCTGGTTGCCTGGTTCCCATGTGTGCCAGGAGAGACACTGAAATACTGCACATTCTTCCACAGCCACTACGAGCAGTCATTTTCTTCATGCATCATATTACTGCCACGGACCTGGACGTTTAATGATATTATTGTAATCTTTCTGCAAACCACTGATTGACAGCAACAAGGGTTGGGTTCACATTTAAAGACGTCACTAATAAAATACCAGCTGGAGCATCTGCTCAGAAACTAACGGGAAACAAAACTCAACTTTTCCACCTTGACTTTCTCTTAGGGAAGAGAATCAATTGACTTAACAATATTATCTTAAAGGGAGGGAGGAAAGAAAGAAAAAAAATAATAAAGCCTATGATGAGAGCAATTCATGACATCTAATTCACAAAGTACAACCATATCAGGCAATGCTTTCTGTCAAGCCAGGCATTGGTGCAGCCTGGTGCTTTCCCCTGCAGTAACTCTGCAACTCCAGTCAGCTTTATTCACTGCTCCTGTCTTCCTGCAGGTCTCACAGGTGTGGAGAGCTCAGGGCAAAGGCCTTTTTGGGTGCCTGTGTTAGGAGTCTATTCTAGTCTGCCCATCTCCCAGAACAAGTGCAGGCTCAGAGCAGCTTTGACTCATTATAGTGGAAGGTCCATCTCCATGTTCTACCCATTTTACAACCTTTCTGCTGAGATGGCTAGTAAAAATGCTGATTTTTTAGTCAGTAAAATGCCATAATTTGCAGGGTGGAGGGAGTTCTTGGAATATATTTGTCTGATGGTGCATTGCATATCGCCTCACACCCAAGCATGTTAATACATTCAGTAAAAGAACAGAAGAGAGCAAATGTTGGATAGACATGTGTGTACGTGATCCTTCTACAGTTTGTTGTATCTACCTTAACTTGATTTTGAATGTGTCCTGAGGTTGTCGACTCTTTTCTCTTTCTTCCACACTTTCTCATAAAGTGCAGCCACAACCAAAATAATACCACCAAGCGTATTCCAAAACACAGAATCATAGAATACTTTGTGTTGGAGGGGATTTTGAAGTTCATCTTGTTTCACCCCCTACTGCCATGGGCAGGGACACTTCCCACTAGACCAGGTTGCTCAAAGCCCCATCCAGCCTGGCCTTAAACACTTCCAGGGATGGGGCAACCACATCTTCCCTGGGGAACCTGTTCCAGGGCCGCACCGCCCTCACAGGAAATAATTTCTTTCTAATATCTCATCTAAATCTACCTTTTTCAGTCAAAACCATTACCCTTCATCCTATCACTACACTCCCTGATAGAATCCCTCCTCATCTTTCCTGTAGGCCCCCTATAAGTCCTGAAAAGCTGCTATAAGGTCTCCCTGGAGCCTTCTCCAGGCTGAACAATCCCAACTGTCTCAGCCTGTCTTCGTGGGAGAGCCCTACAGCACTCTGATCATCTTTGTGTCCCTCCTCTGGACTTGCTCCAACAGGTTCACATCCTTCTTATGTTGGGGCCCTGAGAGCTGGACACAGTACTCCAGGTGGGGTCTCAGAAGAGCAGAGCACAGGGACAGAATTATCTCCCTCACTCTGCTGGCCACACTTGATGCAGCCCAGGTTGAGTTTGGCTTTCAGTGCTGCAAGCATGCACTGCCAGCTCATGTTGAGCTTCTCATCAACCAACACCCCCAAACCCTTCTCCTCAGGGCAGCTCTCATTCCATTCTCCACCCAACCCGCATTTGTGCTTGGGTTTTACCCAGCCTAGATGCAGGACCTTGCATGTAGCCTGGCTGAACTTCATGAGGTTTGCACAGGCCCACCTCTCAAGCCTGTCCTGGTTCCTCTGGACAGCATCCCTTCCCTCCAACACGTCAGTAGCTCCACACAGCTTGGTGTCATCAGCAAATCTGCTGAGAGTGCACTCAGGTTCCACTCTCCATGTGACCAATGAAGATGTGGTACCCCAAAAGTTAGTTGGGCCTGATTTCTCGTCCATCAAGGTTCGAACTGCATTTGAACCAATCAACTGGAAGTCAAAAGCTTGTTTTTTAAGCATTACTAATCCTTTGAGTCATCCACCTCCTTGTTTATCAGGGAAAATAATTATTCATTGTCACTATAATTGTTCTGATCCATAATCAAGGCAAAGCAATCCTGGCAGATGGTCTAGGACTGTCTAGGTACAAATAAACACCACGCAAGACTATGAAACTCCCTGTGCCATAACCTTTAGTATTACTAAAAGATTTTTCAAAACTTTATAATACTCCAATAAATAACAAAATGAGGCTCACCTAAGTGTTCACTGTTGCCAAAAGAATACATTAAATATATTGTAGAGCTAAAACATTCTGAAATTGTTGAGAAATAGCAAGCCTTTCTGGACCAGTATTCTTCAGAATCAAAAGGCTAAGGGATCGTTTCTTAACACAGCAAAACTCATCAAGAAAGAAATGGTGTTTGACCAAAGGCTGTCTGGTGCTAGTGCTTAGAATTGCATTTCTTACATGTGCTAACACTGTTGAGGGGTTTTATTTGACTTTTTAGAAAACAGTCAGAAGACACCTAGTCAAGCTTCATAAAAATCATCTTTAATTTGGGTCTGAGGCAGAAAACCACCAACAAAAATTACTGAACACCAGGATTTCAAAAGAAAAATCTCATTTATGAGTTGTCGAAATTCCAGCCGATTCTATTCATTTCTCTACAAAGCAGTATTTGTGCTCAGTATGCCTGGGTTTGGTTTGTGGTTGCTCTTTAGGCATAAAAAGCCTGATATTCATGAGTGTCCAGAACTGCAGCTGGGCTCCAACAGAGGTGCAGTATTCATCCTTCACGGAAAACAAGCGCTTATTTGAATGAATTGCCTGTCATCGCTGCTGCAATTTCTGCGTTCTGAATAACATAACCTTCGCAGTTAAACCCTGATGCCCTGGAAGTTGTGTCCATATGTTATTGGAAAAGTAATTTACCCTGGATTAGGAAAAAAAGAAAAAAGGTCGGCTATTTCGTCTGTGACCCTTCCATCACAACGTGTCAGCGCCGACTGTGCAGGGGAGGCAATTGTGCGGGGCTGGAGGCTGAGCTGGTGACTCGCAGCTGCTCCAGACCCCAACCCCTACCAACAGGGAGGGACATGCCTGATTTCACATAAGCAAAGAAGCCTCAGCACATTTAGAGCTTTAGCTTTCTTCCTGGCATTGTGTTGGGTAAAGAAAATTAAAAAAAAAAAAATAAAAATCTGTATCGCTAATTTTCTGGTTTTGGTTACAAAGCAGGCGGGTGAAACGGATGGGAAATCAGAAAACCTCTTAACACACTGCAGTGGAAACTCACAGGCTAGTGTTTCAGATCTGAGTTCTATAATGAAGTTAAATGGTAAGAACAAACCAGAAGCTTTAAATGCAGCAAAACAGAAAGAAAATGGTTTATGCGACCACTGGTCTCCTCTGCCAAACTACCGCTGGCGCCTGAGTGGGAGGTGGATAATGCGCTCGAATATTACAGTGATGAGGGGTCATGAGGGGGAATCTATAAAGGATGGAAAAAATGAACCGTAGTTCTCCCAAAAATGTGCATTCAACTCCTGCCCAGTGGAATAGAAGATTTCATGGACTATGAGAAATGGGTGAGGGGAATCTCAGTCCACCTTCTAGGAGACCAGATATCCTCATGACAGAGCTTGTGGCATCATTCAGAACTATTAGGACCAAGATGAAAGAACTTTTCAATACTGCAAGTATTTCTTCTGCTTAAAGAGTAAGGCCAGCAGAAGAAAGCAGATGTCTGTGTTTTTACTATGTTCACCTCTATCTGTGCTGCTTGTACTACAGGTAGCCAGTAGTAGAATTAGCATTGGGTCTCAGGTCAGTTGACTTCTGCGTCACATTCCATACATAAATACTGACACAGTTTTCCTTGCTCATTTCCAAGGGCTGAATATTTGCAGCTCCCACTGAAAGCGAGAATTCACCAGTCAAGCGTTCATATTGGGATGAATTTTAGTCTTAATCTAACTACGTATCACTTCCCAGTTTTGCATCTCAGATGTTGTGCTTTGCAAAACTGAGACCTTGAGGAACTTTCAGGTGTTTTAAAAGCCACGCGCTTTGGACTGTAAAAAATACAGAGCTATTGAAATAATTTGAGCTACATCAGTTTAATGTACCTGCTTAGGCAAGCAATAAAATTCACTCTTTGGTTTCACCCGTGCCTAAGACTGGTTTTGTGAAAATTCAATAAACATGAAATTGATACTATTTTTCAGAAGCATTATGAACCGGGGACATGGAAATTTCATCCAAAAGCTACTTTCACGGTAAATGTTTCACCCAGCTCTCCTTTCAGAAAACCGATGCATTGCTAAAAAGGTATCTAAGGGGACCAGTGAAACTGGTGGATTTTATTCCTCTTAAAACAGGGGGGGAAAAAACCCTCTATGAAACATTGATACTTCTGCATTCAAGCATTTTTGACAGAATCATTCTTCCTGCTTCTTAGCCCAGGGGATTAAGTGACTTCCCATATCCCTTACGTTATTTCTTTTTCCATCTAATTCAGTTTCTAACTAATAATGCTGCGGTTACTAATAATGCCGTGAATACAATTACTAGTTTGGTCATCTATATAGGAATCTGCAAATCTAGTTATTTAACAAATGAATTTGTTTAGTGAAGTCATCTGCTAGGTTTTTCAACTTCAACCTAAACCCGCATTTTCCTCTTACAAGCAGAGAACTTTAAGCATTTTTTTCTCTTTTATTCTGAAGTCATACCTTCAAAAGGTACCTAGCTCATGTCATGTACCATTAAGGTCTTGCTCATATGCCTGTTAGAGTTAAAACATGTCTTACTACTGATTTCAGTGAGATTTACCTCTGCTATTTATCTATAATTATTGTTTCTAGCTAATTTTATACCAGTTCATTTAAAACAAAGCAGTATGCTGCTAAAAATATCATTAAATGCAAAATAAACTTGATTTCCCTACTGCTACCACCAAACAACCCCTGTAAACTAGCAGTTATTACACACAAATCATTCAGATGTTCACCTCCATTTATCACATTCAGTGCCCTTAAAGAGAGACAAGGAGAGACAGAGATGGTGTCTATGATGATCTTAGGGCTTTCTGCAAATTCACCGCTTCCAGAACTGAAATAATTGAGCTCTATGTCCCAAACCTCATGAAGATCTCCTGTTAAAGTCTGGTGGCTGTTTTGCCACGGACATGAAATACTATTCGGAAGTGAGCAGCTTCGCCCCAATAGTTTCATAAAGGTCCTTCCAGAAGGAGCTTAACAAGAGTAATTTACATGCAACTAATTTGTAATCACATGGCAAACTATCTTCTGGTCTATCAGACACTTCCTCCCTTAACAGGATTTTCCCCTTGATTTAAATAGAGGCAAATTGAATATTTCATTAACTTTTTTTTTTTTTTTAAATGACTGCTATTTTTAGGCAAAGAAAACTGAATTTTATTCTACGGAGCCCAGACAATTGAGTCATCTGACAATTTCAGGAGCAAAAAAACCTGCTGAACTAATGCTATGCTGCAGACTATTCAGCTGCGTGCTTATGTATTTGCAGGTGCCGAGACCACAGAATGCCTAGTGCAGCATTCAGATTTAAGGATTATTCTGCTCCTTAAACATGGCTAGGAGAGGGCCTGTTGCCTGTTTGCCACCAGCAGTCTGCCAAGGAGTAACGCCCATTTGCATCTTCCTTTAAAGCTATCTTGCTGGCTTCTTGTGCTTGCAGAAAACAGAGATATTCAGGACTAGAATGAAGATAAGAAGGGGGCAGGGAAAACACTGAGCAGTGACAGGAATTTTCATAGGAAAAAATAATTGCTTTCATGTATCTACCAAAAATATATTTCTGCTCTTGCTTACACTACTCACTTCCCTGTCATCTGAGTTTAAAATTAAAAACATTTCAGCCTTGCCTGATGCTTTCTACCATAAACAAGCAGTCACCGTGACAACCATGCTACTTATTTTAATGCTTTTAACTTTTAGTGATGATCAGGGAAAGCTTTGTTTGCCTTCTGCAGTTTATTTAATCCTGCCTTTTTTTTCTCTTTTGCAGCCAAATCTTTGGGACCATTTTCATTTTAGTCCAACACCACTGCAATGACCCTGGTTCTACCAGAAATTAAATTCCATCCTTTGTTTCCAGTGTGCAAAAAGAAAGCCCACAGACATACAACAAGTACATTTAGCACTTCTTTTGAATATCTTGATACCTCTATATGAAAAGCCTTAATGCTCCAGCTTTTAGCAGTGCTCTGGTGCCATGGCTGTGATTCAGAAGCAGCTCACAGGATGAGCAGCATCGGGATGGGTCACTCTTTGAGGCAGCTCCAAGAAACACCTACACACTGTAGGAAACAGTGAGTCAGATGTCAGCAGCTTCCCCTCTAAATCACCACAAAACAAATGCCTTAGTGCGGTGCAAGGGTGAGGGATTAAAAATTAAAGCTTGAGCTAGGTCATTCTCATCATTTGTGGATGAGAAGCTCAACACAAGCCAGCAGTGTGCACTGGCAGCCCAGAAAGCCAACAGCATCCTGGGCTGCGCCAAAAGAAGCGTGACCAGCAGGTCACGGGAGGTGATTCTCCCCCTCGACTCTGCACTCGTGAGAGTACTGTGGAGTACTGCGTCCAGCTCCGGAGTCCTCAACACAGAAAGGACATGGACCTGTTGGAACAGGTCCAGCGGAGGGCCACAAAGATAATCAGAGAGATGGAGCACCTCTCCTGTAAGGACAGGCTGAGAGAGCTGGGGCTGTTCAGCCTGGAGAAGAGAAGTCTCCAGGGACACCTTTTAGCAGGCTTCCAGGATCTGAAGAGAGCTACAGGAGAGCTGGAGAGGGACTCTTTGTCAGGGAGTGTAGTAATAGGACGAGGGGTAACGGTTTTAAATTGAAAGAGGGGAGATGGTGGGGAAACACTGGAACAGCTTGCCCAGAGAAGCTGTGGCTGCCCCATGCCTGGAAGTGTTCAAGGTCAGGCTGGATGGGGCTTTGAGCAACCTGGTCTGGTGGGAGGTTGGAACTTGATCTTTAAAATCCCTTCCAAACCAAAGCATTCTATGATTCTACGATTTTAAACTTGAGGTTTATGAAGCTCTAGTGGTGGTGGGTCCCACTAATCCCAAGGTGTAAGGTGATACTGAAACATCAGGGCCTTCATTTGGACCAAAAAAATCATTTCACCTTAATATCTCTTGCCTTTTTCCACACAAACATGGGTGCACCCACAGACATGCTTTTTCCCTGCATATGCAGGAATAACAAGCTCAATGCCTGGAGCAAGCTCCCACTCTATTATGTTATTCCTCAGATTCCTCCCCTGCAGCCTCAAACAGCTGCCTTCTTGCTCACAGCCTGCCTGCTGCTGGGCCGTATGGCTGTTCATCCTAACTCCAGACCATCTAAAAATGGGTACAGCATGAAAGTCGGTTGTAGGGTTTTGAGACACCCTATTTGACAGTATCCCCTGACCATGACACACGTGGAAGAACCATCCAGCTTGATTTCTGTCATGACCTTCACAGAGTCCAAAAGTGAAGGTGGCAAGAAATTAATATTCATCTGAGACAAATGGAAGCCTTGATTTCAAGGGTTTTTGACAGGTCTAGGAGGATGTGGGCCCCATCCTTCACACGTTTCTGCTCGCATCGCATGCAGCTGTGTTTACTGTAGTGATTTGCTTGTGATCACTGATGCAGAACATTTCCCTGCTCTACTGGAGGTAGCATGAGAGAAAGGAAGAGAAAGACATCACATCTAAGAGTTTGTGTCAAATAATCCATCTCTCTCTTAATTTGCTGGTTTGAATAACCCTACTATTAGCTAGAGACATTTTGGTGATGAGCACTGCTTTGGACAGGCTGCAGTCCTGACCTCTAGTAGCATTTGCAATATGTGAAAATATCACCGTTAGCCCAAGAATTGTCAAAGGCAATATTTCATATATCGCTGCTTTTGCTTGTGCTCTGTGGCAAGCTGCACTATAAATCTCACATTGCATGCGTAAGGACAGAACACGACACCCATAATTAACCTTACACACTGGCCTGCTTATTTATTGCGTTACACATAAATTGCAGCCTGAGAATTACCCAGTAAGGAAACTCACAAATCTAATAATTAACAGATCCTAGGCTTTGCAATCTATCGGTCAGCAATTCAGGAAAAGTGGAAATCTTTAAATTATTGTTCAGTGAAATCCGGTTTCCTCCATTGCACATGGGAAATTTTTAGCATCAGGCAGCTCGTATTGAGCAATAGCCATTTTTGTCATTAGCCAAATTATTTGGAGGTGACAGTGGGAGGGGTAGATCAGATCTAAACCAGAAAAGGTAGCACAGGAAAAAATAAAAGGAAAAAAAAAAAGCCACAACAAAAAAAAAAATGTGCCTCATCTTTGTAAACAGAAATTATCCAAAGTAATTCTTGTTCTACCAGTCTCTTCCATCAAGAAGAGGCTTAATAAAAAGATCGATAACTAAAGAAAAGCTTTTACAGGATCACCTGACCAATGACTATGCTTTGTTTTCTGTGGTGAGAACACGCATGATCAGTTTAACGTGCCTGTCACAGACTATTTCTGTTTAATGGACCTTTGAAACATACTGCACGATTCATTCATAAAAAGTCAACACATTCATGTGGACTTTTGTCTGGGTCTTTCATTACCTGAATCCAGTACATTCAGTCTAAAAGCAAATGTTGTGTGACATTTCCATTTAGAACCGAAGCTGAAACTGCTGCTTGCTGCACCAAACTCACCTTGCATTTCTGCCTTAAAATAAACAGCTTTCAGTTCACTGCCTTCTGACTTCAAGCAAATCGTCTCTGTAACTTCAAGACCTCGGAGTCTTGGTTTCAGCCTCAGTCTCCATGGAATGCCTGTCTAGATCCAGTTGAGCAGTAGCAGCCAGTAAAGAGATTTCCTGTGTGTTTGCTGCTCTTTAATGAACTTTTACTTCTCTTCAAATTAATTTACATCAAAATACTGTGCCGCCACATGGACCATGCTATTGGAACTGTTCAGCTCAACTATTCTTGCCACAGTTAAGTCTCTGAACACCAAGAAAGCGACAAATCTGCAAAGTATTATACAAAAATGGAGGAAGACAAAAGCATCATACACTCTTATTGAGGAAAAAATGAAATTACAGAAGGCAGAACTCAGGTCTGATGAAGTGAGGAAGGGAAAAATTGCCTTTTCAATATACCTATTTGTAGATCAAAAAGACTCTCAGTTTCCCTTGGACAGATTCTCCAGTCCTGTTTGCCCACCACCAGTGAGGTTAAGTGACTACCCTCAAGCTGGCAGAACCAGGCTTGTACAGCCTGTTTCCACAAGAGTCTTCCATGAAGGAAATCCTCACAATAATCTTCCTATTAACCAAGACTTCATTATCTTCAAAGTCATACGGAATCGCCATCATTCTAGACACCAGACGGAATACTGATGACAGGGGATGTGAATGGGCAGGATGGGGACAAACCAGCTAGAATAAAACAGAATGAACTTTGCAATCCAGACATATTTGGCAACTGTACGTTTGTGCTTTTAACATTTGTTAGGAACACAGTTCAGCTTTCTACTGAATGTTGGCAGTTTGGAATGTGGAGTCCCATAACAGCTTTAGTCACGACCCAACTGCTTTAGTCAGGCAACAAGTTTAGATTCATGACTTCTGTTGCTCATTTCATTTTCCTTTGAGAGCAGTGTAAATAAGGTGTCCAGCCCCAAAGATATCCTTCTCCTCTCACTGCCTCTACAGTTTCCTTTATCAGGGAAGCCCAAGAACTGTTGAGATTCACCAGGTGTTAAGTATTTTTGTGTCTGTGTTCTTCAAATCATTGCTGCATGTGTGCTTGGCAGGGAATTAGGTGGTACAAGGTTGGCTGTTGGTTGTAGGTCTTCTTATGTTACAGGAATCCTCATCTGCTAAAATCCCTATGGACCATCATTGTTGCCACTAGCAGTTCTTTTCCTCTCAGGGAAGGGAAGGTTAAAACAAGAGAAAAGCTTTGTCTGATGTTAAAGCTTGGTCTTATATTAATAACTGAAAATAGGTGAATTGGCATCTCATAAGGCTGAATATTGTAAAACTAAATTATTCAAAACAAAAAACAAAGTGTTTTGTGGGAACTATTCATGGAGGGAGTGTTTGATTTTATTAAAAAGGCATTAATGATTATGACTTCAGGCATCACACTGCCTTCAGACCAGAAAACAGTAGTAAAATAGCCCCCTAATAAATGAAGGAGTAACTTGATTTAATAATGAAGTATCAATACAATACACAACTGACAGTGAAGTCTGCACACGTGATATACAGTCAGTTGATTTTGGAAGAAAAAAAAAAAAAAAGATGATCTTTCAAACTCAAGCCAGCCAGCAAAGGTCAACAGACCCTGTCCCCAGCCTCACCACCATTTTCAGACTGAATCCAGCTGTGGAAAGTGTGATTAAAACAGGACAGTGGGTGCTTTGTGGAATTTGGTTACCCCTCTTACCAGCTGTTTTGGAGTTATTCTTTCTCTGGGAAACCTACTATTGAGTCAATGGTGACAGACATGCAAAGTGCTGTATCTGCAGGGCAGGTACCTGGCACTGAGCATGACCTACCTCATCCAGAAGTTTTCTGTCTGTGTCACTGCATGCTAGAGCAGAAAAGAGCGTCCTTTTAGTGAATGCTGACAGACTATCTCCTAATGCAAAACCTTCTAGAGGAGAGACTGGACTCAAACAAAGTTCAGGCAGCTACTGGTGGATGAAAGAAATTGCTTCATAGAAAGATATATGCCATACCTCCTAGAAGGAAAGCTGGGGTAGAAGTTGAGGAGTTGCTCACCATGGGGCCTCCTGGTTCACACAGGACCCTGAGATGGACCCTTCCATCCCTGTGAGAGCCTGCACCCATCTCCCAGCAGTGGCTGCAGTGCAGTAGGGCCACAACCTCACAGCAGATGTCGATAACCTATTTTATCAGGTCTGTTGGAGAGAGGCAGACCACCACCAGCTTCATTCAAAGCAAGCAGATGAGATGTGACCAAGGCCCAAGAAGGGAAGGTGATTAGAAATGCAAGGCTGAGTGGAACAGGCAGCACTAGAATGAATGGTGGACTAGAATGTGCATGGTTTGCAAACTCAAGTCCAGGTACAGGCAGCATTTGCTACGGCAGCATAGAAGCAGCTTCCTACACCATCTAGAATTCACGGAGTACCCAACCCAAGTTATTTTTATTCTACACCAATTTCATTTGACTTTGACACCACAGTTTTTCAAAGCTGCAATTTTATGATTCATCTAGATTGAATGTTATAATAGCAAATCTTTTAAATTAGTACAGTTTGTTTGCACTGAAGAAGTGGGAATGTTCGTGTGAAGGAACCTACCAGCACAGTATGGGATTTTTTCCTACATTTGTGCCAATTTAAACAGATGTATCAGTCCTGTGCTACCCATTAACATTTTAAGTGACAGAAGATATCATTTGCTGACATACAGAGAATATATAACTAAACAGCTGGCTAGTAAAAGAAAGAGCTCACTGAAGAATGTGTTGAAGGTAAACTGCTAATAAATACATTTGGAAGCATACAGCAGTATATTAACTCATTTACGTGATCCAGAGGGAACTATGATTTGCCATAATGAGACACCTTTGGGGTTTTTTTGTTTGTTTTAATTTACCTGGCATACTACTGCAATCAAATTAAGGAGGACTTCGGAATATAAAGTCCTGACAAAATAAATAATGTTTAAATTATGAACTTAACCACACATTTGTTAAAATTCTGTCTGCAGTGCCCCAGCAAGCTGGCAAGACTAAACCATATTCCTTCTCATACGGTTTCTGCTGGGAGAGCTTGAATATGATTATTAGGGACTGGGGGAGGCATGAGAATTGATGTTGTAATGAAATCTACCAATTTATTATAAATGATCTTCTTTTCTCTGCTTATTAGGGGTTTTTTGCACTGAGGAACAGCTTTGTGGAAATAACTATTCCGTTTGCAGTGTTAGAAAATCAGCAATCACCCTCAGATATTTCACTGCACCTACAGGAGCTGCTGTCAGGTACTGTCCGGGCAGAGGAGCATACGATATAAGTAAGCATATTTCAATACTCTGGAAAAAGTTGCTGCAGTATTTAATTCTGCAAAGTATTAAGAACATACACGTACATTTAAAATTTGTAAACATGAAAAACGCCCTCTGTTTAGCATGGTACTGATCCTTAACAACCACTGAAAGACTTTCATACACAAAGTTGCTTTCCTGCTCTGAACGCTATGTGTTTTCTCCAGCAGTGAGCCAGAAGCAAACACACTGTCGATACACACCAGCTTTGATACTGAAGAGGGAATTCCTCAATGGACAACCAAAATGAACCATTATTTCCTGCTTTAAATGCAGGATACTCATTAAAACCATGGGTAAGTATTGCTGTAATTCACAGCCTGCAGGAGCAGAGCAGCACCACGTACCCAGGGTAGCCACTGACACCTGAAACACTTATCGTTTCTCAAAGATCTTTCACCCAAAAATGATACGTGAGATTGTGGACACTTCCCATTCCCCATATTAATGTATCATAGAAATGCCTGCAATTTAAATAAAAATTTTACTAATATATTTTTCCTGTATTCAGTCTATCTTTGAGAATCTGCCCATCTCAGCTGGTATTTCTAAATCTTAGTGACATTCTCTACGTTCTCTACTCGTAAGGATTAACTGCAAAGTATCTTACAAGCATGTTACAGACACGAGCAGTAAGTTACTAGTTAGAGGCAGGTATTTAGGAAGAATTATAAACAACAATAAGGATTTGATTTCATAAGCTATCTTGGTATGAAATACCACTGAAATTCTCCTTGATATTTTTTCTCTTCCTGCTAGTTATAGATATTCAGGATTATTCTCCTGCCTTTACTTCATTTTTTTCTGGTTGTCACAGAATTAAATCCTTCAAACAAAAGCAGCATGACTTGTAAAACAATGATTATTATTCACAAGAAAACAGTCCTCTCACACAGCAGGCATCCCTTTTGTGATATGTAAATAGGGAGCTTTTGAGCTTTGGACATCACTGTAGAAAGACGGGAATTTAAAGTATCTCTAAACTTGCTGTCAGCATATCCAAATTCTCTGTGACTTGGATCTTGCTGGAGTATTTCAGCATTCAAACCAACAGTAAATCTGACAAATCAGGCTTGCCCAGTGCTCTCCAGGCAGAGCTCTGAAGGGTGAAATCATAAATAACCGTGCTGTACACCTCTACCACGTCAATACTACGTCCTGCTGAAACAGTCATCTGAACAAACCAGAACAGGTGAAACACAGAAGAAAATGTCATAAGCCTTTACTGAAAAGCTAAACACAGAGAAGACTGAATGTAAAAATGTCACTAATGAAAAAAAGAGATCCAAAGATGTTCAGCATCAGAGGACACTGGCAAGCACTCCTGTGCTACAAAATACAAGGCTCGGGTTCATCCTTGCTTTGATACGTGGCTTCCCTTGCGTTTCCTGCCTTTGCTGCAAATTGTGTTGCTCATGCAACAGCATTGTGTTGTTCTGAAGAAACCCAAAAGCATCTTGGAACAAGTGGTCATAGCCAAGGAAAGCTGTTCCATGTAAGCAGACATCAAAAAGAGATTTTAAGACACATTTCCTTTCCTGTCCAGTCTCAGCTAAAGTTCCATCCATGACAAGAAAGCAGGGGAAGTGCCACCAGTATCTGTTTTCAGAAAAGGCTGGTGGCTGCAAATCTGGAATCCTTTATGCAGAGAAAGAGAAAATTTAGGAACAATCTAAGCATCGCTGCAGTATTTATCATCAAGCCATCCAGCTGAAACACGGAGCTCTATTATAAATTTCTGCAGAGCAATGAAGTTACTGAGGGAACAAGGATGGCCAGACTGTCATTGTTCAGTGATGGATGGGGAATGCTGCTCAAGAAGCTGCCAAAGAGCATGTTATTACCATAGACAACTACTTGCTTCTTTACCTGGTGAATTACTTTGCAAAAAGAAATTAGGGCAAAAGGGAATTTTGAAATACATCCTGTGCATTTTTCAAAACTGTTAGTTTTACCTAATTCCAGAATTATTTTTATCAACAGAACAAACTATTTGTTTCTGACTGCAGCTGAAAGAGCCTGGTAAAATCTCTCTCCACAGTCCACAAAGATCAATGGTTGTTAGAGCTGAGAAACTTCATTTTTCATCTGCTGCTTCTGGCTAGGAGAAAAGAAAAATCAGACAAAGAACATCATAACCTTCCCTATACCAAACTTCCATTACAGTCACGTTACCCACCAGTAAATATTCAAGATTATTACACCGACATTTATCTTTAATGCTTTCCACGTTTCAGACATTGTTCCAGTCCTGTATTTTTTCCAGTTGTCATCAGATGCCCCTTCTCAGCCAGAGCTCAGAGTGGAAGATTGCTGACTGGGTATGTGAGCAACATCAGATGAGAACGACGTTCTAAATAAATTCACATCTCATCGCATGCATACAAATTATAAGGTACATGCCCATTTTAGGACTGACATATACGAGCACAAATAAGCAGACAACCCAGTGAGTACTGCACTTTAGGAGTGGAAATAAAGGATCTTCCACTCTTCACAGAGTAACAATTTTCTGTTTCTGCTGCCAATCCACATGAAAAAGGCATCTCACAGACCATCTGAATTGTTTGGCAGAAAACCTGAGCTCTGGGGAAATGCAGCATGTTTGCCTTGTATTTACCTTCTAATTTTGTGGGGTTTTAAAATATTTGCCATAAGACGGTAGCATTCCTTAATGATCTTAAGGGAGATATTTTAACCTCTTTAGATGTTGACTTGGATGCATGTGAAATAGTTTCTAAAGAATAAAAATTAGCCAGACTCATTAAACAGCCTCTGATCACTCAGACTTGTTTGAACAACCTTGTCTGCTACACTGATGCTCAGTTTGGGACCTTGATGGCAGAAAGCCACCAAGTATTAGTGGATGGAGAAAGAAGATAAGTAACCTGCTCCTTTACCCAGTGATGTGGTTGCACTGCACAGCCTACCCTTCTCTGTGACTCAATGCAAAAATTCTTAGAAAGGATGGAACAGACATGGTTCCCAGAAATAAAGCAATTTGTGACCTAAGCAGGTTGATACTAGAGGGGATTTCACTACTCTGTGGCAGTTTTTCAGCTGTCTCCTTCTCTGCTTCCTGTTCAGCCAGAAATTTCTATAGTTCCTGTAGTGCCCTTCTAAATCAACCTTGTGTCAACACACTGGTGGACAGAGCTGAATTGGGATTAGTTTTTCTTCTCCATTCTGCAACGATATCACTCCGTTCCACTGGAGGGGAGGCACAAGTCATTTTTTGTCTGGGTTGTGAACAATATAACATCATATCATGAGAAGTGGAGAAGAGAGGTGTTTATGTAAAGAGCAACAGATCTCCGCTTCTAGTTTCTGGGGTAAAAAGAAACTGTACAGGTGACACAGAACGAACTTCTTGAAGATGAGAGAAAGAATCATCGTCATCCTACTTCTAGAAATTTTCCTCTCATAGGTGAGCAAAATAGGCTTCACAGAAAAAAGAAGAAAAAAAAAAGACATATCAAAACAGCACAAATTTCAGAGGCAGTTTTCAAGAACTCCTATGTAACATCTAACACTTAAGCCAGAGACCCCTTTGCCACATCACCTCAAAATATAGAATTTAATATGGTGCTTTTGACACAGATAAAAAGTCATACATGACACAGAGGTGTATTATCAAGGTCATTGCAGGAGTGTCTGTACAACGCAGTTCCTGTTGGCTGAGTAAAACAAGCATAACCTGTATTTGAGCTCTTACATCATACCAGAACTGGCTGTACCTGTTTGCCCTAAGCTCGTAAATTTATGAAAATGACAGCCACAATAACAAATCTGTGGCTTTGTGGCTACACAAGAAACACATGCTTGTAACAGAACTTCTCAAATGAATCTTTAGAATGCAGTTCAGGTGGGCTTGAGCTACAGGTAACATATTCCCATAGATGCTCATTTTGAATTAAGTTTCCCAAAGTCATTTTAATTTAAATTTTATATGACTACTGTTTGAGTACTATGGATCCACTTCCTGGGAATTAATTACCAGCTTAGATGAACTGGCAAATCATTATCTCCACAAAATAATTAATTCCCCCTCAAATCTCCTTTTCCCAGTCATTATTAGAGGCAGAATACTTGCTCATCAAGGTAAATACAGGAATCAATCACCGTTCAGGAAAGCCTCAGGGACTGGGGGGTTTTGTTTGGTTGTTTGGTTTTTTTTTACTCTGGTCTTTCAAGCACTTTTTCTAAAAATTTGGTCAAAATTGTTGTTGATTGTGTAAGGTAATGGTCATCTATACAAGTGCTTACTGATACTGAAAGTGGGGGGAATAATACCAAGGCCTTAGTTCAGACATGTCTATATACGCATTAATCCACAAAAAATATCATAAATTGGTTTAAACGTAATTTATTACATACATAAGAAACATTAGTTCTGTATATATCTATTCCTGCTGGCAGCCCAATCCCTATTGGGGTCTGAGGAACACCTTGGAAAAAAGGATGGGCAGGAGTATAGAGTCATAGAATGGTTCCATTTGGAAGGGACCTTGAAGATCATCGAGTTCCACCCCGCCTAGAGCAGGTTGCTCAAAGCCCCATCCAGCCTGGTCTTGCAGCAGAAATAGGCTGCTTCTATCAAGGAAGTGTATTTCTCCCCATTTCCCCAAGGGCTCCTTGGATCTGGTTTGTCCATCGGAAGTTTTACTGAGGGCATAGGACTACGAATGACACGCAGACTGATGCCCTGTTAGGCTACCACATGCTACACACAAATCTACTTGAGTGTCAAGGGGAAGTCTACAACATCTTCCCCCAAACAGCAAAAGCCATTTCCCAACATCTTCAACAAAATTAAGGTCTGTGATAAAGACCAAAAAACTCACAGCTATGATGTGCCACAGGCGATGATAAGGAGACATCAATGTCACAACTGACGCCAGAGGACTCTAATTAAGTTATTGCTATTATAAATAGAGCTGTATCTCAAAGTCCCCAGGCACCAAGAAACACAAAGCACACACGTGGTTCTCGGGTCAGAAGGGTTCATACTCTGGGAGTTCACACAAAGAAACCAACTCTACAAAATAACAATAACTTCCATCACATATTTTTTCCCCCATCACTCAGATTAATCATCTATGGCACAACTTAAATGCTTTTCCATCTTTAAATGTTAGTCGCCTTCCATCACTGCATCTTGCCCCTTAAAACAACTCATTCTAACCTTCTCTCTGGCCAACTAGGTTGAAAAAAACAGGGCTTGCTTCAAATATCAGGTTTCCCAAATCATCCTAGTAGGCTTATCTGCATCTATTCTAATTTAAATCCCTTTTTACTGATAGCAATATGCAGTATTCCAAATCAAAGCTTACTTACCTGCATCCTTCCCCTCAAGAGGCGTTACAAAGAAACCTGGTAGGAGTCAATCTTTCTTCTCCTTGCTCCTTTGGCTAACCACTGTAGGGGTTAGTCACATGTTTTTACTAAGAGTTTAGTGCAATTTTTCTTGTGCTTTGGATTCAGTAGGCTGGCAGTTTGCACACATTATAATGAAATAGTGTTCAATGCTGCAGAGCTGCAACTGGAGCTGGGTGCATTTTATTTGTGCTGCTGCCCCATTAGTTGTCCAATCCAGAGAATAACGAGACTCAACTTGCCACAGAAAGCCTCCCAGGTGAATGCAGCAAATGGTGGTGTAAATTAGAACTCATTCCACAGCAGTGAGGCTGGGAGGGTCGTTAGCTTCCCACTTCTTGCTTTTTAAACCTATTAAGGTTTGAGCATAGTGTGGATGGGGTGTTGTTTTCTTCACCTCCACCCTTCAACTGAAGGACTCTTGACGGTGGGAGAAGAAATGAAAGCAAGGAATGGGCAAATACTGCTAGACTTTGCAGACTAATAAAATGTAGAATGTTCTCTCATTCCACAAACTCTCCAAGGTAGTATTTGATAGATCTCCGTAAAGTTTTGAATTTAATTACCAAATCTCAGTTTGGCCATTTTTAAGTGACAGAGGCAAAAAAAAAGATATCCTTGCATTGGAAGGACTCAACATCAAAACATGAAGAAAAACAGCCAAATTGTTCTCTGCCTTCTAGTGATTGCAGAAGACTTGATGTCTATTATGAACTAATTGTTATGGGAAGACTTGTACTGGTCTGATCTTCCTGCATCATGACATAGATTTACAGTTCT
Source organism: Thinocorus orbignyianus (assembly GCA_013400375.1). Lineage (NCBI taxonomy): Eukaryota > Metazoa > Chordata > Aves > Ciconiiformes > Thinocoridae > Thinocorus > Thinocorus orbignyianus. The sequence continues at coordinate 662,435 of VXBW01001765.1, forward strand.
CACAACCTATGAAATTTATGTTTGCCAGCATAGAAGGTATAGATCAGACACCTTCTTGCCCAGACCGACTGTGCCTCTTACGTGAAGAGATGCCCTGAATAGTATTAGCAGAAAAGAAAAAGAAAAAAAAAAGCCCTGAGGTCTGCACTTATTTTCTACCTGCTCTACAATTTAGGCAGAAATTAAGAGCCCAATCACAGGGTAGTGCTTTATGTGGTACTTATCTAACAGTGCTGCTGCTCTTAATACAAATAATAAGAAGGAAATGCTACATGACATGTTGCACTGACAGACTTTAAAAAGTCTCTTTTTTTAGGCTGCTTTGTAAACTAAGGCTTAATAAGACTCTTAGCTTAAGCTTTATCATCTCCTTTTGACCTCAGAGGAAGAGAAATGTTCACAAGCAAGAGGGAGCACTAGAAGTGAACTTTTCACCTACACATTAGAGAGGATCCCAGAATGAGATCTGACTAGCTTAGGTAACTGCAGATACAAAAATAAGCCTGAAGGTTAGAACTAGTTTGCTTATCAGCACTTTGATAATTTAGTCACACCTACTTATGCCTATAATGCTGAAGCTGTCCATTAGTGATCAGGTAATAACGATGGGCTGTGTCCAGGCCCAGTATTCCTGTGGCCCTGGACTCATGGCCAGACATGCTGAGGCTACTCGCCCTTTCCACCTCTCAATTCAGCAAGCCAAACAGCTTAGGTGAGGTGCACCATGGCCTAGACACATGTTAGCATTTCTCTATGTTGTGAAGTTTATAAGGATTCCAGCCTGGTGTGAATATGATACTTCCTTGAGCATTTCTTTAATACAATATTGGCTTCGTGGTATTTCAATTCACTGTTTTCAATGATTAACAATTTCCATAAAGTTCCCGTAAAGTCAGTTCTATGGGATACCTGGGACACTGATTCCTTTTGTTGTGGTCCCCAGTCCATATCTGGAATCAGTACAGTATTTAAACTCTGGAAAACAGAAGATGCTTGGAAGAGGGCTAATAACTGTCTGGGGACTAGGAAAAAGAGTCAAGATCTCTAAAGAAGCTGCTTAGCAGTCATGAGACAGAAATACCCTTGAATATCACATCTACAAAAATGAATCTAAAACTTTAGGCCCATAAATTCCTTTGGGCAGGTTATCTGAAGAAAATGGGTGATTTGTAAGTAAGTTTAAGCATAAAAGTTTTTTTCTTAATTGGTTTAAACTGAAAATAAATCCAAATAGCATTTTTCTTGCTTGTAATGATCATTTGAGCAGAATTTATCTGCCCTTGATTGAATTTTTAAGAAAGATTGTTTCAGTACACAGATTTCCTTCATAATATTCCCTCTGCTAATAACACAAGAGTTTATTATATTTCCACAATTCTCTTGAGAGGAGTTTGGAGGGGTTTTTTCATTGATAATACAGCCTCTGTCTATGTCTAATAACTTGCAAACCAGCTAAACTCAAGCTACACTGGAGTCACATGAGTTTCCCCAAATTGCGTCATTGGATCTCCTGGGAGAAGTTTCAAATAGGTCCATGCAACGTAATTGCTGTTTACAATGAGTTTCTGTATTTCATTAAAATGAATGAAATCTTACTTTTGGTTTCTGCAAAAATCTCACTTGCATGAAAAAGATGGAGACGAGCAGCATTCAGCAATCACAGGATTAACTGTTTTCCTTACAGGCATCTACATTCCTAACTGTAGTTTGAAACATAAAAAAATACGATGGGAGTTTTCTCTCCTAAACCCATATATTTACTATGTTTCAAAACATTCATTTATTATATATTGGGAGGTTTTGCCTTTCAGCCATCAGACCTGTCTAGACTCCCCATGTAATATTATATCCATTTTTAAAAAAAGAATGCGCTCACGACTTTCCTCCATCACTTGGATGTCCAGGAAGGACGAACACACCAGTGTTTACCATTTCAAAGAGACTGGCTTTTTATCTCTGCTTCCAGCACTGAAACTCAGAACCCTCATAACTTCTAATCTCTTGTACCCGGGTCATTGCAGAACACAGTTATGCAGAACACCATCCCCTCTGGAAAAAAACACTCAATGAAAACCACCCACACCCTACAGTATGAGTCCTTCATACTGTAACATCTTCCCAGATGTCACCTTTTCAGTCAGACAAGCGTAACTGTCTTGCAGCCTTACCAGCTTTGTCCCTCCCTGGTTATCTCACGTAGCATTCTAACCCACGGATGGGCACCCTTCCTTCCTTCCTGCCACCACTGCCAGCTCATACTTCCATCTGATTCCCCCACACCCATATACCCTTTCTACTCCACACCACCCATACAAAGAAAGCACTTGAGGAATGTGATAAAAGAGGCCTTGAATGTTTTGAGGAAGAAGAGAAAAAACCCAACATTGAAAAGACAGTGGGGAAATGAACGTCTGCAATTCATGCAAGGTGAGCAATGAAGCAATTAGCTGATCCTGCCCTTGAACTCTTCCCTTCCCCTAGGACAGCAGGTGGCCCTGCGTCCTCCCCTGGTGAGCGAAGGCCTGGCCTCTCACCCTGCTTTAGGAGAGCTTGTGGGGGAGATGCCGGGTCTGAAACTCCACTGCAGCTAGGGAGGGGAAGCCTGCCAAGCCAGCCTTGATGGGATGGGATCTCAGGCAATGGGTTGCGATCGAAACACCTGCCTTTAGGTGTCTACTGGAGCACGAAACACGTTATAGACATTGGATACCCATCAGGCACAAGCAACAGAGCAATTCGTATCACCAAGTCCTAAGCAGACACCTACTGACTTCTGATCAGTACTCCCCTGGGCACAGAATGGGAGCTGGGTGTCTAAACTCTCACTTGATGGAGGCTTCTAATCACAGAAGTCCTAAATCTGAAATGAACCCCACTCATTTCCTCACCTTTCAGCTGTCGTATGCTCTGATACCATCCCGCTCCTTGTAGTATCTCGCTCTTCACAGATGGAAATGAGAGGCATAAAAAGGTAAAGCCATCAAAGTTGTGGCAAGGCAAGGAATTGCACCCAGATTTGCCCAGTTAATGCATGGCTCCAAGGACTATCATTCAGCCACTGCAGCTTTCCAGGCTGGAGTCTGTTCTGAGCAGGCAGCTCCTCCAGAGTTTGGGCGAGACCTAACATAAACAATAAACTAGAAGTTTTAGCTACTTATGACAGTCCAGAGTGATGAAGGCTGAGCTTTCAAGTGCATTTTTAGTTTTTGATATTATCTGACTTCAAACGGTGTCACAAGTAGAGAGAGCTTCCCCTGGGGAAAACAATTTCCAGAGAGCTGCCTGTTTATCTGCTCTCCTCATTTGTTTCACTTCCTGAGGAACAAGGTGCATCTAACCCTGAAAAAGTTCTGGATGAGGGAAAAGAAACATATGCACTAAAATTTTGATCCCATAGGTCATTACAGTAGAGTAGAAGGGATCTTCTTTACACAACAAGCTTGTGCAGGACATGTGGAAATGGAGGTCTGCCTCAGCGGGGCTGCAGCTACGCGGCAGCAGGGGTTATGCGTCCCACTGCTCCTACCTTTGGAGCACAGGGGACAGGAGTGGGGACAAGGTGGCCACATTTGCAAGCCAAGCAGAGTGCAGATTTCCAGGGCTGGAATTTTAATCCTTGCTTAGCACCAGTCAGCTGGTGTATATACTTAGTCTGATGGATCAGGTCCAGAGGAGGAACACAAAAATGATCAGGAGGTTGGAGCACTTCTGCTACGAGGACAGGCTGAGGGAGCTGGGGTTGTTCAGCCTGGAGAAGAGAAGGCTCTGGGGTGACCTAACAGCAGCCTTCAGTACCTGAAGGGGCCTACAGGAAGGCTGGGGAGAGTCTGTTTGCAAAGGCCTGCAGTGATAGGACGAGGGGCAATGGCTTTAAGTCAGAGAAAAGGAGATTTAGACTGGATATTAGGAACAAGTTCTTTCCTCTGAGGGTGGTGGAACACTGGAACAGGTTGCCCAGGGAGGTGGTTGAGGACCCTTCCCTGGAGATATTCAAGGTAAGGCTTGATGGGGCCCTGGACAGCCTGGTCTAGTTGGGGGTGTCCCTGTGACTGCAGGGAGGTCGGACTAGATGACCTTTGGAGGTCCCTTCTGGCCTGGACAATTCTATGATTCTCACCCCCACTTTCTATGTCTGCTCCTATTTACTTGTGCTAACGATTACAAAGCTGCTACGGGAATGCCTTGCTGTCCTGAAATTGCTTCTGCTGTATTTTTTTTTAGTGCTAAAAGGTTCACCATCACTATGTTACCTTCCAAAATTCCAGCTCCTGCTGCTAAATCTAGCAAGGACCTAATTTATTTTCATTTGTTTTCTATTGTATTTTACACTCCTGCCTTGAGCCATCTGGATGATAAGTAGTAATATAAATGATTGCTTCAATTATTAACACAGGTGACCTTTGCTAAAACGCAGCAAGGAGTATAGTCAGGCTGCTTTGCTAATAGTAATAATCAGCCAGGAGGTCTCAGTGGGAATGGGAAAACATGGAGCTGCTTTCCCTGCTTGTTTGAACAGGGAGGCAGAGGAGAAGCAGAAGGAGGAAGACCATTTGGTGCATGTTCCCTTCCTACCTCTGTATTTCATGGTACTGTTGTGTAAAATCTAACAGGGAGTTTAGTGAGACATAAAGCCAAAACAGACACCTGGTCTGGCCCAGCACAGCAATATTCCAGCTTGATATTGAGAACTGAAGCACATTTCTAAAATGTTCTGTGATCCTCAGCCAGACAATAAGCTTCCCAGTAGTGTTCTGTGGTATTTATTTTCCTCAGATTGTACCTCTGAAGACTGCACACTCTTACCATCCACTTGGGTCTTGCCAAACTTATTTCAAGTAGTGACAGCATGAGGGGTAACTGTATTAAACTGAAAGAGAGGAGACTTAAATTAGATATCAGGAAGAAATGTTTCACTACGAGGATGGTGATACACTGGAACAGGTTGCCCAGAGAAGCTGTGGATGCCCCATCCCTGGAAGTGTTCAAGACCAGGCTGGATGGGGCTTTGAGTGACCTGGTGTGGTGGGAGGTGTCCCTGCTCATGGCAGGACGTTTGCAACTTGATGATCTTTAAGGTCTTTTCAAACTCTAATCATTCTGTGACTGTTTGGATTTATGCTGCTGAGGCAAAAGACTGAATAGGTAAGAAATCCTCTGCCCTTGTTTTGTGGAATATGTAATGCTCCCTCTTTTCTTCTTTTGACTGCAATCACCATGCTGAGTGCCAGGTGGTGGAGCCAGTGCAGAGGAGAAAATAGTGGATGTCCCTCCTATATCCACCTACTTTCACTCCACCTGGGGGGTGAATGCTGTCGCTCTCTCTTAATCTCAGTCAGGGATCAGCCTGAAAAACACCAGAAAGTGAAGATTAGCAAAATAAAAGCCCATTATGGCAGGCTGCTCAGGCGGAGAAGCTGCTCAGCTCCCTGGAGAACTTTGTAATTTACCATCCAGTTGTTCTCCAGTCCTCAGTCAACTCCAGCTGCGTGGTTTTCTCAGGGGCTATTGCAGTGATTAATGCTGATTTTCTCAAGTCGAGACATCGCCGTAGTGTCATCACTCAATGGATGAAGTTGGGAGTGCCGTCGGGAGCAGGAGTGGCTGGATGAGCTCCACACACCCTGAGCAGCAGGGTGAAGGCACAGCTTTGCTTCCCTGTGCACCGAGTCCTGGAGGCTCAAGCACAGAGTGATGTGAGACCACTGGGATTCTCAGCTTATCTCCAAAGAGCTCTGGTACAGAACTCAGGCGCCAGTACAGCAGTGTTCTGGGTGCAATACATAAATAGGTAAATAGGTTGATTACTTTTTTTTACTGAAATGCGAAAAATCTCCCTTCAGTGTTGAGATGCACTGGTTTTACTGCTGCCAGTGGTATCGCTGCTGTAAATAGCTGTGCTGGAAACAGTTTAGTCCAGAGCCCTTGAGCCTCTTAACACTCACAGCTAGAGCTCAGTTCTCCACAGCTCTTTCTAACCCAGACTATGGGCAGAGCCACCTCATGGCCACCTTCCTCTCCAAACTGAATGAGGAGCACCCAAACTAGACTGGAGTATAGCAGATCGAACATCCAAGCTGACCCAGGCACAATGACTTTGGGGAGAGCAAAGGCAACCCCACCTATAGCTGGGGTGGATTCTCTGTGCTGATGCGGTGGGTCTGAGATTCTTGGTAGTAGCTGGATCTCCCCAGCTGACTATTGTGCATCAGATTTCCCAGCTGTGAGTTTTTATTAATTCAGTCTTCATAGTTTTTAGCAGGCAAAGCATAAGACTTGATTTGAAGTATTAACCCTGCTCCCCTAGTGTTCGATATCTTTGATGGGACAGCTTAAACTGCACCAGTCCTTTTGACTCTGGGGCAAATAAACAGTAGATGCTCATCACTCAAAAATCAGTCTGCTCTCTGAAGGACTGCAATAAATGCCTGGAAAAGAGTTTCACTCCTCTCCTGGAATAGGAAAACCTTGTGGTACCTGGGCTCTCCCATGAATTAAAGGGGTGAGGGCTCTCAGCAGCACAACGGGTTTTATGCAGGAAGATGCCGACAAGCTTGTCCTCCCTCCCCTTCTAATCCCAGCAGGATCTCCATCCACAAATGAGTCTGGTGATCAGTCACCTTCCCTGGGAGCAGGTGGCAGCTGTCCCCAGCTCCACTTTATGCAGCATCAAGCACTGCAATTAGCTGTGATGTAATTAGGAGTAAGGAGCAGAACATACTTTGCAGAGATGGTTTGGGAGCCTGAGGCACAAGGCTTTTGTCCATCAGCTGGTGGGCTAAGTAATTTAGAAATCCTTAAATAAGTGATGCTGGGCTCCAGCAAAGCTTCAGATGATCAGAGAAGGAATTTCATCTGTCTCATCTGAGAAAACAAACAGTAAAGGGGAGTAATGAGAAGTTCCCAGTAGCTTCTTTTAAAATAAGTATATCATGAACAGCATGAAATAACATCAAAAGCTTGCGTATAAAACCCCACACAATTTGACATGTGTTGACTAGAGACTTTCCTCTGATAGCAAGATAGTGGAAAAGTTATATTAGAAGTAGTCTAAAAGATAAGACCCAAGGAACAATGGCTTCATTGCTGCGCTTCTGACAAGTCCAGACAATGGCTGTGTTTCTCCGCACGCTAAAAAAAACAGAGGTGTTTTTCAGTGACTAGAAGAGCATCCAGTATCCTCTCACTCCTCATCATGGGAGTCATCGAGGACATAGCGTAGAAAGGGCAGGTGAGGTCGAGCTGTCACTCCAAGAAGGGGCAGAGGAGGACCACTGAGCAGGCACCGCATGGCATGGCCAGCAGCCACCCAGGACCACTCTCCCTAAGGGTTGGCAATAAAGCCCAGAACCACCCCAGCACATGCAAGGGCATATTTATGCAAAAACAATCATCTCATCTGCTGGTTGTGTATTTACTGTACAGTAAAAACTGCAATGTATTAGAATAAGTAAGCAAAAGACCAAGCCATGTGGTTTCCAATCCTTCAAATTATCTGCAGGCTCATCAGGAATCACTGAACCGTCTCACTGACACTCTGAGACTTCAAGGAGCCAGCAACACTTCTGCCGAGACAGTTTTGTCTGTCTCTCTCCCTTCCCTGTGGGTCCCTTGAGCTTAGAAGGAGGCCAGCATTTATTTCTTCAGCGTTGGGGAATCTCACACTTCAGAGCCACGGCTAATCACCACTGTGGAGCGGAGGGAGTAGCAGGCAGCCATGTACAGCACCAAGCAATGGAGGGCAGAGCAGGTTTGTCATCTCCTTGCTTGCCTAAAACCACTTTATCACAAAGCATCCAGCATTGGCACAAAGGACAGCCAGTCCCTGGTGGTATGTTGGAGTCCACTTTCAAATGGGAGAGCTCATCCTCTCTGTCCTGGCTTCTTACTACCTTAAGACCTCACTTTCTGGGTACTTTGGTCCCCATGACAGGCAGTCAGCACCTGCCAGGCACAGTGACAGTACATCCTTCTGGATGAAACAGCACAAGTCCCTTTTGAAGTTAATCTTCAGTAAAAAATGTATGAAGTCCCAGGAGGAGGAGGGAGACAGGCAGCCTCCTGGGTCTGGTTGAAAGAGGCAGACATGAACCCCTCTAAATGACATATTTGAATTTGGCTCCTTTCATTAACCAAAGGCCTTTGTTGCCTTTATACCTGCTTCGGAGACAACAGAAAGGAAGTATTGCTGTCAAGCCATCCTGTGTCAGGCAGGAACTCATATTAATCACTTCATACTGGCTGCTGATGATCTCAGGAAAAAAAAAGTGGGGGGCACATCCCACTTTGAACTAGTGTGACAGTTCGAAGCCACTCGTAAATTAACGCAGATCACCTCGGAAGACTCTAGCTGGCTAACGTGAATGTAGTGAGTGACTCGCAAAATGAAAAAAGAAAAGAAAAATGTGATCAATAATTCAGAAGATTTCCTGAATGAGATATTTTATGATGCAGTGTGTTCCAAACCCTCATCTGTTCTCTTTCTGCTTACAGCTCACTGAAGCAAGTTAAACATTTTTTTGCTCCCCTTTGATGCATAGATAAACAGATGATCTCACTGAAGGGGAATGGCATAATAACATGTATTGATGATACTTGACATGTGCAGTCCTGTTCTATATATCTATTGCCATTAGCAAGGTCCTCAGAGATATGTTGCCATATTGAAATGAAGTGCCCATCCTTATCCAAGACACAACATTGTATATTTATATTGGTATGTAAATTCAGCAGTGTAATTTTGGATTTACACACCTAGGAGTACAGGATGCAGCCTTCACACAGTACTCCAGGACCCCACTTCTTGAAAAGAAGAATAGTTGTTTCAAATATTTCATTCTATATGTAGCAAACGCTATCAAAGGTTTTGCTTCCCCCCCCGAGTCCTTATCCATTGATGCCACAAGAATATTTTCCAAAAATTAAAAATACATGTTGAAATTTCTCCGTTTGAAATACGTGTTTTCCTATCACCATTCCTACTTCTCTACTCTTCAGTGAAGTGAGTACAGTGCTGTCAGCAGAAGGAATAAGAAAGAACTGTGAGTTCTGGGTCTTGGACAGAGCTACCTGGTCAGCAGGAACTTTTCTCCAGTGACTGCAGGATCTGTTCTAGCTGATGTTGTGCAAGAACATGCCCTTTTCCCAGTTTAAATTAATCTGATTCCTGACATAACCCTGCAGGTAAGCCAAGCTGCTGTGGTTCTCCTTTGGCCTTAATACCCATCTTCATCTCTGCATGTTTCGGTTCATTGAGTGGTGTTGAGTCAAAAGACACTACAGCTGGAGTCCTGTCAAAAGCAGCAAAGAGAAATGCACAGGTACTAGCAGTCCCGACTTCATTGCCAAATCCCTGAAGATCTGGCAAATCACAACTCACACCAAGGACAAGGAAGCATATGAGAAAATCTTGTCTCTTCAGATACTTCGAGTTGCTTTGAGTCCCAGAGAGACCTCACTGCTCTAGCGGAAAAGCAGAGATGAAGATTCCTGTGGAAGTAGATGTCTCTGACAATTTTTTTCCCACAAAACACAGGAGGACAGATGTATATTCAGTGCTTCACTGCTCACAGAGCTTATTTCAGCTATTGTATATACTTGGAAGGAATGTCATCCTTCATTCCCTGAATTTTCCAGAAAAAAAAATATCCTGGCCACTCAGTTTTCTAGAACAGGGGTCTTTCAACTGCTATTTTTGTATAGTATAAATTAAATATTGCCTGGATCAGCTTGGATCTAAAGAGATCCAGGTCTCCATCCCCATTCCTGACAAGTGTCACACCGGCTTTGATATGCTCAGTCATCAGCTAAACATTAAAATGCAGTGCATAAAGAGGTCTTTGAAAACACTGCTTCAATGTCTTTCCAAGTTATGGCTGTAAATCAGAATATTTCCTGCTGGGACTGAAGGGTGAATTTCCATTTCTCCATTTCTCTTTGCTCACAGAGGTCCACAAATCCCTACAATAAGTTAAGTGACTTATATAAGAAGTAAAATTCCAAAGAGATTTACTCCCCTGCTTCTTCCACATTGTCCATAAATGATTGAAATGTCCTTTGATAATACTGTGCCCGAGCCATTTCCTCAGTTTGAAATTGAACCAAACATTTACTGTATATAAATTTCTAACTGGAACACAAATCAGAACTCTTTGGCAAAGCATTCTGTTCCATGATTAATAGTCTACTGGATTTAGAAATAAAGGTTTTCAAAAGGCATTCTGTTGGAGCTGGGTGAAAATGAAATTCTTTTTCATTTCATATCCTTTAATTTACAATACTTGTAATAGACCTTGAAAAGTTAGAGGATGAGCTTTGAATTTTTTCTTCTTGCAGTTTTACAGGTGACGTGTGACACATTCTATCCTCTTCATCTCAGAGGAGATTCTTACACCTAGAAAGGGCTAAATCGATGCCTAAGTGACTCTATCTCAGAAGCAGCCGATACACATTAGGCTGACAGTGTGGCTCTACTCTGACAAGTTGCTATATACAACTGGTGATTGGACTTGACCACTTTGTGGTGTGTATTCAAAACCATAGCAAGTATCAAAACTAAACACCTTCTGTTTCTAATTCCTGCTAGCCCAATGCAATTAATGCAACCAAGCAAGAGGGAACTGGACTCAGTTTTTTTCTGTATTTTACTTGAACCTCCCTGAGATCAATGGAGTGGCTCAGCCATCACAGAAGTTTGGGCTGGAAAAGGTAACAGCCTCTTAAGGCTGACAGAATGTTTAAAAACAGACCTTCACTATGGCTATTGAAGTAAAGAAACGACTCTGCATGATGCAGAGTCAAAGGCTTCGAGATCAAAGGCTTCAAGATCCCCATTTGCAACAGCCATTTAAAAAGCAATGCTTTCTACAGGGTCACCAGAGGATGATCTGAGGCCTTTTAGCAGTAATTAAAAGCAAGCAAACAAAAAATATCGCCACAAAACAAAAGCAGAATTCATCACAGCCCATAAAAGAAGAGATGTACTAAAGAAAAAACCACAGATTGTCACTATACCTAGAAATAATTATGTACGAACAGAATGAAATACAATAAAGTACAAACAAGTGTAGCCAAGCAGCAGATTTCAAAGCAAAATGTTGCTGTACTACTTAAAGTTTTTACTCCAGAATACAGACAAACCAAATCCAGTTCTCACTGAGACCTGTGACCGGAATTGATACGGAAGAGAAAGATGCTTCCACTTGATCTCAGTGCAATTTTTTCTTCCTTTGTAGAATGAAACAGCAGAAAATTTATTGAGCTTATCAAGTAACTACAATAAAAGGATAAAAAGGAGACTGCTGCTCAACCTAAAGCTGTTGCCATAAGGGCTTAGGGTCACAAAGGACTTCTCTGAGAAGTATGAAGATGGCTGTGTCTAGCTGATAGGAGGGGCTTTCAGGAGAGCTTTGAATATCAATCTTAGAGGGAGGTGTACTACCCCAAAAGCTCTATAATGTCTATAAAAGGACAGCATGGGAGACAAACACGTCCCCACTTCCTGCAGGATTGTTCCATAAGCATTTGCTTGGGACAGGAGAGCAGCAGCATTAGAGATACTGGAGTATGCTGGAGCCCAGAGTGACTGCCTAGATTGATCTGGAAGGGCACTTCTCAAACCCTGATGTAATCCTTTTATCTGTAAAAGGCTCATCTTCTTTCCCATTTTCTAGGGCAACTGATCATGAGAAATCAAGATATTATATCAAAACCAACAAACCCCTCAGTTTCTAAGTGAGAGGTTCGCTGGATGGCACAAGTTGAAAGGAGTACTTCCACTGAGTACCTTCCCTCTGCACAGTTACCATCTGGCATTTGCAAAGACTTCTGGGGAAAAGGAAGGAAAAAAAGAGCACCACAAAAAACATTGCACTTGGCAGGACAAAAGAGAAAAAAGTGTTGGCAAAAAAAGAGACTGGACGCTTGTGTAGTAGGACTTCCTGGAGAAGGGTCCTACTTGAGGACCTCTCTTGCTTCTCAGTTACTTCGTCAGTTCCACCAGCCTTTGCAGGACACAAACAGGTAGTCATGAAAGATGGAAGTAGTAACAGAGCTGGAGACAGAATGTTAAGAAATGTAAGGGCTCAGTGCATTGACAGTGTGAAAGGGCATTCAAGAGGCAGTTCCCAAACAGCTGTGGTTTCCACTTTTGACCAAAGAGTAACTCAAAATCTATGAGCATCTTCTGAAACATGTTGGGGAAGTGGGGAATTAAATAAATAAATAACTCACGCTGCTTTCTAGTTGCAATGCAAAAAAAGAAAGTTCTGCTTGAAAAGAGAGGAGTCCAAACATTTCTGAAGCTGATTTTCATGCATGTAGATGCTTCCTCTAATGTCCTTCTAGAAATCTGAAACCCCATGATTTCCTGAATACTTCAACTAGAAAGTTATCTTTTTTTTTTCATTGAGGTTTTATTTAACTAGCAAACATGATGGGTTAGTGAAGCTGTTTTCATTTCATTAATGATGCACTATCTACTGCAAATTTAAGATGTTATACAAGGATTTAATTTGAACTGTACTCACAAAGCATTTTCTGAGATATCCATGGTATTATCTTTGTATGTATCTTTTCCTCCCAGCCTGAAAACAAAGCAGTGGTATGCAATACAGTCAGGGAACAGAAAGGATGGATAGTCATAATGCATCACCAAAACTTCACTCTCATTCCAGGGAAATCCTTGCAGTATGCTACTGTTTTTGAAGTGAGAGAGCAAAGCAGTTTTTTGTAAACTCTGTATGCTGTATTTCCTTCTTAGACGTGGATTAGTATCTTCAGTCACTGATACTCCCCTTGCAGTATTGCTCTGATGAGAGTCAAGATCAACAGGCCTCTCTACCTGAAGTTCTTGGAATTTGGAAAGAACTTCAGTACAAATCCAGTAACTCTCTTTGGCATCTAAAAGGTTAGTGCTATAACATCTAACATTTCTGATGCCTAACCTAAAACTAGCTTCCATGTAGAAGGAAGGAAAGAATAAGTCTCAAATCTGATTCCTCAAATATTTTGCTCATTTTGCCCATGGCAGAGGGGTGGAACGAGATGATCTTTAAGATCCCTTCTAACCCAAGCACTAGATTCTATGATTACTGATACACTAGTGACTAATGTTACCAAGAAGCCCATGAGAAAATATCAGTCTATAAGGTATGGGTGGAACAGTTCACCAGGGTAAAGGAGTCCAGGGTGAACAAGAAGGAAAATGTAAAATACTCATTAAACGAGCACAGCACAGAACACAGGCCATGAGATAGAAAGCCCATGGCAATTGCGTGATGACATAAATCACAGTTTGACTCATAAAGCAGAAATAAGGCAAATTAAGGCACATGGACAATCTTAATTGGGGCATTTCATAGTTTTGTGAGTGCCTGACTACAAATTTAACAATGGATTTCAAAAAACTGGAATAGTACCTGGAATACTATCAAAATTTAGTCAAGGAGTTTACTTACAGGGAAAGATGTGCCTGTGGGAATGTCATGGTATAATCAAGACAGAAGGCCTGGCCTCTGCTAGATCACACTGTAGTGAGTCGGAATTAAAATCCTCTGCTCAGACACAGGTTGCCATGTAACCTCACACAGTTCATACCCTATACTATAAAGTCATAATAATAATATTCCTTAGGTATTTGTGACAAGAATTAATTTTTACTTCCTGACACATGAGATCTTGCAAGGAGGCGTTCTATTGAAAAAAAAAAAACAAAACCTTAATAAATAAATAAATAAACATTAGTTGTCAACACTAGCAACACTACAGTTTTTCCTATACCTTCCACTTTTCCTGTCTTAGGAATAATGATATTTCTTAGGTATTTGCAACAAGAATTAATTTTTACTTACTCATACGTTAAATATGAAGTTGAAACAAGGAAGAAAACAATGTCTGCCCAGAGCTGAAGGTAATAATCAGGTAGAATTTAGTATGCTACCAAAATTATTTAAGTGATTATAACTTCCTATGTTCCCTTACCTTAGCATTAGCTGCTCACATGAAGAATGGATCATTACATTAAAGTCCTATTGGGAAAAGACTACATTTCCCAAACACTAGCTTGTCTTTTCTAGCAATTTTATTAAATACATGCTGGTGAGAGCAGGCTTCAGAACTGCTCAGAAGTTTGGTGTACAATGTGAAAGCAGCAGCCTTCTCCTACTTGAACCATATATGCCTCCTGCTGGCTAAACCGTTTGATTCTCCTCACTTGGGTCATCAAATCAAATGCACTTGAATAATGGGTCGATCCATATTACGTGGTGATCTCATCTGAAACTAAAAAAAAAAACAAAAAACACACTTTCACTTTGTAAGCCAGATTTTTTTCATTTGTAGTAATAGACGTTTCCTTTAACTTTCAGATAAAAGTTCATTTTAAATGGAAATGTGACATTTTGGTTTAATGCAGATTGAATTTGGCTGGAGTTTTTTACTGATTTTGTATTTCAGTGAGAAGATAATACTTCATTTTGGTTTGACCCTCAAATTACTTTTTTGTCTTCCAAAGTTTACCTTTGAACTGAAAGATCAGTAATTTTTTGCTCCGGTTTTATCAAGTCTGGTCTGTTCCTCACCAAGGAACTGAAGTTTTTCCAGAGTATATTGCTAGCCTTGTGCAATTTTGCACCTAATGCTTGATCAAACCCCTGTTTAAAGTTTGATCCAAACCATTTTCCTTTACTAAAGTTGAAAGAAATAGAAATCAATTTATTCTTTAGCAGAGTTTGCCTCTCTGGCAAACTATTCCTAGTACCTCTCAAGATATATTAGAAGTTTTGTTACAATGAAAGAAAAAGAAAAATGGTAAGACTTTGGTCGTTGTGGTCAGAAACAAAGTGAGGATTTCTGCCCTCTAAACAGACCAGAGGTGCCAAAGAAGGTTCCCCAACACAGTAGAAGAAGAAAGCCCACGTCTGTCTACTCTGCACAATCTCTCATTTGCTGTTGGCACTGCAGTGTCCTATCATCATACCACGTAACACATTCAAATCTTTGCCTGGCCAAGGGACACTGACATACCCGAATTTACTGCTGAACAGGTTGACATTTCAGTCAATGTTTCATGGCCTTCTGCACTCCACATACATATTGATTGCGACACACGTGATTAGTGACCCCATTCATGGACGTGCAAAGCTTCTCTTAAGAGCCTGCAGGTTCTCTCTACAAGCCCCATTTCCTTTCCAAAGCTCACAGGGCTAGTAATTAAAGTTCTTCTTCTGGGTGCAAAAGCACCCGTAAGTCTATTTAAAATTCTTAGTTCAAAGTGACCAATAAACTACATCAATAACCAAGCAATAGCAGTGCACACTGAGAGGAAAAGACTTAACTATTTCCTGTCATTGAGCTACACTGTTGGACATATAACACTACATGTCTTCAAAACTCTTTTTAGCACCTGAGGGCACCCCCAGCGTGCTCATTTTCCCATAATCTGGACACTTGATGGGAATTTACTATCCATGTTAATAACAGATTAGTCTATCCAGACCAACACACAGAGATCCACACAGTGGCTGAGATAGTCATTGCTTAAAACAGCCTCAGGACTACAAAAATGATGGTCATCATTGTATTTATAGAAAGCATCTCAGTTTTCTCGGCCTTCACAGCTTCCCCTCACACATGAAAAAGCACAGATGGGCAACTGCCTTACCGAGAGCTTACATTAAACTTTCTGCAGGTGGGCTCCTTGCTGGAGGTGTTAATGAGGAGCAGAGGAGTAGGAATAGGAAACCCAGGGAGGGATGCGTGGCTGATGATGGCCAAGAGGAATTGCCTGGGACAGCCTGAACCTCTTTTGCTGTTGCATTAAATAGCCTTGTTTGGGAACTGCCAAATAAGAGCTAATGAGATCAGATGGCTTCATCCAGGATCACAGGTGGGCAACGGCTAGTTTATTAGTGCTCAGCCCGAGGGAGGGAGGACCAGACTACAGAGAGGAAAACACCTATTCTAATAGATCAGAGCAGACTTAGCAAAGCGGGAGACTTAAGCGATGAAAAGCAGAAATAAAATTATTCATTTAAAGCTCTTGTTAAGCTGTGAAAGATAAAATAAGTGTCTACTAAAAATAAATTAATATTTGCAGGATGAGATGGTAAAAATTTTATTTTTAATACAAGCGCAGAGTTCAGGTGGATTCCTCCTTTCTTTCTTCCCATGAGAAATCCAGTCATTCTCCTTTCCTTAAACAGCAAGACTGTGCTGTTTGTTATAAATCATCTCAGTGGGCAGCTGTGCAGAAGGGATTCAAGGGAAAAAGGTGACAATTGTAGCCTGGGGGGATGCGTTGTTATTTTGTGGTGAGTTTTAACCTAAAAGACTATATTTAGTTTATCAAATTGAGCTACATCAGAATGCGAAATGGAAAGGAAACAACATAATTTGCTTCCCTGGACAGCCAAGATGGACCTGCTCTAGTCATAGAATCACAGAATCATAGAATCATTCAGGTTGGAGAAGACCATTGGGATCATCGAGTTCAACCATCAACCCCACTCTACAAAGTTCTCCCCTACACCATATTCTCCTACACCACATCTAAACGACTCTTAAACACATCCAAGGATGGTGACTCAACCACCTCCTGAGCAGCCTATTCCAGTGTCTGACCACTCTTTCCATGAAGAATTTTTTCCTAATGTCCAGTCTAAACCTACCCTGCAGCAGCTTGAAACTATTCCCTCTTGTTCTACAGCCAATTACCTGTGAGAAGAGACGGGCATCAACCAACCTGGCCTGAGCTGAGAAGGCTGTTGTCTTTGAGAGCCCTCCCTTCAGCTGGAAGATTAATCACTTCAGTGTAAACCCGACACCACAACTTGGGTCTTTCCGCACCTGAGGCTCACAGGAAATCTTGTTGTTACTCAGATAGTGCGTATTTCCCTTGTAACAAAACACAGTGTTATGGTTTGTGCTTAACCCCCTGAAAGCACGCTGCTGTGCTCGCACTAGAAGAGCATCTCCCAGCCTGGTCCCACCTCCCAACACGCCTTGACAGATGTGACAATGACAGCCGGTGCATTTTCCCACTGCAACACCTTCACATCACCTCCAGTTTGGTAATTCAACATCATAAAAATGACCCCGGGAGGTTCCCATCTGTCTTTAGACTCCACACAAACCCAGCCTCAGATTACACGCTGTTGTGTTTCTTTTTCAATCCTTGCCTTCCCAGCCTGTGTTCTGAAACACGCTGGGCACTTTCTTTCACACAAACCCTCGTAGGATGAAGAAACTTGCAGGCCAAGCTCTGTGGAATTTTCTGCCTCCATTTCTCGGCTCAGATATTCATGCAAGGGGAAGCAATTAACTTGCAATTGTTAGATCTGTACTTAGCACATACAAGGGATTAATGGCCAGCTGACTTTCTCCTGCCTGGATTACCTCTGAAAGGAGCGTGTCCTCATTTTCATCAATGCCACCTGCAAAAAACCATGAAATGCACAGGAGTCCAGACACATTCTGTGAGACAGTGGCTTAGGTTTTGTTCTGGGGGGGTTTTGTTGTTTGGTTGGGGGGGGGTGGTGTGATGTGTTCTTTTCTCCCCATATTCATGTTTTTTCTGCTTTTGGTTGAAGATGACATTCAAAGAAATATTCAGGTTTCTGCTAAAAAGCAGGACTATGTTGTTCATTTCACAGTCTTTTTTTTTTTTTTTTCAATTTTTTTAAAAGTGATTCCGGTTGTTCTAATTGAGAGAGACAGACTGCAGTTTTGGACCCCCACCAGTTAATCTATTTGGCACACTGTGGCTCAGTTTAATAGAGTCGATAACAGAAACAAGTTCTCCATGTGCACAAGCTAGACTCACAGTCACACCTTGCTCTGGGACATAATACAACCTTATTTTATTGCTTAATTCTTCTTATTCATATAACAATACTTAGAAGGAAACAGTGGCACAGGTCCACTTAGCTACCTGCTTCCAGGCAAACCTATAGTGTCCATCCATCCTAAATTTGGGTCAGTAATGACATTTTCCCCAAAAGGAGCAGGAGGCTCTGCCCAAGAAATATGGCACCATCAAGAGGGCACCGTCAAGCATAACACAGAATCATAGAACGGTTAGAGCTGGAAGAGACCTTAAAGATTATCAAGTTCCAACCCCCCTGCCATGGGCAGGGACACCTCCCACCAGATCAGGTTGCTCCAAGCCCCATCCAGCCTGACCTTGATCACTTCTAGGGATGGGGCATCCACAGCTTCTCTGGGCAACCTGTTCCAGTGCCTCACCACCCTCACAGGAAAGAATTTCTTCCTAATACTAATCTAAATCTCCCCTCTTCCAATTTAAAACTGTTGCCCCGTGTCCTGTCACTACAATTCCTAACAAAGAGTCCCTCTCCAGCTCTCCTGGAGCTCCCTTCAGACACTGGAAGGCTGCTGTAAGGTCTCCCCAGAGCCTTCTCTTCTCCAGGCTGAACAGCCCCAGCTCTCTCAGCCTGTCTTCACAGCAGAGGTGCTCCATCCCTCTGATGATCTTCATGACCCTCCACTGGACCCATTCCAACATCAGCACCTAATGCCAGAAGGGAAGGAAAGGATGACCCAGAGACTGTTTCCTACAGTGTCCTCCCTGGAAATGATCTCAAGTTTTACTGGGAAGCAGCTTGACACCTGCCAGCCCAAGAAATGTGCTGTGAAATTTGCGTGGGATCCTCATTCCTGTGCTGTTCACTTTTAGTATGTTAGTCCTAAATTTAATGGTTTGGGGTTTTTTAATAGAACTTTAATGGTGTTTTTTTTACCATGTAACAATTTATTTCAAAAATAGTTGGTGCTATGCAAAACAGCAGACTGTACTGAGAAAATCACATTTCAGCAAAAAAAAGTGCAACCCTTAGCATCCTGCATACCAGTTTTGGAGCACAAAATAGTATTTCACAATTTGTCACACATCCACTGTCTGCTTTTTTTTTTCATTGCCTTTCTCAGTCATCTCTAGGAACGATTCCTTGGGTCAGCTGGTAGATAAATCAGCTTGCTGGAGGACTCCAAAAACAAATTAGCCTGCTTTATATCCCAGGCAATAGGTCAGGGAATCAGAGCAAACAGCTGTAGCTAGGTAAGGTCACGCCCTGGAAATGGAAATTAGGTGAACGCGCAGAGTAAGAACGGGTATAAAGCAGAAAATGCAAATAACCATCATTGCAAGAAAAACCAAGAGTGATACGGAGTAGTTAAAGTGGGTCAGATTAAGAGACACATGCTCATAGGGGAAGAGAGATAATTTGGATAAAGGTGGGGGGAGTGCTTTGGAGAAACATGTTTTGACTTAAACAATTAATACACAACAAGTAGAAAGAACCAGTGTGGACTGTGTAGCATAAATGGCATATAAAGGGTAGCACAAAAACAGGGGACAATATTTTGCTTAGTTCAGAGAAGGCTTTTTTCTTATTTTTTTCTCAAAGCCACGGGAAGGCTCAGCCACGAGGCGTTTCTATATACTTTATAGAGAAGTATCAACTCTTCTTGCAGGAATTTTTTTGTAACCCTCATTTTCTGGCAAAGGAAACATAGTTCTGGAGTTTGCACCCTCTGTGAGTGCACTGTGACTGGCCTGTGTTGCAGTTTCCCAAGTCGATGGAAAAATAACGAGGCAGTAGGAGAAACTGAGGCCTCACAGAGAAGGTAGTCAGCATGAAGACACTGCAAAAAGACAAAAGAATTTACAGTAAAGGACAACCTCAACCTCATCTGTGCTTCTCAAGGTCAAAAAGCTTCACCTCCTCCCTCCTCTCTGCATTAGTAACTTCTTCCAGACATCCTGGTAAATAATTTCTATGGAGGGATACTAGGAAAGAGAGACCGGGCCTCCTCAAAGCTCTGCTTCCTGCATCCCTACTGACTGGTCACCAGACGCAGAAACAGCTCAGTATGAGCAGAGGTATGGCTGGAAGCTTTTGCCTCTTTTTTGAAAACATCAAAACCCATCGCTTCTTCCAATATTAGAGACTCAGAAAATACTACAATCTGAACTGTCAGCCAAAGAGCAAAGGAAGGAGGGGCAAAACCAAGAACAACAATTCAGCAACAGTGAGATTACCAGCAATGCAACTTTCTCTTTTTTCCACAGGGATACACAAAAGGGAAGTTTAATTACAGCTCCTCTGCCTTTGCTGGATGATAAGACAAGAGAGAAAAAATAAAAACACAACAGGAAAAGCATTTTCATCATCCAGAAGGTCTTTGTTGCAATTTTTTTTTTTCATCTTTGTAAAACATTACATCATAAAATAAAGACAATAGCAGCAAAACTTATCAAGATGGTACAAGCATATTCTGCTCTGTACCCTGGTAACGACATTTATGAAATCGTCCCTTTTCTGAAAATGCCTTCCTAAAGCACCATAAAATCTTAGAGAGAGAGAGAGAAAAAGGGACAGAGACAAAAGAGTAGATACAACATCCTTGCAAGTGGATTTACTGATTGTTTATACCGTAATTTGAAGTTGATCAGGAAAAATAGTAGATCAGCATCCCACTGAGATGTTTTCTCAAGTTTTAAAAATGTTCTTTTTCAAATGTAAGGCTGAAAACGACTAACAATGGTTTTTCAGCCCTGTTCAAAAGGTCAAGATCAAGTTCCATCAGATCTTTGATAAAAAATCAGTCTAAAACTACATTGGAACACTGGCCTGAATAAATTTAAATTGCTGGGAAGCTGTGATCCAGATACAAACCCTGCCATTTTCTAATTATAGCTACTACATAACTCCAGGATCTGAGAAACTGCTAAGTAGTAGGCTGAAAGCTGGTTATGTTTGCCTTACATCTCACAATAGGCACCGTAAGCTTTCCTCTTTAAGCACCCAGCTCTCGCAAGGGAAAAAGACTGTGTGGGTGGAATATATTTGGGAGACTAAAATATTCTCTCTCACATGCCAGATATCACCTGCCTGTGATCTGCTCTCAAGGAGTTCAGCCAAGGAAAGCAGATCTTATTTGCCTCAAGAGGCCACCTGCTAGACACACATCCTCTTTCTCCCTGAAAGCACCAGCACTGGTATTTACTGGTGATAATTCTCAGCTCAGACGTGACCTGCAACCAGAGTTGAGGGAGTGCAGAAGTTCACATCTACCTGTGTGGAGCGGGAGGCATCACCACCACATCTGTGTGTGAGGGTGGGCACGTGCACATCTTCATGTGGGGCCTTTTTAGAACTGCTTCCTGAGGACTCAGCAATGTTGTGGGTAAGACCAGCCTTTCGGGTGACCTTCTCAACCTAGCTCACAGAGCATGCACTGGCTACATCAGGACACCCCCAAATAAGCTTTCACGAGTGCTTCCTCAGTGTTTGGTTTCCCCAGCATAAGTCAACAGAGTCTAACATCATCATATACTTCGGTTGCTATGGCAGGAGCTAAAAAATATGGTCCAGCTCAGCAATGGTATTAAGGAGAGTAACTGCTATTGGTAGGAAAGGAGAGGGGGACCTTGGGAAGAATTAAGCAATCTAAAGGAATTTTCAGATCTGCATTTTTTTTCACTGATATATTTCAGGCAGCTAGTTTCACACATTAAACCACAAGCCTTTATTGGAGTTTTATAGATTTGTGTTGGTTTGGTTTGTGTTTTCATTGAAATTCAATTGCCGAAGGAACTGTTTTGGAAGCTGGGCATATTTGTCTTTACTAAGTGCAAATGGCACTGCAGACATGAGTTAAACCAGCAGGTCTTCACTCTAGAAAGCTTAAAAATAACAAGCTCGTTCCACTTTACTGCACTGACTTGATGGGGACAGATTTTGGCCTTAGATCAGAGAAAGCATAGTTCAGAACAAATATATGTACAGGAAGGACCGAAGCAATTCCAAGTCACCTTTCAAATTCATAGCTGTTCAGTGCTAGGTTAGTACGCAACATAACATAAAGCTTGGTCTGTGCTCGTTATTTATTTTTAGAGGATGATGGAGAAAGTGAGACTAGCAGACATCATGCAACCTGACAACACAAATAAGCCCCTGAGAAAACCAAAGCTGGCAAACAAACAGCCATGTACAGCATAAACACAAATTCTTCAGGAAAACGCAGGTTTTATAAGGACAGGGTTTTTAACACCCTGAACTCACGGACATACTTTCATTTATTGTGGGTTTGAGAATTTTGCAGAAAGTCTCTGGCATAGCCCATTAATGGCTTTGCAAGAAGCACACTTGTACTGGAGACATCATTAAGCCAGACAGCAGAAACTCAGACGATTTATAACTTCACAGCAACAACCAAAATCCGATTTCATGAATATAAATCACTGGTTTTATTTACTATTATTTCTAATAACTGTTATTAGAAATAATATTCCCTATTGAAGGATAATGAATTTCACAGACTGCCACATGGATGAAGTTACAAATCTTTTCAAAAACACTCATGCAAAATCTGCACAAGTTCAGTGGTGGTTAGAGGTTCAGGAGGATCCCCAACGGAGCATGCCAGAATTCTCCTGCACAAGACAATAGAAAGTGGGACTGCAGAGCTGAAAGCTGTAGGAAAACAGAAGCTGAGTTGTCCTCTATGTGTGAGGGCTGCGGCTACAGAAAATCCATGTTTCCTTTGTTCTTTCAGGTCCCAATTGCCATGTCAAGTCATGTTGTGCTCAGGGCAAGATCTGAGAGTCAAAGTCAGTAAGTCACCCTTTTGTTCGACTTTTTATTTTCAGGCTGCTGTGAAAGGGTGTAATTTAGAGCAAGGAGTTTTGGGTATGGTTCAGACTACCCTTTGCTAAAGCTTTCGATAATGGTGGAACAGCCTCACCAGAAATACCATCCTAAGGTATTAATTACTAATTATTAGTATTGTTAAATGCCAAAGGATGAGAATTTTAGCCATAAAAACATTTGATGTTTGAACTGAGATTCTCTCCCAAGCTGTTGCATACAACAAAAACCAAGGTATAGCCTTTGCAGGGGAGAAACAATTTATGACATTAAAATGTCATTTCAGTTGTCAGACATTTCTCTCTGCCTCTGCTATGCAATACACCATTTGCGCTTTCCATATTATAATAAAAATTATGGATATTGAGGTATTTAATAGGCAATCATACAGGATAAAATATTTACTCCAGTAGCAGACTGGCAGCTTTCTCAGCAAGTTTCACAGACACAGAAATGGAGAGCAATGAAAGAGAGCGTTTTGCTTTCATGTAAAAGGTCATCAAAATCTCTGTTCAGTATCTCCCTGGGAGTTTATTCAGCATTGCCCTTTGTCATTGAAACCATCATATCCCAAACCAGGAGTTGCTGAAGATACAGCTGATAAAATGTCAGCCAGGGATTTGGGCATGGCATGGCCAGGCAGAAACTAGAGACACACACCCCGGCAGTTAGAATCTGGACAAGGGACAGACTGAAAACTCAGAAAGTTTAGAGATCAAAAATAGGCCAATATTTCATTCTCTTTCTATACTATCAGAGCAAACAGTTCTGAATTTGGCCACCAAACTGCCTCCTCAGTCACTTCGTCTGGGTTGACCTGTTTTCCATGATTTGCCCAACGTCTGACTCCCTGATGACACGGACAAGTCCTACAAGACAGACTTCTGGTTTCCCTGACCCTCTGTCTATGACTAAGCTCTATATGTCACATAGAGGAAATGCATCTCCTATGTCCTTAGATCTGCCTGGGCAGGACTTTTTGCCATTACAGGCAACCATTTCTTGGGAGAACAACTCAGTCGAGGAATAAATAACACTGTGTGTATGATGTTGGTTTAGTGTTTGGTAACCAAAGAGAATTGTTAGCACAGCCTGTATGTGTTGTGTGCTTTCAGAGTCAGATGAGATGCTTTTGTGAGCCTGATCCTTCATATAAGCAAAGCACAGGATGGTGTAACCAGGATCCAAATTGCGTGTCTGAGCACTTCTGAACCTTTTCCAGAATTCAAATGCAAATCTAAATCGTAATTTTCACTCCTAACTTTCCACCAGGCCACAGGAAAGCCCCAGGTCTGAACAGCATAAAAGCTTAGTACATCCAGGTATGCTTCATCCATCCTGGCACTACAGAATTAGCACAACATGATTCTGAGTGAGACTTCGGAAGATTTGCTCACGTGTGGCACTCGAGGCTGGACTTCATCCCAGGCCTGCCCAAAATCAGGGGCAGTGGGAGGGCTGAATGACTCTGGTGCCTGAACAGACCTGCATCTTGCTGGTGTCTGCCTGTGGCTCAAGGAGGGCAGGACCTAAGGATGGCCACAAGCTGCCGTCTGCATCATTGTGAAGTCAAGCAAAAGCCTCCAGGAGCCACAGCAGCTCTTGAAGAAGCTGAAATTCTCCCTGGGGACTGTGCTGAGTGCCTCCAGTAAGCCAAAGCCAGAGCACAGCCCCACACCTGAAGAGAATCACTGGTGAATTAAGCAGAATCCAATTTCTGCTGGATGTTGTTGAGTTAAAGCAATCCGAAATGACCTGAAATTTTTCAAACATTGTTTTTTCATCCTTAATTTTCAAACAGATAATGAAATTAGGCAGATGATACGGTATTTCACGTGAAACGAACCAGCAGACAGAACATACTAAGAACTTCTTCCTTCCTCTGCGCCGGTGGAATTCAGCTCACTCCTGCAAATCATGCAGACTCAATTAGATATGCAGATATGCAGACTCAAAATTTGTATTGCCATGCTTCTAGTCATAGCCATGGCAATCATGTATTCTGGTGACCGCTTAGATTTTGAGCTGGCTCATTACACATAAAATCTCAGAAACTATCACAGCAAATGAACCGTGCATTTCTGTGTATGCAGCCATGGGCGTGCAAATCCCAAAGTCTGTGTCTGTCTGACCTGCGAGTGTCTGTATGTCTGACCAACTTGTAAGACTTAGCATACCTCGGCCATCTACATCCATGCTTAATTTACCTAGAAGCCTACAGTTTGAATTGCAGAAATATTTAGGATTTTGTGAAGGCGCAGGGAGAGCATCGCTGGTGCAATCGCTTATTTTTCATTTCCAGCATGCAAATTCTATCTGCAGTGGCAAACATAGTAGCCCACAGGCTGAGGCTACAAAATTTTAGTCTGTTTTGCAATTCCCATGAATTATTTTGCAGCCTTTTCTTTGAATGATTACTGTGAAGTCTAGGGACATTTGTAGTTCTTATATCCATATGTCCAGACACCACAAAAGATTTTTAAAAAACATCCACAGTTTGGTTACATTTCCCTTTAGTCAAGAAATGCAGAGAGCTCATTTTTATCAAGAAAAAAGATAGCAAATGTCAAAAAAAAAAGTAGTACCTGAAAGGAAATAAAACAAATAATTGAAAATACTTGTTTAAAAAGTTACAAAATATGACAGCATTAATGGCACTTAAAGCTATAAGCACTTAAAAGGTTACCACCATATTTTTCTCAACTTCTTTTTCCTAAATTTCTTTTTTCTTTTTTTTTTCTTTTTCTTTTTTTTTTTTTTCCAGAGATTATGACTGCAGCTTACATCTAAAACCAAACCCAGCAACAGGGGACAGAGAGCCCTGAGATTCTGTGGTTGCCCTGGCCCTCATTTGAATAGCATATATGCTCTTGCGTCTATTTTTAAAAATTCGGATTCAGCTACAGAGAACAGCAGTTTGCTGACATGCAAAAGCTAAAGCTTTCCTTCTGTCTTCATAGTCTTACAGCATTAAAATTGAAGGGTTTTTTTTCAGTGGTAGAAAGTGTGAATGAGAAATTCTTTTTTTAAAAAAAAAACAGCTGGCCCACTGTTTTATACATCTAGCCAAATATCATTAAATTAACGTTTCTCTTCTGTTAAACAACATAGCACGAGATGTTACATTTTCTTGCTGTGACTTTACACTGAATATTTCCCACACAAGAAAAAAAAATCCATTTGTTTCTTTTTCTTCTTTTTGTCACTAAGATAAATACCCACAAAGGTTTTTTGTTGGTTTGTTTGTTTGTTTGTTTGTTTTTAATGCAAAGAGCGATCCGACCCTTAAATATGTCTGTGTTGATTTTTCCAACCAGCACCCAGTGGGTGGCCGTGTCTATGGACATTCTTCTGGAGTTTAGAAAGATAATGCATCTGACTCAAAAATGGAAAAAAAAAAATCATTAAAAAAGAAAAATCTAGCTTGGATCACGTGCCAAAACGTAAACTAAGCTTTACTGAAAGTTTCTAGTTCACTCCAATCGTTTCTCCTCTTTTTAATCACCAGGGGAAGGCTTTATGGATACATACTCCGTTACCAAGACAGGCTCTTTTCCATCCCTCTCAAAGGCTCCTCTTACATAGCTGCCCTTTGTCTAATACGAAGCCATGGTAGGAGCACTCTGGTGATATTGCCACGGTTCAATCTCTTCCTTTGTGTCTCGCCCTGGTAATCTTATACAGGCTGAAATTTCCATGTGCGTAGCTTTCTGTTGCCATTCTGCGGTGCTGTGTTCCTGATTTGTTTTGGCAGAGCAAGCTCGAGTCTTTATGGCACAGTGAAATATTCATCGATGCGATATAATTCAGACTGAATAAGGAGTCTGTATAAGGCACGTGTCTCAATATATATATGTATATAAAAACACTAACATTGCTAATTCAAGTCAAGCATCTTTTACATTTAATTTCTGTCTTCAAGTAACGCATTGTTTTCATGTTCCCTTTCTTTGGTTTCATTGGGGATCACTCCATTCTCCAGGTCTGAGTGCTGCTGGATGCAGTTGGTCAGGATTGCAGTGCTAGAAGAGTCCTCAGAGTTACACATCTTCTCCGTCTCCTCTTCCTTTTTTTCTTCATCCAAGGAGTAGTTTCGGAAGGTCTCGTAAATTTTACGCACATCCTCAGGGATGGTCTTTTTGAGGTCTTTGTTTTTCCTTTTGGTCATCTTAGCAGACGATCCAAACTTGTTAATGATGTTGTCCTCGGATGCCCCCTGCCCGTGCTTGTTGAGCTGATCTGACCCTTTAAGGCGCAGGTTGTTAGGCCTGTTGTTGATGCTTTCCTGAGATGAGGCCTTGAAGCGTCCTGTTTCCAAGGCAGTAAAGACAGAGCGTTTCTCTGGTGAGAGCATGTCTAAGGAGTGGGCTCGCTGGTCCAGGCCCAGGCGCCTGCGCTCCATGCTCCGGATGGTGGCCGCCCGCTGCAGTTTGTCATGGATCTCCACACTGAGCCGCCTCCGTGTCTCTCTGAACTCAGCTGTCACATTGGCTTTCCACTCTGCTGCGTGGGCTTTTATTTCTCCAACCTTTGCAACAACGAGAAAGAGAAATTAATGACAAAAAAAA